>JAHWGI010001252.1:0-119587 GCA_029379305.1 Frankliniella fusca
AGTAGAAATATACGAAAGTTCCCTCCTTGCAGAGAACTAAATTTATGCGCTCTTTTTAAGATGTGTGGAAAATATTCACCCATTTCACAGCGTGATTAAAAAAGAACACCAGGGATTCCAGGGCGCACACTTGGTCCCGAAAGGCCTGCTTTCTGCTGGAGTGCCTATGAGGTCCCCATATGCCTGCCACGTACTGATACACACACTTGGTCCCGAAAGGCCTGCTCTCTGCTGGAGCGCCACTAAGGTCCCGATATGCCTGCCACGTACTGATACACACACTTGGTCGCGAAAGGGCTACTCTCACCTGCAAGTGTACGAGAACTCATTCACAGACCAACAGGTGTACACACTCCCGGCTTATGTACTTTTTTCTACGTAGCTACGTAAATCTATGCACATGCGTAGCTTACGTTAAATTTCTTACATAAGTATGCAAAAATTGTTTAGAATTACGAAAAAAGTGAGCCTTTTTATGCGTGACTATGTAAGAATTCTTTACGTGAGATACGGATGTGCATGGATTTACATAGCTACGTACAAAAAAGGACATAAGCCGGGAGTGTGTATGAATGGACGTTCGCTCACCTGCAGGTGTGCGACATACATTCGCTCATTTGCTGGTGTGCGACATTTGCACTCTTGCTCTGCAAATCTAAGTGTGATACTACATGTCAGTTTAAACTGCGAAACTTTAGTTTCGCAGTTACAACTGCAAAACTCATAAGTTCGTCAGTTTAAACTGCAGAACTCCCGAGTTCGTCAGTTTAAACTGCAAAACTCACGAGTTCGTCAGTTTAAACTGCAGAACAGTTTCACGGTTAAAACTGACGAACTCGGGAGTTCTGCAGTTTAAACTGACAAACTCGTGAGTTTTGCAGTTGTAACTGCGAAACTAAAGTTTCGCAGTTTAAACTGACATGAAGTATCACACTTAGATTTGCAGATTAGTTGAGACGGACGAAATCAAGCTTGCATTTGTCAACGGCGTAAAACACGTGTTTTATACGTATCGCTTCGCTTGTGGAAACTTTCTTGAACATCTTGAGCCCAGGGTTTTACGTCTATTCTTTCAAGATTATAGGCTTACAAACAAAGGAATTTCTGCTATGGGCTTCTAGCCCGCCTCCAAGACAGAGCAGAGCGTAACGTGCGAAATCTGTTGTATTATTTTGCTTGTTACTACTTCTCTTTATCTTTTGTAGCCAGGTGTTTTGGTACATTCTCAAATCACGAAAAGACAAGAAAATTAAATTTGTTCGTTTGCGTTATAACGGACGAAATCCCGCCTTTATTGTGACGAACGTAAAACACATGTTTTTTTTTACGTATCGGTTAGCTTGTTGAAATTAACTGGTACCTTTTGTAACCAGGTTTTACGTTCATTCCATTAAGATGTTAAGCTTAATTTCAAAGATCATCTGCTATTGGTCCCTAGCCCGCTCCCACGCAACTCTGAAAACGTAAAAGTGAGCAGTGCACACTGTATGTAAAGCGCGCATGGCATGCACTCTGTATATAAAGTGTGCAAAATATGCACACTGTATAAAACGCCTGCATGGGCATGCTCACTGTTTGTAATGTGTGCATGGACCTGTCTACTAAAACGGCAACAGTAATCATTGCATACATTTTTTTTAAGTTAACGTGTGCAATAAGAGGCTTCCTGCGTGACCAACAGTGATCCTTGCGCACATTTTGAACAGGGAGCATGGCAATTCACAACCTACAGTGAGCATAGGGATGCACACTAAACCCTTCTGCAATTTGTTGTGCATAAACATTCAGGATTTTAAACAACCATTCCATTAACATACACATGTTTTTTGCATAATAATGGACAAATTGTGCATACCTATGCACAAATTTCGCATAGGTATGCATGAAAATGTGCATCTTCTTATGGCTGCTTAAAATCTTGCATGTTTCTGGATGACAAAATGCACTAGGATTTAGTGTTTGCACACGTTAAATACAGTGAGCATATCATACACACTTTATATACTGCCTGCAATGCTCACAGTTGGGATTTCAGTAAAGACAGAGCAAAGAGTAACGTGCGTATTTGTTTCTGAAATTGTGATAGCTTTTACTTTCCATCTCCTTTTGTAGTAATGATTTTCGTTAGAACACTGAATTACGAAATAAGAAGGAAAGGAAGGTTTTGTTTTTTGCCGTTTTAACGGACGGAAACCTGCTGGCATTTGTGACGAGCAGAAGAGGTTTTTTTTTTTAATGTAACGTATCTTTTCGCTTGTCAAAAAATGTCCCGCAGTCAAAATTTCTAAGCTGGTTTTACTTCCATCATCCCAAGACTGAAAGGTTAACGTAAAGTTCATTATATGCAATGTCTTTTACCTCACGTGCAGACAAAAGTGAAGCGTAACATGGGTTATTGTTTTTAAGATTCTGCTTGCTACTATTTTCCTCTTTCCTCTGGAATATGGTGTTTCGTTAACATCTCGAATCACAAAATGACACGGTCAACGTAAACTCTAGAATCCATTAGGGTATTCTGCTGGAACGAAACCGGAACCTAAAGAAGAAAAGCACGACCGTCGCCTCTGTTTCCTCCTTCGCGCTCATTCGCTGATCGCTACCGTGACGTCATCGTTGACCAATCAGGGCCCAGGAGGAAACAGATCTGTCGGTCGAGCTTTTCTTATACAGGTTCCAGTTTCTTTCCAGCGGAAAACGCTATTTCTTACGCAAAATGGGTGAGACACTTTTTCCATGCTTAAAAGAAGTGAGAATTTCTAACCTTGCCCTCTTCGAGCAACATATTTTTTAGAGTCACTCTATTTGGGTGAGGATTATTTTGTCTTACTTTACTTTAGCAAGAATCCTCACTTTATCAGGGCGAAGTTACCAATTTCTTTCTCAAATAGAGCAAGGAAACAGATTCTTACTCTGCAGAGAGTTCACGCTAACTGGAAATGTACTTTTTCGTACATGTGAAATGTACGCATATAAACGCGCGGATTTACGTAAACAATCATGCAGAATTGTGCAGAATATTGTACATGAATCTTTTTATTATTGTGAATTTTTTCGACATGTAATAAATTCTGCAGATCTATGCACAATATTTTACATAATTCTGCACGATTTTGTACATAAATCCGCACGTTTAAATGCGTACATTTCACATGTACGAAAAAGTACATTCCCAGTTAGGGTGTAATAAAATTGCCCTTAAATTCTCACTAGTATGGGAGCGAGAATTAGGACTCGTGAATTTGCAGTGGATAGTTAAGTAACTATTCGTGTCAGAACGGACTAAATCCCGTCTACATTTGTGACGAGGGAAAGACGCGGGTTTCCTTACGTATGTTTACGCTCATTGAAATTGTCTGGTCACACAAGTCAGCTGGTAAAACGCCTGGTTTCTACTCTCGACACAGTTCTAGACACATCGATCTAGAGTGGATGGGGCGAAATACACCCCACAGCACCGTGGATTCGACGAGGATACCTCGTAGAACTTCAGTCTACGTCGATGTGATGTGGACTAGAGAGTATACTATCCATCTCTAGAAACGCGATTGGTCGTCGTCTAAAGGATGAAAATTATTGCTACAAAATAAATATTAATACAGGTTTTTATTCAGTAACACAGCATTGGTGTCAATGATGCTAAAAAACGCACTTTTGCATCGTAAACAAGAAATAAAATTAGATTGACAAGTCAAAAGGAACTGTAGAACACAAGTAGAATATGAAATAAAAACCCAGGTAAACTAAAAGCTTTCCTTGTCTGTCATTTTACAAGAGACAACAAACAAATATGTGAAACTGACTTAGCACTGACTGGATCATTATATAAAATTAAATTTTGAAATAAACATAAAACTAAGTTATCATAATCAGTATAATCTTAAAGTCCAGCCTTTCCGTATCAGTCATTTTTGAGAGTCAGGTACAAGGAACAAATAGAGCTAACATCAACTGACTTATTCTTGCACGCGCTAGTCATGAGATCTATAATTACTTCTACAGTAACAATCCACAGCTCTTTTTTCATAAAAAAGAATAGCAGGCTACTTCGTGTCTTTTACATCCAAGATGAGGTCTGCAGGTACAGGAAGCAGATATTCTTCTGGTACACTTGTTACTTCAGCATCTACGGTCTTAGAATGCTTCAACTCATTTAAGTACCTCTTGGGTGCATCTTTTAGCCACAATCCGATAGCGTTGTTAACTTCTATTGGACCTGTTGAGTAGCTTAGAGTATTCCCTGCTTTCCTCATTTGGTCCTGGTAATGCTTAAGAGCAGCTGTAACAGAAAATGAACAAAGTTTAGAAAAAAATTAAGAGAAGATAAACCTTTTGAGTGCTAAATATTCACTACCATTTAAAGCTATACATGTCCTAGAGCCATCAAAACCAATTTTCTGGAATGCTGCTTTGGCTTTATTCTTTCCTTTGACATTAAATGAACTAGCCAATTTGTTTGACATCATGAATTTCATTGGCTGAGCGATAGCGAAGCCTATTACGCCACTGGAGTGCTAAAAAAGTTCAATGTCCGTGTGTCTGTCTGTCTGTCTGTCTGTCTGTCTGTCTGTCTGTCTGTCTGTCTGTCTGTTCGCACGATTCCTCGAGAACGAGTTATGATATCGACCTGAAATTTTTACGGTAGCTACTTGGCCTAAAAAGCTCGGACGAGTTCAAATATGAACACCCTAGCTCAAAAATTGGCCCTGCTAAAAATTGATTTCTATTTTTTTTAAAAATTAGATTTTAAAAATTACAAAATTTTATTGTGTCCTAAGGAATATCTCGGCGAGTTGCGACCCTCTGGGAGAAAATTTTGTCCGTTTCGCTCTATCTCTTACTGTTTAGCCGCTACAGCCGTAAATGTGGACGAAAAGTCGTCAAAATGCATGTTGGGTCTCGTTCTCAGGGTAATCTGTCGAGATGCGATCCTTGGGGCAAAAATCTTGTCTGTTTGGCCCTACGGAGAAGGGTTTTGGGGCTCGGGCATTCGCGTAAAAATTGGAAAATTGGTTACATAATGAAAAGAGGCGAGCGGGGGTCCAGGGGGCGGCAGCCCCCTGGCTTAAATGAGTAAATCTCAAATCGTGCAGGCTCGTAATAAAGAAAAGCGGGGGTCCAGGGGGCGGCAGCCCCCTGGCTTGAATGAGTAAATCTTAAACCATGCAGGCTCGTAATAAAAAAAAACAGACCACGCGACCGTGACCAAAAGTTCTTGAGGACCGGAACTTGAAAGCAGATGATACGTATGGTAGAAATCTCTACTCGTCGCCGCCGCAGGGAAGCGGAGTGCTGTCGCGCTGGGCTGGGAGGGGGGAGGCGCGGGATGGGAGGGGGCCCGGCCGCCCGGCGGCCTGAGAGGTGGCGTGGAGTTGTCGGGGCTGGGAACAGTGCGCGCGGGGCTCGGGGCACGGGGCGCGCGCCGCGCGCCGCGCGCAGACATCTTCCCCCCTGTATATAATATAATGCCACACTAGCTGCTCTCTGCTCGCTGCGCTGCTCTCTGCAGGCTGCTCGCTTTATGACAGTACAAGCAGGCTGATACATTCGTATCGTCTGCTAAAAAGCGGGGGTCCAGGGGGCGGCAGCCCCCTGGCTAAAACGAGTAAATCTTAAACCATGCAGGCTTGCCAGCGCCGCAGGCCTAGGTAGATGTACGCAGGCCCGTCGCAGCGTAACAGTGTATCGCAATCTATCGCGAAGCCTGTTACGAGAGACGGTGTCTGGCGTACATCTACCTAGTCATGTTGTAGACAGAATCTTTTAAAAATGATAAAACACACCTTTCACTCAGTAATTGAACCTGTAAAAAGAACATAAAATTAATTGGCTGAGCGATAGCGAAGCCTATTACGCCACTGGAGTGCTAAAAAAGTTCAATGTCCGTGTGTCTGCCTGTCTGTCTGTGTCTGTCTGTCTGTCTGTCTGTCTGTCTGTCTGTCTGTGTGTCTGTTCGCACGATAACTCGAGAACGAGTCAAGATATCGACCTGAAATTTTTATTGTAGCTTCTTGGTCTAAAAAGCTCGGCCGAGTTCAAATATGAACACTCTAGCTCAAAAATTGACCCTGTTAAAAAATAATTTATATTTTTTTAAAAATAAGATTTTAAAAATTACAAAATTTTATGGTGTCCTAAGGGGTATCTCGGCGAGTTGCAACAATGTGGACGAAAATTTCGTCCCTTTTGCTCTTTCTCTTACTGTTTAGCCGCTACAGCGATAAATGTGGACGAAAAGTCGTCAAAATGCATGCTGGGTGTCGTTTCCAGGGTAATTTGTCGAGATGCGACCCTTTGGGTGAAAATTTTATCCGTTTGGCTTCGCGGAGACCGGTTTGGGCCCTCGGCCCCTTCCCGTAAAAATTGGAAAATTGGTAACAAAATGTAAAGAGGCAAGCGGGGGTCCAGGGGGCGGCAGCCCCCTGGCCTATCTTAAATAAAGAAAAGCGGGGGTCCAGGGGGCGGCAGCCCCGTGGCCTATTTTAAACAAAGAATAGCGGGGGTCCAGGGGGCGGCAGGCCCCTGGCTAAAACGAGTAATTCTTAAATCATGCAGGCTCGCCAGCACCGCAGGCCTAGGTCGATGTACGCAGGCCCGTCGCAGCGTAACAGTGTTTCGCGATCTATCGCGAAGCCTGTTACGAGAGACGGTGTCTGTCGTACATCTACCTAGTATCATAATTCTGTATTACACCAGTTGTCACATCATACGGTCACAATACTTACAACATTTAGAGTGTTGTCATGATCCTTAAGGAAAGCCTCCCAAATGACCATATCCTTAAAAGAATTAACCGGAAGAGCAGGCATTCCCCTATTGTCATCGTTATCAGTAACTTTTTCAACCACAGGGCAAACACAATTGTTAATCTTATTCATGGTTATTTTCATTGAATCTAGACCCTTGTTCAGCTCTTTTATTTCTCGCATGAATGTAAAATGGGTGAGGTCTGGAAAATAGAAGTAATACCAAAAAAGTCAAATAATAGACTTAAGGTTAAAGAGGAATGGTGTTAAAATTTACAACCAAATAAGCTGACTTACGTGATGAGCTCATGAGCTTCATCTTATTAGGTGAGAATGATACAGTCTTCCTAGCAGTCCAAAAGTTTGTATCTTTGTTCTTTTTGGGAGTAATCATATTATTTGTATCAATTTCTTTATCTATGAAAAGAAAATTTGTAAGTGTTAGTAACAGAGTACTGTTACTTATAAATGCATTGACACCACTGTGAGTAGAGCAACACTTACCAGGTGAAACTTTCTTTAAATTGAATCCATTCTCCCTTGGGTTTTTGTTGCCAGTTGAACTTGGCTCTGAAACAGAATGAGATTTATCAGAAATTGGAGAAGGTTGTTTAACAACAAACATGAAAAAGCTATGAGAATAAATTACTTACTATCCACAGCACTCCGCTGATTACCTGCACCTGCCGTACAATTCTTAAAATTCAAGGAGTAATCCTTTGTCTGCTGCTCAGAAGCATTTGCAGAATCCGTCGTATTAGATCCAGATTTCTCATTCATTTTTGAAGAAACATTATCTGAGCCAGTTATTTTTGAAGAAACATTATCTGAGCCAGTTGCCTTGTCTGCATTCGTTGAACTATTGTTCTTGGGTGTCTTATCCTTTTCAGTGTCACTATCTGAAGAACCTATAAAAACAATATTCCATCATAATTATGGCAAACCATGCAAAACCAATATGGACACGGACTTGAACTTACTGTATATACTTCTCTTCTTAACAGATTTCCTTTCACCAATAACAAAATCATCGTCATCATCTGAAAAACTGTGGTGTGGGCGTTTGTTCCTCCCTTTAGTAATGCGTACAGCTTGAAAATGAAACATTTACCAATATAAGTTAAAGGTAGTTTCAAACACAAAGTCTTTCTCAGAACAGAATTAACATAAGCATATGAACACAACTTAATTAAATCAATCTCTGAATAATATCTCAGAGTATTGAAGGGTGATATTTAAATGGGAAACAATAAAATACGTCCAAATACCTTGAGCTACCTTCAGACCTCTGATGGGTTCTGGTTCATCGTCAGTATCACTTGCACTTGTCTTCCTGTGACCTTCACGATTGCTAAACCCAAATCGAGGGGGTGGCAAGGACAATCGCTTTCCTAATGTAACATCAGAATCCAGCAAAGTTGCATTCTCCAGGGCTAACTTGTTTTGCTCCTTGGATGGTCCAATGCTTCCTGAAAAATTGAGTTGCAAATACTGAAAGTAGACACTTTTATCATATAAGCAGACAAAGTTCAATGTGTAATGACGTAAAAAAATAAATTACATAAAATAACAACTTACGACAGAACTTCAGAACTCTCACATACGAGTGAACCACCCAGTCATCAGCAGGCTTTGAACGCTTCTCCAGGTATGAACTTAGTTTTGACTCGTTTCTGGGCCACATACAGTTGGCAAAGTATCGAGTCTGGCCATCTTCAGACTCTTCCCTTTTAACATCCCTGAGCCAGTTGGAAGCAGCAGGTGTAACATAGGTTTCAACATCAGTCTCTCCCTCCTCGTTTGTCTTGTCAACAACCAATTCAACAACACCATACTGAAACAAAGAAAGAAATTGTTATAACGACTAAAACACAAGGAGCCCCCATCCAACATCTCTCCTTAAAGGGGCCCCCACAATGTCTTGTGCTTAGCTGGTTTTCTAGACCGAATTCTTAGAGATAAGATGGAATTATTGTAAGGGCTCAAGTTGTTTAGAAAGGAGAGGTATAATAGTGAGTAAACTAAACCAACTCACCTTCAAATAATACAAGTTTTATTTATGACTAAAAGTAATAATATTATTATACCTTGTTCATGAATCAAAACTATAACTTAGCTGTCCTGTCAAATCAAAATTGTATTATTTGGTGGTGATTTGGTTTAGTTTACACACTCTCACACTTTTTTTTTCCAAATGACTTGACCTTTAACCAAAAATCCACCTTGTTCCTGAGAATTCGGTCTAGAAAGCCAGCTGAGAACAAGACGTTGTGGGGGCACCCTGAGAAGTCTCTCCCCCGAACTGATAGAACTTCGGCTCGCGGACGCTTTAAGAATGTAACCTCAAACCCATTAACGTGGGGAAAAATATCTATTTGAATGTTCTAACGTTAAAACAATAAACTCACTCTCATTACCTAACATAATAGAAGATAATGAAGCAGGAAAATGACCCATAACAACGATGCGAACTATTGCCTTCGTTGGGAAGGGTTAGGTTAGGATTCCTGTGTGACTAACCCGCCTAGGCCAAAAGTAATTTAGAAACAGCTTACACCCGCAACAGATGTGATGTTAAAGAACTTCGGAAGTGTGAAGAACTGAATTTACGTTATGATAGTAGTTACAGAAAGTGAGTCACTCAGCCGGGCCTTGTAGGGCCGACGCCCCATAGAAAAGTTGAAGAAAACTTACCAATTTATCGGACGGAATACTGTAGGGCTCGACGTTCACCTCCACGTCCATGATTGAAAATCAAACCGATTAATGACAATCTACAACGTAAATTCACAGTCGTTCGTTCTCAGCACAAGAGAAGCGTCCGCGTTGCCGAAACCAGTAACCAGTTGGGGGCAAGTGCATGCTGGGACAAGAGTTCAGGGTACGGGGCAGGGGAGGGGAGGGAGGGCGGACGCTGTGTTGAAAGTGCCAACTGCGCAACAATTCAAATCAGAGTCTATTCTTAGCTACTTATGATAATATTAATTCAGATACAAAACATAACATTTTAATTGAGAAATATGATACTTTATTTACAAAATAGTAAATGAAAATGTATTCAAACTGAAATAATATTTGAGTCTCTTTTTTGTTGTTGTTTTGTTTCCGATTTGAAGGGAATGCCCAAACTTGGGAAAAAAATGTATATATATTTTTTTTTATTTTTACTTTCATTAATTAGTTTCATGTTAATTCTATTCTTAATTATTTCAAAACTAACGCCTCACGAAATTCTTTTCATTTACTTATTTCCTTTTCGTAGAGACGAAATTCGACACCTGAGAAGAACAACCGCTCATCTTTCCCCCGCTCACACAAAACCGCTTACCTCGCCGCCGGCCGATTCAAAACCGCGTATCTCTGCCGCGCCCAAACAAAACAGCGTACCTCTGCCAACCCCGATTCAAAGCCGCTTAAGTGACAGATCCGCGAGTTCGCAGGAACAAGGATAGAAAGTTTGACGTCTTATCACAAATCAGACAACATGTGGTTCGATGTGAAATGATAATAAAGTGAAACTTCGAATCATTCTGAGTTTATTGACATAGTGTCGTCCAGATCCATTCATTGGGAGCGATGCACGAAGCATTTAAAATAAAGAGGACATGGACTCACGGTCCAGATGATGTATGTATTTCTTTTAATAAAGGTTCCTATCGATTTGAAAGGACTAGCAACGCTTACTTAGGTGAGTTTGTGTTTTTACTTTAAATTAAGCTGAACCATTTGATTTCTAAAGCAGATCTTCCTAAACTGTTGATAATGGTCCTAGGTTAACCTATTATTGTGAGCTTATTAACATGTTATTTTCTGTGTAATGTTATTCATTTTACTAACAATGGATGAAAGTGGTTCTACCTCATCTTTATATCAACCTGCTCCTATGAGAGAAAAGTGTAGTGCATTACTGGCTGTTCAATGTGCTCATGACCACACTGCTAAAGCGGCAACACTACTAGAAAATTGTAAAAATCTTGTGGTTTCTAATTATTCTCTTTTTGTGTTGCAGATATTCATTACATTTTGACCTTTGTGCCTGTCAGTGTAACATTGTTGCAATGTACCTACACAGGATACCTAGAGACCTTCCGGAAACCAGGCGTATTTCTCAGCCTTAGTTCCCAGCACAAACAGATCAGCGCATTCCTGTCGCCACTTTGTTGAAGTAACTGTGAATTATCCAACATGAAAATAAAACCCATAGTATTGCATTCTAAACTAAGTATTTTTATTTAGCAGAATTGTACCACAAACATAAAATGAACACTATATAAAGCTATATAAAGCCTCGAACATAAAATTAACAGACTTTAAAATTGTTTTGTATGGAAGCACCATGATCCTTAAATACTAAAACACAAATATGGGAAAAGTTAAACAGTGTCAGTTCAGTCTTAAAATAGGAACATGAGATACAAAATCACAATCAAGTAGGTTTTGTTATGTAGCTTCAAACTTGAGATGTAATTAAAATTGAACTTGCATTATCAGACAACGCATTCTGAACTCTTCTTTTCTTATTTAAACACTAATAAATTTCAATTTTAAAAATGAAATTTTTTTGATGAGATCAAGTTGTAAGTCTACTTGAGTATAACAAAGACTAGCCAAATCACGTATCAAAGTTCCATACGAAGGCAGGAACATTTTTTGTCTTTACATTAAAATAATTATAAAATACGTCAACAAACAAATTACAGGTAAGTCTAAAAACTTAAGTTTTAGACAGATTGTCATTGGTATCATTCCAGCACGGTAGGGTGGTCCAAAAAAAGTGAAGTTTTTTTCCGACGTTAGGTTGGTTCAGTTCCTGATTCTATACCACCAGACGATTCGAAAACCGTCTCGAACGTCGAAATCGGACATTGGGAACCACTCGCTAAATGCTTTTGAAGTTTTCCATAAGAATAGCATGGGCAAAAGGTACAAAAGTCTTCTAAAATTGATAAAAAATACTATTTTTGGTCGTATTGACAAGTTCTATAGCTCATTTTGACCGCAAACATTTCACCTTTCGATTGCAAACGCGTCCGGCCCGATCGGATAAGAAACAAAAAAGTTATGGACTTTTGAAGTTTTACCAATTTTGCCCAAAATGCTGAATTGGTAAAACTTCAAAAGTCCATAACTTTTTTGTTTCTTATCCGATCGGGCCGGACGCGTTTGCAATCGAAAGGTGAAATGTTTGCGGTCAAAATGAGCTATAGAACTTGTCAATACGACCAAAAATAGTATTTTTTATCAATTTTAGAAGACTTTTGTACCTTTTGCCCATGCTATTCTTATGGAAAACTTCAAAAGCATTTAGCGAGTGGTTCCCAATGTCCGATTTCGACGTTCGAGACGGTTTTCGAATCGTCTGGTGGTATAGAATCAGGAACTGAATCAACCTAACGTCGGAAAAAAACTTCACCTTTTTTGGACCACCCTACAGCACGGGTCACTTATCTATTCATTGTCTTCAAAATATTCATCTCCATCTCCTAGTAGATCTCCATCCACCGCCTCTTCATCCTGCTCTTCTCCCTCTTCAGCCATCTGATTCTCTAAGTTTCCATTTTCATCCAAAACTTCATCTGGATCGAAGCTGTCAGCATCTACCGTAGGATCCATTACATCATCTTCTTCGTCTTCAGTCGGGTCAGTATTGGCAAAAATGTCATTGTAGAAATTGTGATACTTAGATGGTATAGCTAATGACTTACACAACTCCTGCAGATGTTTAATAGTCAAGGCCTTCAAAGGGATATTTTCTGGGTAAGCAATGTTTGGCTCATAAGTTTTCAAATTTACTGGGTGGCCTCTTCTTTTCTTTGTATCCAAATATTGTTTCTCGCCACCAATTTTGTAATAAAAACCAAGAATGCCATCACCGTCATACCCCGCCTCAACTATTTTGACTTTATTCCACTCAACTTTGTTTCCTTCTCGGTCACTCTCCCAATTTTGTTTAGTAACAAGATCCTTTAAATTAAAAACATCAGTCCTTTTCATTCTTTTCACAACATACATGGGATTGGTCTCCTTAGCCTGCTGGATGTGTTGAATCCACTCCTTCAAATCACATATATCTTTCATCCTAGTGGCGGCTTCAATTCTGGCATGGACACCATCCGCATCATTGTATGTGTGACCAGGTGTGAGAAAACAATGTCTTATCTTAATGGAGTACTTGGCACTTACGTTGAGCATCATTGCATAGATGAAGCGGTTTTTATTTTGACCGCTGCAGGAATCAGAGAAGCTTAAGATTTCTTTCTTCCCATCCTTCGCACAATTGATATAAGCATTCATAACAGCAGAACCAACTTCATTAGCCCCCCTTTTCGCTATTCCAGCATGCCAGATATAGCAGGTGCCAAGAGCAGGGGCAGAGTCAAATACGGTCAAGTTGTAGACAGACAACTTGTTCTTGTAGAAGAAGGGTGATGTTTCAGATTTTGGACACGGCAGAACTTTTTGTAGATCAAATGAAAGCATTGCGACATCCTCTCTTTTGGTAAGCAGAGTTCTAGCCTTGCGTTGCTCATTATAGCATGCTTTCTTACCGTTGTAATGATCCACCCAAGTAGTTTTGTACCTTTCACGTTCTGCTCTTGTTCCGGTCTTCATGAGAGTGCAAAGTTGACATCGGTCTTTCTTCGGTTTAAAAAATCCTATATTAAACTCATAATTAAATATCTGTCTATATTGAGGTTCTGAAGCTATTTGGTCATTTGGAATTGAGTTATCAATACACCACTGCTTATATTGTCTAAACATTTTGGCACATGTCAGTCCATTTTCTACGTATTCCCTCTGGATCCTAGAACGAACATAGTGAGAAGGTATTCTTGGATAAGAATTGATGTGGTTTCTAACAGTCTCCTTTTGAGCTTCTGTTATTTTCTTGGGTCTTTTTCCATGCTTGCCTCGCTTGTCTGGGGTAGGTGTCTTGGTTTCCGGATTTATGTGACTCCAGGCACTATCAATAACTCCATCCCAAATAGCTAAGGTATTCATAAACATGACTTTACACACAGGAACAATTTTATCTCTCCCATCCGTTGTGACATCAAAGAAGTATTTTCTACTAACTTTCCTTTGTGGAGTTGCATTGTTAGTCGTTGATTTGGTTACACGTGCTGAGGTGGAGTGAGCCCTTATGTAGGCCCACTGCTTATCCTTGCATCCAAGACTAGTGGTGTAAATGTGAAATATTGCTGATCGTTCCTCTTCTGTAATTTTAAAGCGACAACCCATTTTACATGCACAAGGCAGCCGCATTGTGGGTGCTGGTCTTAACTGGCCCTTCCGATTCAAATGAGCTTCTCCTGAATAGAGAGCCCGTTTTGCAATAGCTGCTTTGTGTTGTGATGGATTTCTAGTTCGCTTCCTTGTTACTTTCTTGGCAGCTGCATTTCCTTCCTGCATTGGGTTGTTATTTCTTTCCAGGTTATTGTTGTTGTTCTCCAGGTTGTTGTCATTCTCGAGGTGTTGGTTGTTCTCTTGATCATTGTTTACTTCTATATTCTGCTGTTGATCAATATGGTTGTGTACTTGGAGCTCCAATGTGACAACATTTTCATTGTCTGGAAAGATGTCGTGCAGGATTGGCATTAAGGAAGGATCTGTAAAAGAGATGAAAAGTTACTTTTTATCAATCAATTATTTAGTTTAGAATAATTATTGAGAAGAAAATATTTCAGCAATTAAAAGATTACCAATAATTTCTGAATCCAATGTTGAAGAATTTGGAATCACTGCTTTTCCAGATATTTCATTATCTATAAAAGAAAAAGTGGATAAATAAAAAGCAACATTTGTGGATATAAGATCACTGAAGGTGAACAATATGGACATTCCCTTTTTAAACTTATTTCTTCACTATTTTAAAAATAATTTACCATAGTAAATTTGAAATATAACAGAATACTGTGCAGGAAGAAGAAAAGTCCAGATCCCATCCTCACACAGAGGATGAAAGCAACAAACTGTTTCACTCAAAAGAATTGAGCGATGACTTACCAAACATAATCTCTGTGTCATCATCATTATCTAGGGGAAGTATAAGATTGTTTTCCTGAAGAAGTAATTTTTCTGAACTCACAGTATCATCAGCAGAAGCAACTGGGTGTAGAGATACAAGTGAAGAAGCTGGGGAAAAAATGCAACTTAAAAATGCATGTTTGTATAGATATCCACAAAACCAATACTTTTTTTTAAAAAAAATCGATTACTTACAAGAAGTTTTATTGAGATTGTTTTGTAGAGAATGGTTTGTGTGCAAAGTTTGAGCATTATCATCTGAACTTTCATCAGAACTTTTATCATGCCTTGAAGCATAACTATGGCCTACAGGCTGGTCTGGAACACCTGTAACATAAAAAGGATAGTTGAGTAAAATTTTATAAAACCAGCCATTCGCTGACCCCAATTTTTTTTTCTTTGGGTAGAAATGGGCTAAATCTATTGTGTTTGTCTAAAACAAAGTCACATTGAAGGATTTAAAATTATATTGATTATTGGCTGAGTTAGGGAAACTAGTGCATTTTAGTTGCTTTTAGCTGCCTTTCTAGACAGTTATCTCAAAGAAAAGAGGGAATTTTTCTTCGAGCTCCTGTTATTTAGATACGGGAGGTGAAATACTATTGAATAGAGTCAACTGAGGACCAAATAATACAATTTTGATTGATGGTGGTTCTGTGAGTATAGTTTCTGATACATTTACTATGTATAAAATTATTATTACTTGAAAAAAATTGTATTATTTTGTTTTTAGTTGACTCCATTAAATAATTTAAAACCTCTCCCTTCTAAATGACTGGAGCCCGCAGAATAATTCCACGGTGTCCCTGAGGATTCTGTCTAGAAAATCAGCCAAGTACACAACCAAATGCAGCCAAATATAAAAAATTTGGTTTCAGCCAAGGGTTGGTTTCATAAGATTTCACTTAGTTAATATAAAAAGTCATACTGCTATGTCCAGACAATAGGCATTTAAAAATATGTAAAAACAAAATAAATAAATAAATATGACTTACAAGAAGAACTTTTGTCATTATTTTGTGGGGATTGATTTCCTTGCAAAGGTTCAGCATCATCATCTGAACTTTCATCAGAACTTTTGCCATGCCTAGAAGCACAACTATGGCCTGCAGGCTGGACTGAAACAACTGTAACATAAAAAAGAACAGTTCAGTAAAATTTTATAAAACCAGCCATTCGCTGACCCCAATTTTTTTTTCCTTTGGGTAGAAATGGGCTAAATCTATTGTGTTTGTCTAAAACAAAGTCACATTGAAGGATTTAAAATTATATTGATTATTGGCTGAGTTAGGGAAACTAGTGCATTTTAGTTGCTTTTAGCTGCCTTTCTAGACAGTAATCTCAAAGAAAAGAGGGAATTTTTCTTCGAGCTCCTGTTATTTAGATACGGGAGGTGAAATACTATTGAATAGAGTCAACTGAGGACCAAATAATACAATTTTGATTGATGGTGGTTCTGTGAGTATAGTTTCTGATACATTTACTATGTATAAAATTATTATTACTTGAAAAAAATTGTATTATTTTGTTCTCAGTTGACTCTATTAAATAATTTAAAATCTCTCCCTTCTAAATGACTGGAGCCCGCAGAATAATTCCACGGTGTCCCTGAGGATTCTGTCTAGAAAATCAGCTAAGTACACAACCAAATGCACCCAAACATAAAAAATTTGGGTTCAGCCAAGGGCTGGTTTCATAAGATTTCACTTAGTTAATATAAAAAGTCATACTGCTATGTCCAGACATTAGGCATTTAAAAATATGTAAAAACAAAATAAATAAATAAATAAATATGACTTACAAGAAGAACTTTTGTCATTATTTTGTGGGGATTGATTTCCTTGCAAAGGTTCAGCATCATCATCTGAACTTTCATCAGAACTTTTATCATGCCTTGAAGAACAACTATGGCCTGCAGGTTGGTCTGAAACAACTGTAACATAAAAAGGACAGTTAATACCTGATCATGTTGATTTGTTCAGGCTTCTGGGATATGTCATAAAATTTTATTGTTGTCCATTTACATACCATTGATATTCTGACAAAATTAGCATAAGCCCTGATAAAAATCTATTCTATTTAGGTGATAGGGTTTGGGGCAGCTCAGTGTTTTCAATGGGACGTTACATTTGATTCCGAAGCAAGGACAAGACAATTCACCTACCTAATGAGTGTGGGCCCCACTCAATGCTAAGTGATGAACCACAAGAAGTTGTCTTTAATGATAGAACAGCAGTTTACTTTAAACACAATTTCCGGTGGCTTATTACTAACTATTGAATGGGGATCATGCTTGGTACCGTGATAAATAGTATATGCTCAGGAATACAATGTAATGTCCCATTGAAAACATGAGGTGATAGCTACCCTACAATCCTTCCACTTAAATAGAATTTGTGTTATGGGAACTTATGATAATATATCAAAATAACAACAATATGTAAATTTACGAAAAGACTATTTGTGACTCACCATGAGAAGAATGGTTGTGGTTATGAAGAGATGAGGCTGATGGAGCAGCTGGTACGGAGTTCTTTTTTTCATTTGAGTTGAAATCAAGCTTTCGAACAGCATTATTGATGGGACCTAAAACACATTACTCAAAGTAAACAAACACATAAAACTTCATGCCAAATGGTAGCATTATTGGTGGGACCTAGAACATATTACATAAAAGTAAACAAACACATAAAACATCATGCCAAATGGTTTAAGTGTGAAGTTACCTTGGTCAGGGGAAGCCCTTGAGGTAAATAAATTCATAAACCAGGGACTTGGTGCTGACAACAGAAGGATGTGTTACAACAAAACAGCGTTAAAAACACTAAACTTCGTGATCATTTCTCTGACATACGCGCATCAAGTAAATAATTATGACGCACTTAAACGCAGGGCAATATACAAAAAAAAGTAATGTTAAAGTAAAAAGAATGCATGAAGGTAGGTTAGGAAACTTACCTTCAGCATCGACTCGCAACGGAGACTCCTGAACTTGTTCATTATTTGTGCTCGCCTCAGGTAGAATTTTGAGAATTCTAAGCAATTTTCTGCCTTGACTAAACCTTCCCCCCGGCATGATGAAATACGCCAACGCCGGGCTACCGGGACGCCCAACGCCCACCTCCGCCAAGCTCAACTGGTTCTGTGCACTGGAGCCAGGGTCGATCGAGCTAAGCGGTTGTTCCTCTAAGCGCCGGACCAGGTTTGAGGTTATGGTCAAACTTCCTAACGGAACTACATGAAAACTATTGTGCTTCTTGTAATAATATGAAGACCAGTCGAAAGAGAATTTCAATAATATACATTTTCATTGAAAATGTCAAAACTGATATAAATGGCACTTAAGCGGCTTTGAATCGGGGTTGGCAGAGGTACGCTGTTTTGTTTGGGCGCGGCAGAGGTTCGCGGTTTTGAATCGGCCAGCGGCGAGGTAAGCGGTTTTGTGTGAGCGGGGGAAAGATGAGCGGTTGTTCTTCTCAGGTGTCGAATTGTCTGAGCTGGCTGTGACGTCATAGCGTCATAGCCCTAGTCGTCAACAAACAATTGCTGGACAGACAGCAGACGTCTTTCACATGCCAGACAGACAACTATAATTTAACCTTAACAACATAATGGAAATTGACTGATTGACTGCCTACTACTCCATGTCGATCTAGCGATTACTAGGTAGATGTACGCCAGACACCGTCTCTCGTAACAGGCTTCGCGATACCTCGCGAAACACTGTTACGCTGCGACGGGCCTGCGTACATCTACCTAGGCCTGCGGCGCTGGCGAGCCTGCTTGGTTTAAGATTTACTCATTTAAGCCAGGGGGCTGCCGCCCCCTGGACCCCCGCTTTTCTTTATTACGAGCCTGCATGATTGGAGATTTACTCATTGGCTGAGCGATAGCGAAGCCTATTACGCCAATGGAGTGCTAAAAAAGTTCAATGTCCGTCTGTCTGTCTGTCTGTCTGTCTGTCTGTCTGTCTGTCTGTGTGTCTGTCTGTCTGTGTGTCTGTCTGTCTGTGTGTCTGTCTGTGTGTCTGTTCGCACGATAACTCAAGAACGAGTCCAGATATCGACCTGAAATTTTTACTGTAGCTTCTTGGCACGGTGGAGGGAGAAAAGGTGGCGGCACTCAGGTATCCCCAGCATAGGGACCCGTGGTTCCAGAATCTCGACAGGTTGGGGGATTAACGACTAAGTCGGGGCGATCTAACGTGCCGGCCCGGAGTAGCTGCGGTCGGGGCGGCCCCTCAGGCAGGTAGGCAGCCCCGACTTAGCTTCAGCCGGACCGACCGTAGGCTCGGCGGGAGTGTGCGAGAGAGAAAGGTCAGTGTGCGAGAGAGACAGGTATCTTTTGGTGCGGCACGGCACGGCACGGCACGGCACGGCACGGCACGGGCAGGACGCGCGCTGCCTGTGAGACGGGCGGCCTGCCCGTGCCGTGCCGTGCCGTGCCGTGCCGCACCAAAAGATACCTGTCTCTCTCGCACACTGACCTTTCTCTCTCGCACACTCCCGCCGAGCCTACGGTCGGTCCGGCTGAAGCTAAGTCGGGGCTGCCTACCTGCCTGTGGGGTCGCCCCGACCGCAGCTACTCCGGACCGGCACGTTAGATCGCCCCGACTTAGTCGTTAATCCCCCAACCTGTCGAGATTCTGGAACCACGGCCGGGCCCGTAGTGCCGCCACCTTTTCTCCCTCCACCGTGCTTCTTGGCCTAAAAAGCTCGGACGAGTTCAAATATGAACACTCTAGCTCAAAAATTGACCCTGCCAAAAATTGATTTATATTTTAAAAAAAATAACATTTTAAAAATTACAAAATTTTATGGTGTTCTAAGGGGTATCTCGGTGAGTTGCGACCCTATGGGCGAAAATTTCGACCGTTTTGCTCTATCTCTTACTGTTTAGCCGCTACAGAGGTAAATGTGGACGAAAAGTCGTCAAAATGCATGTTGGGTGTCGTTTTCAGGGTAATCTGTCGAGATGCGATCCTTGGGGCAAAAATTTTGTCAGTTTGGCTCTGCGGAGAAGGGTTTTGGGGCTCGGGCCCTTCGCGTAAAAATTGGAAAATTGGTTACATAAAGAAAAGAGGCGAGCGGGGGTCCAGGGGGCGGCAGCCCCCTGGCTTAAATGAGTAAATCTCAAATCATGCGGACTCGTAATAAAGAAAAGCGGGGGTCCAGGGGGCGGCAGCCCCCTGGCTTAAATGAGTAAATCTCAAATTATGGAGGCTCGTAATAAAGAAAAGCGGGGGTCCAGGGGGCGGCAGCGTCCTGGCTAAAACGAGTAAATCTTAAATCATGCAGGGTCGCCAGCGCCGCAGGCCTAGGTAGATGTACGCAGGCCCGTCGCAGCGTAACAGTGTTTCGCGATCTATCGCGAAGCCTGTTACGAGAGACGGTGTCTGGCGTACATCTACCTAGTTTCATTACAAAAATGTTTATAATAGTGTCGCGTAAAATTTTACGGAAGTCTACAGACAAATTAATTGGCTGAGCGATAGCGAAGCCTATTACGCCACTGGAGTTTAAAAAAAGTTCAATGTCCGTGTGTCTGTCTGTCTGTCTGTCTGTGTGTCTGTCTGTCTGTCTGTGTGTCTGTTCGCACGATAACTCAAGAACGAGTCAAGATATCAACCTGAAATTTTTACTGTAGCTTCTTGGCCTGAAAAGCTCGGACGAGTTCAAATATGATCACTCTAGCTCAAAAATTGACCCTGCTAAAAATTGATTTATATTTTCTAAAAAAATACTTTTTTGAAAATTACAAAATTTTATGGTGTCCTAAGGGGTATCTCGGCGAGTTGCGACCCTTTGGGCGAAAATTTCGACCGTTTTGCTCTATCTCTTACTGTTTAGCCGCTACAGCGGTAAATGTGGACGAAAAGTCGTCAAAAATGCATGTTGGGTGTCGTTTTCAGGGTAATCTGTCGAGATGCGATCCTTTGGGTAAAAATTGTGTCTGTTTGGCTCTGCGGAGAAGGGTTTTGGGGCTCGGGCCATTCTCGTAAAAATTGAAAAATTGGTTACATAATGAAAAGAGGCGAGCGGGGGTCCAGGAGGCGGCAGCCCCCTGGCCTATTTTAAATAAACAAAAGCGGGGGTCCAGGGGGCGGCAGCCCCGTGGCCTATTCTAAACAAAGAATAGCGGGGGTCCAGGGGGCGGCAGCCCCCTGGCTTAAATGAGTACATCTCAAATCATGGAGGCTCGTAATAAAGAAATGCGGGGGTCCAGGGGGCGGCAGCCCCCTGGCTAAAACGAGTAAATCTTAAATCTTGCATGCTCGCCAGCGCCGCAGGCCTAGGTAGATGTACGCAGGCCCGTCGCAGCGTAACAGTGTTTGGCGAGATATCGCGAAGCTTGTTACGAGAGACGGTGTCTGGCGTAAATCTACCTAGTTTATTACGAGCCTGCATGGTTTAAGATTTACTCATTTAAGCCAGGGGGCTGCCGCCCCCTGGACCTCCGCTTTTCTTTATTACGAGCCTGCATGATTGGAGATTTACTCATTTAAGCCAGGGGGCTGCAGCCCCTTGGACCCCCGCTTTTCTTTATTTAAAATTGGCCAGGGGGCTGCCGCCCCCTGGACCCCTGCTCGCCTCTTTTCATTGTGTAACCAATTTTCCAATTTTTACGCAAAGGGCCCGAGCCCCAAAACCCTTCTCCGCAGAGCCAAACAGACAAAATTTTTGCCCCAAGGATCGCATCTCGACAGATTACCCTGAAAATGACACCCAACATGCATTTTGACGACTTTTCGTCCACATTTACCGCTGTAGCGGCTAAAGAGTGAGTTATAGGGCAAAACGAACGAAAATTTTCGCCCAAAGGGTCGCAACTCGCTGAGATACCCCTTAGGACACAATAAAATTTTGTAATTTTTAAGATCTAATTTTTTAAAAGAATTTAAATCTATTTTTAGCTTGATCAATTTTTGAGCTAGAGTGTTCATATTTGAACTTCTCCGAGCTTTTTAAGCCAAGAAGCTGCAGTAAAAATTTCAGGTCGATATCTTGACTCGTTCTCGAGTTATCGTGCGAACAGACACACAGACAGACAGACACACAGACAGACAGACAGACACACGGACATTGAACTTTTTTAGCACTCCAGTGGCGTAATAGGCTTCGCTATTGCTCAGCCAAAAATTTCAGTACGATATCTTAACTCCTTCTTGAGTTATCGTGCGAACAGACAGACAGACAGACAGACAGACAGACAGACAGACGGACATTGAACTTTTTTAGCACTCCAGTGGCGTAATAGGCTTCTCTATCGCTCAGCCAACAAACTCGTTCCAACTCGTTCAAAAAATGTCAGTTGAAGATTTGGATGTTATTGTTCGTTTTTGTAATAATTCACATTATCAGTTCACTATTTTTGGTTATGGTTTCAGAGGACCGACTTAAAAGGAGGAGGAGACAAGCAGATCGAGCTCTAGAAACTAGGTAGATGTACGCCAGACACCGTCTCTCGTAACAGGCTTCGCGATAGATCGCGAAACACTGCTACGCTGCGACGGGCCTGCGGACATCTACCTAGGCCTGCGGCGCTGGCGAGCCTGCATGATTTAAGATTTACTCGTTTTAGCCAGGGGGCTGCCGCCCCCTGGACCCCCGCATTTTTTTGTTTTACGAACCTGCAAGGTTTAAGATTTACTCATCTAAGCCAGGGGGTTGCCGCCCCCTGGACCCCCGCTTTTCTTTATTACGAGCCTGCATGATTTGAGATTTACTCATTTAAACCAGGGGGCTGCCGCCCCCTGGACCCCCGCTTTTCTTTATTTAAAAAAGGGCAAGGAGGCTGCCAAACAAACAAAATTTTTGCCGCAAGGATCGCATCTCGACAGATTACCCTGAAAACGACATCCAACATGCATTTTGACGACTTTTCGTCCACATTTACTGCTGTAGCGGCTAAACAGTAAGAGATAGAGCAAAACGGACGAAATTTTCGCCCAGAGGGCCGCAACTCGCCGAGATACCCCTTAAGACACCATAAAATTTTGTAATATTTAAAATCTCATTTTTTTAAAAAAATATAAATCAATTTTTAGCAGGGTCAATTTTTAAGCTTGAGTGTTCATATTTGAACTCGTCCGAGCTTTTTAGGCCAAGAAGCTACAGTAAAAATTTCAGGTCGATATCTTGACTCGTTCTCGAGTTATCGTGCGAACAGACACACAGACAGACACACAGACAGACAGACACACGGACATTGAACTTTTTTAGCACTCCAGTGGCGTAATAGGCTTCGCTATCGCTCAGCCAATAAACCTATATGAGGAAAATTTAATTTCTCTTGCACATTAAAGTCAACTTCAAAATGAAGATAATGTTTTGGGCGATGCGGTTATTGCATCTGATGTTGATTTTCCATATGTCAGTGAATGTTTTGTTGAGCTCCCTGAGGATTGTGAATATGATAACATTGATTTTAAAAACAATATATCATTCTCAAGCCCTAAAGATATTGATCAAGAGTCTGCCATGCAAGAATTATGTGAATCTGCAGCTTATGATGACATGAATTATTCAGACCATCTTAATATCAATGAAAACAATCAAGCTGAAATGAGAGAAGGTGACTCAAGTGTTGAGAATAATGCACAGCATCCACAATCAAACAGTCTGAGAGATAATGATGTATCAGGTCACAGTTTGTGCAGAAATGAATCTAATTCTGATAGCAGTGACAATGAGTCTAATTGTGATAGCAGCGGCAGTGAGCAGTGTTCGGAAGAGTACCTACTCAATAGTGACAGTAGGGCTGTCATAGAGAAGCCAAACAGACTTGAAAACTTTACTTTGCGTGTGATAGATGTTTCTCCAGATGTTTGGAAAATTATCAAAGGTGAAGAGGAGGAGAAAACACCTGAAGAAATCTTAAAAACCAAATTAGCATCATGGTCTTCAAGGTACAAGGTGAAAAGAAATGCAGTCGACGAGTTATTGCACACCTTAAGAAATCATGGTCATCCTGAGCTCCCGGCTTGTGCAAAAACACTATTAAAAACACCACGTAGCACTCAAGGCATGGTGAAAAGTTTGGCTGGAGGTCAGTTTTGGTACCGTGGTATCCAAACTGCACTCATGAAATGGCTCACACCTGCTTACATTGATTCTCTGGAAAATAATTCTGTTGTTATAGACATATTTATTGATGGTCTTTGTCCTCATAAGTCTGTATCACGAAGCATCTGGCCCATTGCAGGGTGTTTAAAAGGGGAAAAGGAACCTTTTGTAATTGCTTTGTGGTGTGGGTGTCTAAAAGAACCCTCCTCTGTGGATGAGGTTTTTGATGATTTTATAAAGGAAGGTTCTGACCTAATTGAAAATGGTTTTGTTCGTCATGGGAAGGAATTAAAGTTCATCATTAGACGCTATATTGCAGATGCACCCGCTCGAGCATTTATGAGGCAGGTCAAAGGACACAACGCATACCATTCATGTGAAAGGTAAGAGTGCTGCACCCAGGCTGCTATCCTACATTTAAGAAAGATAATTATTTAAAGCACTAAGAGTATAATTTCCATTACTGTAATCTGAAGTTTATAAAATATTCCTTGTTTCAGGTGCACTGAGCCTGGTGAATGGAAATTTTGCCGGATCACATATAACCCTAATCATGTGAACACATTGAGAAGTGATGAAACTTTTGAAAATCAAATCCATACTGAACACCACGTAGGATTATCTCCTCTTCTTTCCCTTGGCACTAAAATGATCACCCAGTGTCCCCTTGATGTAATGCAAATGGCCTATGGGCGTTTCTAGAAGATTATTTGTCTTACTCCTTAAAAGAGAAAAAGGAAAATTTAAGATTTCAGATGCACTTCTGAATCAGCTTGATCGCCTCTGTTTATTTTTGAGGGTCTACTGTCCATCTGATTTTGCAAGACTTCCAAGACAGCTTAGTAAGTACAAGCTGTTTAAAGCTACAGAATGGAGGAGACTTCTGTTGTATGATGGCTTCATTCTGTTGCAGAATCAAATTCATAAGGAGGTGTATGAATGCTACCTCCTATTTGCATGTGGAATGAGAATCCTGTTAGTCTCAAGCTTCCGTTCCAAATTCAGTTCTGATGCACATGAATTGCTCATTAACTTTGTGAAACGGTGTTACTCAAAACTTGGAGCTTCATTTGTGGTTTACAATGTTCACCACCTTCAACATCTAGTTTCTGACTGCAACATTCACGGAGACCCAGAAGATTTCAGCTGCTTTAAATATGAGAACCATCTAGGCCAGTTAAAAAGTTTACTACTTACTGCTGGAAGAGATCTGCAGCAACTTATTTGCCGTTTGATAGAGCGGTCACTCTTGCCTGTCACACAATCAGCTGAACCATCCAATGAGAGATTTTACATGCCCCATGTCAATCGGCCAACATTAGATTGTAAAGGCATACAGCTTGAAGCTATTGAGTGTGTTGGATCAGTTATTCGTGTGTCTGGAGACAAGTCTAGGGACTCATTTGTTCAAGTATCAACGCGAGAATTAGTTGTTGTTGAAAATATAGTGAACTGTGGATCAAGTACATACATCATAGGGAAACAATTTTTGGAGAAGCGTGACTATTTTAAGTTTCCGATTCCTAGCTCATCTTTGCATATTTATATAGTATCTCAACTAGGTCCTCTCGAAAAATGGAACATACAAGAAATAAAACAGAAAATTGTTTATTATTCCATAAATGTTAAGGAGACTGAATATGATGTTCATAATTGGAGAGAGGGTGAAGGTTTGTGTTTGCCGCTGCTACATTCTGAGGCATGACACTCAATTTGTACATCAGTATTTCATGTTTTTTCAGGTTTTTTTTTCTATTTTAAGAAAAAACTCACACAACTGATAGTTTAAGAGTAAGGTAGTTCTGCTGCTCCTACAATGTTGTTTAGTCAGTTGGCTTTCTAAACAGGATTCTCAAAGATAAGGTGGAGTTATTCAGAGGGCTGAAGTTTTTTACAAAGTTGAAGTGTTATACTATTTAACAGAGTCAACTGATGACTAAATAATACAAATTTGATTGGCTGGGTTTCTCATGTTCTGGTTTTGATTCATAAACTTTGGATAAAACTAATACTACTTCAACAAAATTGTATTATTTTGTTCTCTGTTGACTCTGTTAAATAGTGTTACACGTCCTCTATTTAAATAACTTCAGGCCTAAGAATAATTCCTCGCTGTCCCTGAGAAATCTGTCTAGAAAGCAAAGCTAAGTGAAAGATATTGTGGGAGCACCCTTCTTCGTATCTACTTGGAAGACAATCTTCCTATTCATCAGTTTCTTAAATTGAAAATAGTTTTAAAATTGTGTTGTTTTCACTTTCAGTTTAACCATAAACATTACTTATTGGCCATGTAGTTGTTGAGCTATGAATTTTTTTTTCTGTAAGCACTAATAAAAAAAAAAAAATGTCAAGTTTCCTTCCCATTCTATTTTCACAATTTCTGGACAGAATTCACCCGACAACTTGGTTATCCAGTAATTTTAAGCAACCCGAATCTTCTGAAAGTTTGAGGATGGGAAAATAAAATTCATTGCCGGTCTTAAAGGTATGTGACTGGCTAAAGCAATTAATTTAAAACAAAAAAAAAAAGGAAAGGCAAGAAGTTTCACACATTTCATATTTATTTAGAAATGTAACCAAATCATCCTAAGGTGTAAATCCTTGCAAAAGTTATTTTTAAAATGATTTACCTCCCCTAGGGCCCTTGTGCAAAACTTAGATAATATATTTTACAACACACTCTTGTTAGTTTTGAACTGCTTTAGAAGTATTTTAAAGAAATAGTTAGGAATTTGTTGTATTAAGTAGATGTCTGGCTCTTACACTAAATTTCAGAATTGTTTTTAATTCTTTATCCAATTGCCTTTTTTCTAAAATAGGAAAGATGACGGCAAGTTCCAGGAAGGATCTTGTTGATGGTGCGCACAATCCCAATTATTCTGGACGGGTTTCTTGATCAAAGGGCATTTCAAGAAGTTGTCAGGGCAGTTTCATGGAATGCTTTTTTTGGCATGGTAAAAAAGTATATGTGTGTGTTTTGTCCAAATAGGGGATATTAAATTTTAAAAGTGAAACTGCAAAAAAAAAAGATGCAGCTAGCAATAGACAATTTTACTCTCAGGCGTCAAAACCCACAAATACACTTCTTTACCATGCCAAACGATGCACTCTATTGAACTGCCTTGTCAACTTATGGAAATAAGCAGCCATTTCGTCCAGAACCCCATCCACGGCTTGATATTCACAACAAAGCTATACTGAGCAGAATAACTATGGGACTGTGCACACCATCAACAAGTTCCTTTCTGAAACTTAAAATAAAACTTGCCCTAATGTTTCCTATTTTAAAAAAAAAATGAATATAATACTGTAGAAAAATCTGAAATTTAGCGGAAGAGCCAGACCCATCCACTTAATACAACAAAATCCTTGATATTTCCTCAAAATATTTCTAGAACAAGTACAAAATAGCTAGGGTTCTCCTAGAGGGGGAGTACTAGTATGCTCCCAACTTAGCTGTCAGGCAATCAGGAATAAAACATAATAATGTATAAAATAAAAAAAAAAACGTTATCGCTAACGCTAACGTGACAGCAGATGATAAAGACTTAGTAAATTAATACACTGCTAGAACTGATATTGCTCGTTTATCAGGTGTTAGTGCTATTATGTGGATTATAATTTGTGATGGGTGGGGGCTATACGATCGTTATCTTTTTTTTCCTTTATGTTTTTCTCTGTTTTTTTTTTCTCTTTTATTGTCTGCCTCTCTTTTTTCTATTTCACTGTCATTCTTGCCCTTTACGTTACGGATACGGGTGGAAGGTCACCTGTCCCGTGGCACTCACTTCCAGTTCTGTAAGATATATTAGGCAAAAACCCGCTCAATACGCCTGTGAAACGGTGAAGGTATCTTTGCTCGCCTACGAGGCAACAACTATGCATGCATGAGTACGTAGGTATAGCCTTGTTGGGAGGCGGAGGTACAGTCCCGTTATTTACCGGTGTGTTCGGCGGATTTATTCATAGCTTTCTGGCAGAGCTACTCACTTCGTTCAAAATTGTCACCTCATACTAGTTCATCACTTTTACAGCTTAGTTTCAGTACATTTAAAAGAAATAATACTTGTTATTATGGTGGAAAACATCAGACACAGTGAAAAATTATTGTACGGGGTACAGGAAAATTTTCCATGAGAGTTATTGTACAATTGCAATTAATATTGTAAATTTGAATAACAATACGTATCAACTAAGAATCGATTAATGAGCAACAAATATCGAGTAATACAATGTTGTACATAGTTAATTACAAAATATATTGTACATTTACGGAAATTTTTTTCACAGTGGAAGTTATATTACACAATTGTTGTAAATTTTGTTTAAAAATTTTATAAGAGATGAACAAAAGTAGGAACGAGAACTTTATAAAGCGTGGATCGGAGGGGAGAAGAACAAAACTGGACACAAAAAGCGGTGGTGGGGGCGGGCGACCGGAGGAGCGGTAGCATGCAAGGAGTTTTTTCCTTCCACCCGCCGCTTCTTCGCTCGCCTGTCCCTACAACCGCTTGTTGTCTCCAGTTTCGTTCTTCTCCCTTCCGATCCGCGCTTTATTAAAATACCCCAAATGTTTGTGAAATCACGTCCAAGCATCAGAGATGTAGAACGGGCGGGCCTGCTCCACCCGCCAGCTAGCGCTGTTGGCTCGGAGCGAGGCGAGCGGGCCGTCGTCTGTGGTCGTCTGCTCGTCAGTAGCCAGCCAGCTCGTCGTCCGAAACAGCTGCTTCCGAGGGGTCCGCAACTAGGTTTAAGCGCGTACACCGGCCGCCCGGAAAACTGGGAAGACCGGGAAGACCACCAAGAAGACCAAAGAAAACCGAAGAAGACCAATAAAATAGAAGGCCACAAATGGTAAGGGAAAACCGAAAGATATTAGGGAAGACCGGAAATCTTGAGGGAAGACCGAGAAATTCTAAGGAAGACCGGAAAATGTTGGAGAAGACCATTGAAGGTGAGGGAAAACCACAGAAAACGGTAGGAAGCCTTCAGTAGATCCAAGAAAAACAGATATTGGGAAAACCAAGAAAAAGTTGGGAAGACCGGGAAAACCATAGGGAAAACCTAGGAAAACCAGGAAGCCCACAGCATGTGTACACCGGCAGACCGTACTTGCGGACCCCTCGGCTGCTTCCGAGGTTGCTCCTTTGGTGGAGCTTCGGCAGCCTACTTGCCTGGACGACGCATCCGAAAGTAGCGGGAGGAGCGTTCACCCGCTTCTCGGACTGGGCTGGTCGGCTGCCCCGCCTAGTGACTTCGAGCCGGGTCGGGCGAGGCGCACAGGTGACAGATGTCGGACGGCGAGCTGGTGGAGCTGGCTCGCCCGTTACTGACACGTCACCGACACGGCACTGACATGTCACTGACACGTCACTGACACGTCACTGACACGTCACTGACACGTCACTGACACGTCACTGACACGTCACTGACACGTCACTGACACGTCACTGACACGTCACTGACACGTCACTGACACGTCACTGACACGTCACTGACACGTCACTGACACGTCACTGACACGTCACTGACACGTCACTGACACGTCACTGACACGTCACTGACACGTCACTGACACGTCACTGACACGTCACTGACACGTCACTGACACGTCACTGACACGTCACTGACACGTCACTGACACGTCACTGACACGTCATGGGGGGGCCTCCCTAACGACCACCCATCTAAGCTCCGCCCACTAGGGGGGCCTTCCTTACGACCACCTTCCTAAGCTCCGCCCTCTAGGGGGGCCTCCCTTACGACCACCCTTCTAAGCTCCGCCCTCTAGGGGGGCCTTCCTTACGACCACCTTTCTAAGCTCCGCCTTCTGGGGGGGCCTTCCTTACGACCACGTTCCTAAGCTCCGCCCTTTAGGGGGGCCTCCCTTACGACCACCCTTCTAAGCTCCGCCTCCTAGGGGGGCCTCCCTTACGACCATTTTCCTAAGCTCCGCCCTCTAGGGGGGCCTCCCTTTCGACCACCCTTCTAAGCTCCGCCCTCTATGGGAGCCTTTCTTACGACCACCTTTCTAAGCTCCGCCTTCTAGGGGAGCCTTCCTTACCACCACTTTCCTAAGCTCCGCCCTCTAGGGGGGCCTCCCTTACGACCACCCTTCTAAGCTACGCCCTCTAGGGGGGCCTTCCTTACGACCACCTTATAAGCTCCGCTTTCTAGGGGAGCCTTCCTTACCACCACTTTCCTAAGCTCCGCACTCTAGGGGGGCCTCCCTTACGACCACCCTTCTAAGCTCCGCCTCCTAGGGGGGCCTCCCTTACGACCACCTTCCTAAGCTCCGCCCTTTAGGGGGGCCTCCCTTACGACCACCCTTCTAAGCTCCGCCTCGTAGGGGGGCCTCCCTTACGACCATTTTCGTAAGCTCCGCCTTTTAGGGGGCCTTCCTTACGACCACCTTTCTAAGCTCCGCCCTCTAGGGGGGCCTTCCTTACGACCACCTTCCTAAGCTCCGCCCTCTAGGGGGGCCTCCCTTACGACCACCCTTCTAAGCTCCGCCTCCTAGGGGGGCCTCCCTTACGACCACCCTTCTAAGCTTCGCCCTCTAGGGGGGCCTTCCTTACGACCACGTTCCTAAGCTCCGCCCTTTAGGGGGGGCTCCCTTACGACCACCCTTCTAAGCTCCGCCTCGTAGGGGGGCCTCCCTTACAACCATTTTCGTAAGCTCCGCCCTCTAGGGGGCCTTCCTTACGATCACCTTCCTAAGCTCCGCCCTCTAGGGGGGCCTTTCTTACGACCACCTTCCTAAGCTCCGCCCTCTAGGGGGGCCTCCCTTACGACCACCCTTCTAAGCTCCGCCTTCTAGGGGGGCCTCCCTTACGACCACCTTCCTAAGCTCCGCCTTCTAGGGGGGCCTCCCTTACGACCACCTTCCTAAGCTCCGCTTTTTAGGGGGGCCTTCCTTACGACCACCTTTCTAAGCACCACACTCTAGTGAGGCGTTTCTTTAGCTTACGTTTAGCCTATATAGTGAAGCCTTCTTAAAGTAAATATCGAGGGGAGGCCTCTTTTGAGCGTACGTTTAGCCTTCATACTGAAGCCTTTTTAAAGTAAATATCGAGAGTAAAAGCAGATGCTACCTTCGGTATCATCTGCTAAAAAGAACACAATGATTAAAGGTCAGCTAGGGTACAAGAAATATTATTTAAATTTGGGCTACGACAGTTACGATACGTTATTAAAACACACAGAGAATGTAATATCAATACTAATAACACCTGTGATGATAAATAAAGGTGCAATCAATTAAAGCGTATAAAGTACCAATGCTTTTCAGAAAGGCACACAATTTAAAGAGATAGCGTACAGTTACACAGATACATTGGAAGGAAAATAACCTACTTCACAGAACAGAAGTAAGTTGCCAGAGGACACTTTAAATAGCAAATACAAAGAAAATCAGTCTTACACCTCACCGTCAGTGGAGACATCAGCAGCATTAGGCTGTGACCAGGGGTCTTGTTATTCATCACACACCATCTGGTTGATCATTTTGAACTTGAAACATATTTCCAAAAGCAGCAGCATGTGCATTAATTCCTACCGGTGTCCTCTAGATCTTCAGTTCAATTTTTCTCCATGCTGAGCAGGTGTGTAATTTTACAGGTTTCCATACTGTCTTTAAGTTCCTGTGATAATATTTTTCTTTTGTGCTTTTCTCTTTTGTCAGGACTGGTTTTAGTCAAAGCTGATCTTACACATTTCACGCTGATATCAAAAGTTTGCAAAAACATGGTTTGGCAAACAGAAATTCTTCTGAAATTCTCATCTTCCAAATGGCATTCGTACGAGTTATTCCTGTAAGGTGCTTTGCCACAAAGCTCAACTGTCTGTCTCTTCACAGGCACTACAGTTACAAGTTTTGCCAACATTTGCCACTGCGCTTCCTTACTCTTGGTGCTCCAGAATCTTCCAAACTGCAGCTTTCTAAGGTCTTCGTTTATTTTTGCTCTACATTCCTATTTATAGGTTGCAGCGCAACCTGGCTTTATGGATCTAGCCACTTTTTGCTTTCCACGCAAGGTGACATGAGCAATGCCAGCATTGTACGCTTCCTTGGTCTGTGCTGTTTTTAACCTAGCTTGGACAACTTTCCTCTTCTTTGGGGGGTGTTCAGTAGCTGGAAAATTTTTCCGCTTTCTCTTCCTCTGAACCATTGCTGGGTCATGTACATTCTCTATGGTTTCAGGTTCACCCTTTCCAACATTTGTCTCAATGTTACTCCCCGACAAACCATGTTAGTACGCCGTTATGTTGCGGCAACCATTCGCTACGTTGCCTTCGTTTCGGGCCCGTTTTCGTTGTCTGGCGGCGTTGCGGCTACTAGACCGCAAAGCAATGTTGGCGTAGTTACGTTACGTCGCAATCGCGGCCACGTGATTTTGGTAACCGAATTAAAGCAATGTTGCTCCTTAGTTGTGACAACACTCTCGTCACTACGTTTCTCTGAATACATCTGAGCTACGTTACAGATGCCATTGAAAAAGTAGGACATTTTCAGTACGTCGCCGTAACGTCAGAGTTACGATTGCAACTCTACGTAGCGTAGGGGATGTCTGCCGTGACGTGGAGCTCTGTACGCCAGTGGCACGTAACGCCGGCAACCTCAGCGCAACGAAACGACAACAATGCCTACTTTACGGAGCGCGGCCTTTATTGAGGCAACATTGGGTCCACGTTGCCAGAAGGTAGTTACGATACGTACAGCGCCGCAACGGAGCTGCGGCTCCATCTGCACGACCACCGGCCGGCAACGCAAAAGAAACCGAGAGATGGTTCGTGGTTATTTAATAACGCTGCCGTTACGTAGCTCCGACGAAGAAACACCTACGTCGACCCGCCATCGTTGTATCAACGCTTCCGCCATGCCGTTGTCACGGCAATGTCTTAGCAACAGCCCTGCAACGGAATAAGGGGCGCACTGTCTGCGAACCTATCGACAGAGCGATGCTAACACATGACACTCAAGACGTTGTCCTGAGGTTGTCAGCTCAACGGAGCCGTCAGTACGTTGTAGAGGACACAACAGGGCATCGTAACGGAAACATGACGAACATTTTTTTGACTGTGGCAAAGGCGCTGTCACGTTACCTCGAGGGAGTCATGACGACGGCGACATGGCAACCTTACAGCGCCTTCACCATGGCAACAGTACTTTGCTGTGCGCGTGTCAATATTATGGCCCAGTTTTAAGCAGAATCACGTCTGTGGTATACGCGCCGTAACGTTACCGCTACGTTGTCTTCACAGCGGAGACATGGCAACTTCTCAGCGCAGCGGCCAAGAAAACCGCAACACGTCGATTGAGTATCAACGTTACAGTCACATGCCACACGAAAACACAGTTACGCCTCAATCGCCATGACGTTACCATAACGGGGCCTAAGCGACGGAGACATGGCGACGTCACAGCAACTCTACCATGGCAACAGTACTTTGGTGTACGCGTGGCAACCTAATGGCCCTATTTTAAGCCGAATCACGGTTGTGGTATAAGTGCCGTAACGTTCTCGACGTGGGCCTTACAACGGCGACATGGTACCCTACCACCGCCACTGCCAAGTCAAACCTAATACATTTAAAACAATATCTTAGCCGTGGTATGCGCACTTTCACGTTTACTTCAATGCGGCTTGAATAACGTAAACACGGCAACGTTATATCGTCACTTTTACGGCAACCATGCCTTAACGAGTGAATGTCAGCGTAACAGTCACATGCCGCACGATAACACAGTTACACTTCAATCGCCGTAACGTTACCTTAACGGGGCCTGAGCGACAGCGACATGGCGACGTCATAGCAAGTCTTCCAAGGCAACAGTACTTTGCCGTACGCGTGGCAACATTATGGCCACATTTTAAGCAGAATCACGTCTGTGGTATACGCGCCGTAACGTTACCGCTACGTTGTCTTCACGGCGGAGACATGGCAACTTCTCAGCGCCACGGCCATGAAAACCGCAACACGTCAATTGAGTATCAACGTTACGGTCACATGCCACACGAAAACACAGTTACGCTTCACTCACCATAACGTCACCTTAAAGGGGCCTACGCGACGGCGACATGGCAACGTCACAGCAACTCTCCCATGGCAACAGTACTTTGGTGTACGCGAGGCAACCTAATGGCCCTATTTTAAGCAGAATCACGGTTGTGGTAAAAGTGCCGTAACGTTACCTTGACGTGGGCCTAGCACCGGCGACATGGTACCCTACCACCGCCACTGCCAAGTCAAACCTAATACATTTAAAACAATATCTTAGCCGTGGTATGCGCACTTTCACGTTTACTTCAATGCGGCTTGAATAACGTAAACACGGCAATGTTAACACAGTTACGCTTCAATCTCCATAACGTTACCTTAACGGGGCCTAAGCGACGGTGACATGGCGACGTCACAGCAACTCTACCATGGCAACAGTCAAGCAACAGCACTGTTGGAAAATACCACGGTAAATGCCTACGGTATGCGCTGTAAATTTGTTGCCTGGTCCCGGACCGTAATTTTTGACTACGGTCTGAATCTTACGGTACACGCCGTAGCCTGCAGACATGTCGGGGAAGTGCAGTGGAGCACACTCCATCGATCATAAAATACGGTCCGTACCGTAAGTGTACGTTACGGTCTGACCGTACATGAAAATTACGGTACGGACCGTACGCATACCGTAACTCCTCACGGTATTTTTAACAGTGAGTACTTTGCCGTACGCGTGGCAACATTATGGCCCCGTTTTAAGCAGAATCATGTCTGTGCTACTCTGCAAATCTAAGTGTGATACTACATGTCAGTTTAAACTGCAAAACTTTAGTTTCGCAGTTACAACTGCAAAACTCATGAGTTCGTCAGTTTAAACTGCAGAACTCCCGAGTTCGTCAGTTTAAACTGCAAAACTCCCGAGTTCGTCAGTTTAAACCGAGGAACTGTTCTGCAGTTTAAACTGACGAACTCGGGAGTTTTGCAGTTTAAACTGACGAACTCGGGAGTTCTGCAGTTTAAACTGACGAACTCATGAGTTTTGCAGTTGTAACTGCGAAACTAAAGTTTCGCAGTTTAAACTGACATGTAGTATCACACTTAGATTTGCAGAGTATATGCGCCGTAACGTTACCGCTACATTGTCTTCACGGCGGAAACATGGCAACTTCTCAGCTCCACGGCCAAGAAAACTGCAAAACGTCGATTGAGTATCAACGTTACAGTCACATGCCACACGAAAACACAGTTACGCTTTAATCACCATAACGTTATCTTAACAGGGCCTAAGCGAAGGCGACATGGCGACGTCACAGCAACTCTACCACGGCAACAGTACTTTTCCGTACGCGTGGCAACATTATGGCCACATTTTAAGCAGAATCACGTCTGTGGTATACGCGCCGTAACGTTACCGCTACATTGTCTTCACGGCGGAGACATGGCAACTTCTCAGCGCCACGGCCAAGAAAACCGCAACACGTCGATTGAGTATCAACGTTACAGTCACATGACTCGACTTGAAAGAACCAGGTCACAAATGACCAAAGGTTGTTCACCGACCGTAGCCGGCTACTCGCGGGGCCTTTCCACCAGGCACGTGCCCAAGACATCGTGCTTATCTGGCTTCCAGTTGAACCCCTCATCCTAACGCGTTGGCAGCTACCTGATGCCACACGGAAACACAGTTACGCTACACTCGCCATAACGTTACCTTAAGGGGGCCTAAACGACGGCGACATGGCGACGTCACAGCAACTCTACCATAGCAACAGTACTTTGGTGTACGGGTGGCAACCTAGTGGCCACATTTCAAGCAGAATTACGGTTGTGGTATAAGGGCCGTAACGTTACCGCTTCGTGGTCATCACAACGGCCAGTGCCATATGGATTCCGAAACTCCTCGATTTAATGTCAACGACCCTAGTTTGCTGTTTGAAAGTTGATGAAATTTTAAAAGGTGTCCTAGATGATTTATTTCTACACACTCAACTTTTTTGCACAAGTTTATCTGCTGATCTGAACACTTCTGTGCATGGAAACGCAAGAAACCGTGCTTTTAATGCGCGCAAATCTGTGCAAAAAACTAAATGTGTAGTTCTGCGAAAGTGCTTTCACAGAAACAACACAAATACACTTAGCGTGTGTAGCACGAGACATTATCTGCGGTTATCGTCGCCGCACGACAGCCAAAGAAGCGCAAAGCAGGCGCCGATACCTTAGGCACACCCGCGTCTGTGAGAGCGCCGTACGGCTAGGCAACCGCTCGACTCCGCTGTACGCTTGGTTGCCTACCAGTCCGTCCAGGTGCTGAGCGCGTGATCACCCTGTTTGACCAGTGTTGTTTGACCAGTGTTGTTTGTATTTCTTTTGCATGTTGCTGCTGCGGTGTGTGCTGTTGCCTTGAGAGGAGGCGTTTGCACGTACGTCGCTTCGCTCGCTCTGTGATGAACCCTGCCAGCAAAATGTGGCAAACTACGTGCAGGTTTACAGCTGCGCGCTTGCTTGGCAATAAAGTACAGTTTCCTATCTTGCACATCATCACTGGTAAAACTAAGGCGTAGCCTTACGCCCCGTTTTCAAGCGTACTGAGATTACGCTTGAAATCAAGCGTAATGGGTCGATCCGCTAATATTCGTCCTATGGAAGAATTTCTTTCGTACGCTTGATTTCAAGCGTAACGTCTTCAAGCGTAACTGTATGCTTCATTCAAGCGTACAGTTACGCCTTAGTTTTACCAGTGATGTTTTGCCTTCATTTAGACAGTCCATTGTGGTTGGCTTTACCCGTAGGTAAATATACCCGTTAAAAGCCAGCCAGCCCAGTTAAGCCCAGCCAAAATTTTCCTAGGGACCCCGTAGTCTGACATCACCCGCGATCTGGAGGTCAAAGGACTCGCCGCCACTCGTAGACCGTAAAAAGTAAACACCCAACACTTGAGGAGGCAACCTCGTTCGAGCCCCGCCAGCTCCGTTTGGATTTTGATTTGGCTGTAAAAATATTAGCCAGTCTGCTCCAGTTTAAATAGAGATTATAACTACCAATTTAGCAAAACTTGAATGGCGGTTGTATAAAGATACCCGTTACTGTTAAGATATCCTTTCAACTGTTAACATTCCCGTTCCATTGTAAACATACCACCGTTATATTGTTAAGATACCCGTTCCATTGTAAACATAACCGTTCAAGATACTGTCTGTCTACCGGCCGGCAGGCCAGTTTTTTTAAAAATAAACTTGCTGTGTTTTCAGCAAAGTGCAACCAGTTAGGCAGCGGTACGGATACAAGCAGGTGTCCAGTTTTTCTGATCCACATGATCAAGATCATGTAGCGGTGAGTGCCAAGACAGAAAGGATTTCATTTCTTCAGATTCAAAACATAATGGGAGGCAGAAATCAAATGCAAAACATCGTATGTTTCATCGCAACCAGTTGAGCAACAGAGGTGTTGCACTTACGCTAGACGCGTGAGCAGCAACGTTTAACAGATGAAAAGCGATAGGTGGCATTGGCGGGAAAGGGGAGGGGCGGTGGGCTGTCCGGCGCGCTCGACGGCCTGACCAAGGACGAGAACTGCAGAACCGAGTCGGCGCCAGGCACACGCCCCAAGGGCGGCGGGCCCAAAAGTTTTGGTAAATTAAATTTAAACAATATTCCCATTTTTGAAAAAAAAAATATCTTAATAAATTTGTGCTTGGACAACAAAGAAAGTAAATAAAATACCACCTCAGCTTTCAAATTCAGTTCCTGAAGCTCAAAGCCAGCATCAGATTAACAGGGGAAAACATTACCAAACCTTGAGAGTGAGAAACAAATCTATTCCTTGACTGACCGATCAAAGACAAAAAATTTATCTCATTTCCAATCATAAAAAAATCATTAATTTTAGGAGGTGTCCCAACCCTCAGCCGGTCCGGCCCGTCACTGCCACTGCCCGGTGCCCGTCACCGCGCAGGCTTAGTGCGTTCCAGCGGGAACTATCAGGCGGCACTTAGACCACACCTTACAAAGGGAACCTCGCGAAGTGTAAATTCCCGATTTCGATGAAACTTTAGGAAGCTGTAGGCCTTTATGTGTCTTCCTTGGCCACACCAAAACTTGCGGCTCAAATTTTTATCTAGGGGGTTTTAATGCCATAAAAGCAGTAAAAACAACTTTTAGCATACCGGTACATGTGTATGAGGGGTCGTCACAAGATGTAACTCAGTTGCCCTATAGGCGAAAATTTTTCCGTTTCGACGTATCTTGCACCGTTTAGGCGCTAGAGAGGATTTTTGGAATAATAGTTTTTTCATGCACGTCGACGGTAACGATTTTCCAAAGTTTCATCAAAATCGGGAATTTACACTTGCCGAGGTTCCCTTGTGAGACTTCTTCCTATAAGCTCGGCACTCGGCGCGCTCCGTTTTGCTGGGAACTGACAGCTGCGGGCGCCGCGCCCAAAGAGTCTTGTTTTACTTCCTCGCCTATCCCCCCTCTACACCTTCGGACGAACAAGGGCAGCTGCACGACGTCCTGCCCAAAAGGTTTTGCTAATTTCAATTTGAACACTCTTAACAATTTTTAGGACCCGTTAGGGGAGCCTATTGCTTTCGCCAGAAAGTATTTTATTCCTCCTCGACAATGGCCCTTTTTGGAACACTGTAAAATTCTTACGAAGAAAATTCTTCGCAGCGTTGCGAAGAATTTGGCTGCTTCGTAAGGCTTCGCAATACGAAGTATTTTCTTCGCAAGCTCTGCCTTGCGAAGAAATTTCTTCGCACACTACGAAGAAAATGCTTCGCAATACAAAGCAGCCAAATGCTTCGCAGCTTACGAACGATTTTCTTCGTGATGCGAAGCATTTCTTCGCAAGGTTTTTACAATGAAGTAGACGATTGTTTCTATAGGATTTTAACGTAAGAAAACTGAAAAATAGTTTGAAAAATTAGAAAATGTTCAAGGTGTATTTGATGTAAATTTGTCTATACGTTTTTTTAGCAATTTTAGTTTGCATCCTTAGTTTCTATAGTGATTGCGAGCCGAGCACCTTTGAGAGGCTCAACGCCTCGGCGCGCAGGGGAGGATCGCGGCTTTTGGGGGGGGGGGGGGGGGACCTGTTGATTCAACTTAAGCACAGTAGTTCAAAGACTAAAATTTTGAAGGACATGTTAGAATAAAATTGTTGACGCAGTTTTCGAATAACCATTACATTACGAGCCTACAGTTCAAAAATCAAGCTATAATCGGACAAATTTTACTGACAGACTAATTTCTTAGTCGTTTGAGCTAGATAGCTGAAATTTGGCATCTAACCCGCTGTACTAGTGACACTGATCAAACACTGAGGTTAAACATTTCTTTTACTTAACAAAAAAAAGTAGATTTTATTTTCTTATTTACCTAGACGGATACCTACTGGAGAGTCCCCCTAGCAGTGTTCCCCCCTATTTTTTTTTATTATTTTTATTATTTTTGAAAATGCTTTGTTGCTGGAGTTCCCCCCTAGCTTCCTTATATTTGTAATATTATTTTATTATTTCCTTAACGGATTTTTTTTCTGACTTATCAATATTTTATTTACCCAACAAATATGTTAATCATCTTAAAATATTCTGGAAACGGTTTTTATTTTATTTATTTATTCTTACTTTTATTATATATATATTCTTTTTTTTTGCACTGCCATTCTCTCTCCCACTACCACAACACTTCCGACACTAGCACAGTCCCTACTTATCATAGCAGCCTCGCGTGGTAGCCTTACTGCGAGCACAAACTTGGTGTAAAAAATGACAGGCGGCATCCAGGCGAGAGGTACCAGGAATCGGGTATTTCACTTCATTTAAACCGGTACCAAAGAAGAAAAGTATTGCTTCTTGATTTGTTTCCTTCTTGACGCTGATTGGTTGATACCGTCGAAGTTCTCGGACCGACCGCCCGGTCTGCGATCGCCCTAGTGGCGTGCCCGAGAACTTCGTCGGTGTAAACAAATTGGCTTCAAGGAGGAAACAAATCAGGAAGCAATACTTTTCTGCTTTGGATCCGGTTTGAATGGAGTGAAATACCCTATTCGAATAACCGCTACAGCACCTCCCTATAAGAAGTTCGTCGCTCCACCCGTTCTCTTAAATTTTTCTAGCCTCAATCAATTTGTTAAAATATACTTTTTTTCAACTTCCTCGTGGAAATAATACTTTATTTTTTATATTATATTTCATTATTTTATATAGTAATTTTATTTTTTATTATTTTTATCTTTAAATAATACAGGGGGTACCTCTAGGAGGGGGTCCCTTTTAAACTTTCCCAGGGGGGGTCTGCGGCAAGGGGAAACTTCTGGAGAGTCCCCCTAGCAGAGTTCCCCCCCTATTTTTTTATTATTTTTTATTATTTTAGTGGAATGCTCTCTTGCCGCAGTTCCCCCCCTGGGAAAGTTTAAAAGGGACCCCCTCCTAGAGGTACCCCCTGCATTATTTAAAGATAAAAATAAAAATAAATAATAAAATTATTATATAAAATAATAAAATATAATAAAAAAATAAAATACTATTTTCACGAGGAAGTTTAAAAAATACATATATTTAAACAAATTGATTGAGGCTAGAAAAACTTAAGAGAACGGCGGTGCAGCGAAGAACTTCTTATAGGGAGGTGCTGTAGCGGTTATTCGAATAGGGTATTTCACTCTATTCAAACCGGATCCACAGCAAAAAAGTACTGCTTTCTGATTTGTTTCCTCCTTAAAGCCGATTGGCTTACACCGACGTAGTTCTCGGGCACGCCACTAGGGCGATCGCAGACCTGGCAGTCGGTCCAAGAACTTCGACGGTATCAGCCAATCAGCGTCAAGGAGGAAACAAATCAAGAAGCAATACTTTTCTTCTTTGGATCCGGTTTAAACGAAGTGAAATACCCGATTCCTGGTACCTCTCGCCTGCTCTGGAAATCTAAGTGTGATACTACATGTCAGTTTAAACTGCGAAACTTTAGTTTCGCAGTTACAACTGCAAAACTCCCGAGTTCGTCAGTTTAAACTGCAAAACAGTTCCTCGGTTTAAACTGAAGAACTCGGGAGTTTTGCAGTTTAAACTGACGAACTCGGGAGTTCTGCAGTTCAAACTGACGAACCCGGGAGTTCTGCAGTTTAAACTGACGAACTCGGGAGTTTTGCAGTTGTAACTGCAAAACTAAAGTTTCGCAGTTTAAACTGACATGTTGTATCACACTTAGATTTGCAGAGTATATATATAATAAAAGTAAGAATAAATAAATAAAATAAAAACCGTTCCCAGAATAGTTGAAGATGATTAACATATTTGTTGGGTAAATAAAATATTGATAAGTCAGAAAAAAAAATCCTTTTAAGAAATAATAAAATAATCATACAAATATAAGGAAGCTAGGGGGGAACTGCAGCAATACAGCATTTTCAAAAATAATAAAAAATAATAAAAAAATAGGGGGGGAACTCTGCTAGGGGGACTCTCCAGTAGGTATCCGCGGCAAGAGAGCATTCCACTAAAATAATAAAAATTAATAAAAAATCAGGGGGGGAACTCTGCTAGGGGGACTCTCCAGAAGTTTCCCACCTAGACCATCCACGAAAGTCTCCAATTCAGCCAAAAAGTTAATAAACTTCGTGCGTACCAGATTTTTGTAAAATCGATAAATATAATTGTCAAATCAGCTCCCATCTTTCGGGTTTATGGTGATTGCTTGCGGCAGTGTTGTTGATTGCTGGCCCAGCGGGTGATGACATTTTATGTGGAAAATGTGAGGCAGGTGAAATTCGCGCTTTGGTTTGATAACGTTTTGACTGAAAATTATTAAAGTCTTTCTCATTCTCAAGTTAGTGTTAAGACCTAGGGGGCCGTCTAACGCGTGAGCGTTAGAATTTTTTTAAAAAAAACTAGAAGCGCTGGTCTTGCGCTACTAAACCGTTGGTGCGGGGCAGTGACCTGATTCGCAATATTTATAGCAGTGTGTGTCGGCCTCAGCATCACACTTACTCAATTTTGTGGAACATATTATGTAGAGAGACCCACAAAAAAAAGTAAGTAAGTACAAGGGGGCCACTAGTTACATTTAGGATGTACACAGAATTACGGGATTGCAGGGATTACCCTTAGATTTTGCGCGATTAGACGTAAAAATTCATGGTATTTCCGGCTCTAAAACCAATAAATGTAGATAAAAGGGTGAAATTTAGTGATATTTCTTTAATATTTTTAAGCATTACTGAAGTTTTGGCAACGGTAATAGTGTTTTTGACAATGTGGTGGCCTTGCCCCCCAAGGTATCATATGCTGCGCTAATTCAGCTTTATGTCTAGCACCATTTAACAAAAATACTGTATATGTCCTACACCCTTTCTTTATTTATTTTTAACCAATGTGGAACCTAACCCCTCCCAGTGTTCTGCATATACAGGACATTCCCAGCTAAAGTGAAGTGATCTGACACAACATCATCTTATTATTTCGTTGTCTATATCCATTAAGTTTGCATCTGTTTTGGACAGGGGCGCACCTTCACATGAGGGTGCCTCTCAGATGAGATTGGACCAAACTCGATATGAAGGCTCAAGAATTTACCTTTGATTAAAGTTTGTGATTCCTTGCCTTTCATAATTATATTATCACCAAGACAATATAAGTCTGATCCTAAAAATATAGCACATAAGTTGGTGTGTGACAAATCAGGGAAGATATCCACCAAAATACCATGCTAATGTACAAACTTTATTTTCATAAAAAATAAAGGATCTGAAAAGTTTTGGCTTCATTCAACAGTTTTATTTTGTTGTATTTATGCTAAGCACTAAGTTTCATATCAGTTCAAAGCATTACCATAGCTATAACACTGAACTGAAACACAAGTTCCACTGAAAGCCGCTAACTAACTTGAAATATTTTGAAGGTGTCATCTCTTGGTCAGAAAATAGAAAGGGGTTGAAATCTTACCATATTTCATGAGTATTAGTTCCCTAAACCTGTTTTATTCTTATTTCCGCTGTAAAGAAACTTCTGACTAGTTGTGATTAGCCACAGAAAATTTTGAAGAATCACTAAAGTTTTGGCAACGGTAATTGTGTTTTTGAATATGTGGTGGCCTTGCAAACCAAGGTATCTATGCTGCCCTAATTCAGCTTAATGTCTAGCACCATTTAACAAAAATATAGGTCCTACACCCTTTTTTTTAATAAATATATATTTTTATTTTTAACCAATGTGGAACCTAACCCCTCCCAGTGTTCTGCATGTACAGGACATTCCCAGCTAAAGTGAAGTGATCTGACACAATATCATCTTATTATTTCGTTGTCTATATGCATTAAGTTTGCATCTGTTTTGGACAGGGGCGCACCTTCACATGAGGGTGCCTCTCAGATGAGATTGGACCAAACTCGATATGAAGGCTCGAAAAATTTACCTTTGATTAAACGTTTGTGATTCCTTGCCTTTCACAATTATATTATCACCAAGACAATATAAGTCTGATCCTAAAAATATAGCACATAAGTTGGTGTGTGACAAATCAGGGAAGATATCCACCAAAATACCATGCTAATGTACAAACTTTATTTTCATAAAAAATAAAGGATCTGAAAAGTTTTGGCTTCATTCAACAGTTTTATTTTGTTGTATTTATGCTAAGCACTAAGTTTCATATCAGTTCAAAGCATTACCATAGCTATAACACTGAACTGAAACACAAGTTCCACTGAAAGCCGCTAACTAACTTGAAATATTTTGAAGGTGTCATCTCTTGGTCAGAAAATAGAAAGGGGTTGAAATCTTACCATATTTCATGAGTATTAGTTCCCTAAACCTGTTTTATTCTTATTTCCGCTGTAAAGAAACTTCTGACTAGTTGTGATTAGCCACAGAGTTTTTATTTTTTTATTTTTTTTTATTTTTTACTTTATTGTTGTCAGTAATACAGAGGAAATGGCTTTAAACTGATATTCAAGGCAAGTGTTAGAAAAATTTATTTTAAATTTAATCTGGTATATCGTTTTTAATTAATTTTTTGATTTTATTTACAGAGTGATTTTTATCTTAGAGAAGGAAAATACAGTCGAACTCTAAGCGCTTTTCTCCCGTTGGCATTCTGATATTGATTTAACATCTGCGCAAGCAGAAAGAGAATTCTGAAGGATTTCTTTACATTTTTAGCCCGCCCTTCTGCTTTGAAAAAGCATAAAAGCGGGTTTATGCAAACGACCTCGTGTCTGTCTGTGTGTCTGTGTGTCTGTGTGTCTGTCTGTTCCACTAGAAGAAGATGAGCTAGAGACTTGAAATTTTCAGGGTGTCTACAGTTTTACTCCTAGACAACGAAACGCCTACGGCAAATCCTGCCAACCCTCATTAAGGCACTGAAAAAAATTATAAAAGTGTTCACGGAAGTAAAAAAAAATAAAAAAATCAACTTTTTCCAACCCCGTCGACCCGCACCTCTCTGGAAGCGTCTTTTCGCGTCTAGTTCAATGGTGCACACCGGTTTACGAAAAAATGGACCCAGCTCGCGACTACACTGTAAAAAGCACCCGTAATTGGTCCAGTTTTCAACTTTTCTCAACTCCATCGAGCTGCACCTTCCCGGAAGCGTCTTTTCGCGTCCAGTTCGATGGCGCCCACCGTTTTTCGATAAAAAGGACCCAACTCGCGACTACACTGTAAAAAGCACCCAAAATTGACCCACTTTTCAACTTTTACGAACCCCATCGACCCGCACCTCTCTACAACCGTCTTTTCGAGCGCAATTCAATGGTGCCAACCGTTTTTCAATTTCCAGTGTTGCCAATCGTCAAAACTCAAACATTTCGATTATTTTCGACATTTCTCGATATTTTCCGATATTTTCGACATTTTTCGTTGTTTTTCGATATTTTTTAATATTATTCGACATTTTCGGTATTTTTCGACATTTTCGATAATTTTCGATATTTTTCGATAATTTTCGATAATTTTTGATATTTTTTGACATTTTTGATAATTTTCGATGTTTTTTGATATTTTGCGACATTTTTGACATATTCCGACATATTTCGATATTTGTAAACATTTTTGACAATTTTTGATATTCTTCGACATTTTTCGACATTATCCCTCATTTTTCGATGTTTTTCGACATTATCCATATTTTTCGATATATCTCAACATTTTTGAGATATTTCGAGATTTTGCGACATTTTTTACGAATTTCTACATATTTCGACAATTTTCGACATATCTCGACAATTTTTGAAATTTTCGACACCCCTCGACGCCTATACCATTAAAATTGGTTCGACGAGCGTAATTCAGTGTTGCCAACTGCTGCCAAATAAAGTCCGAGTTCGGCCGTTCCATCTGAGGCCGAACTCACGTATTTCGACATTTTTTCGAGATTTCCGACCCCCTTTTTTTTCCGAGTAACTGACCGTTTAGTCACTATCGGCACGTTTTCAAAGCAGAAGGGAGGGCTGTAGTTTCGGTGGTTCACCGTTACAAACTGCCTCTTTCCGAAGAGAATGCCTTTACGGGCCGCAGGCCCGATCATTTACATGCTAAGAGGACGTTCTGTGTGACTTAGGGGTCGGGCCGAAGGCCCGACCGAACGCCGCCGGCAGGCCAAGCAGGCACGCCCCCTGCCGAACGGAGTTGCCTGCGTAGCAAAGCGGAGCTGGCAACGACGTTTGGCGGAAGGGCGGGCCTGCTTGTTTCAACTAAAAGAAAGATCTTTTGATTCTGAGTCTATCTTAACTGCTCCCAAATATATATGGCAAGAGTAAGTCTGTGTAAGTCAGTGTACTAAGCGTATGCAGCCCCCTCCCCCTTCCCCGCTCCTCCCGCCTCGTTCGTCTCGCCGTTGTTTGGTACCTTTTACCAGGCCGGCCCTCGCGGTGCGTGAGTCGCATTGAAAACGTGATCTCACCGCGGAAAAGCTAAAAGGTTCCTCTACAATCGGCCCGCTCGAGCCGCCCCCAACACTGCGGCCACCGGCCCCGCCGCCCCCAGCACTGTATGCCGAGTGATTCAGAACATTCCTGTCGCACTCACGGAGGAGTCCCATGTAGGGGATAGGGCTGCTCCATGAGTGCGACAAGGACAGCGGTTGAGATTCGTGATGAGCATACGGGGGCCTAGCTGCTTCCAGATGGAACACAGGGCCAGGCCGGGCCGGGCCGCCAGCTCTCAGCGGGCCAGCGGCGGAGCGCTGCACGGCCGAGTGCTCACTGGTGCTCACGCCTCTCGCAAGCAGCTAGGCCCCCGTATGCTCATCGCGAATCTCAACTGCTTAGGAGAGCGATGGGCAGACATGCGTAAGACCACGGTACTGCAAGGGCAGGAGAGGGAGAGGGAGGGGGGGGGGAGGTGGCAGTGCTAGGCCATGGAGGAAAAGGAGTCCAAGTGAGGTGGGTCAAGAAATCAGCTACAATTGGAATTTGCCTACGTTCCAAGCGGCTAACTCCACCGCGGGGTCACTCCTGGATCCGCGGCTGGTCAGCCTTGACCCATCGGTCCAGCGCGGTCGTGCTGCTGGCTGGGCACGGTGTTGACACATCGCTCTCTCACACCGCTGTCCTTGTCGCACTCATGGAGCAGCCCCATCGAGATGAGACTCCTCTGTGAGCGCAACAAGGACAGCGGCATGGGAGCGATAGTCTGAATCAGTAAGCTGCCGCCCACGGCATTGCCGCCCCCAGCGCTGCGGCCACCCTCAGCCGGTCCGGCCCGTCACTGATGCCACTGCCCGGTGCCCGTCACCGCGCAGCGCAGGCTTAGAGCGTTCCAGCGGGAACTATCAGGCGGCACTTAGACTTCTTTCTAAGCTCGGCACAAGGCGCGCTCCGTTGTGCTGGGAACTGACAGCCGCGGGCGCCGCGCCCAGAGAGTCTTGGTTTACTTCTTCGCCTCTCACACCTTTCGGACGAACAAGGGCAGCTGCACGACGCGCTGCTGAGCAGTCCCTGGGGTCATTCACCGCGGGCCGCTACGGCCCTATCAGCAGACCGAGCGCGTCGGGGCTGAGGGGCACATGTGGATACGCAGCATATGGCCAAAGGAAGGGCCCAGCTCCTCCTCCCCCCAGTGGTACGCAGCGGCTCGCGGTCTGTTACTCTCCAACCCTATGTACACATGCCCGAGCCCAACTCGCTTCAACTCGCGGCTAACTCGTGAAAAAAATGTCCAACTCGCGAAAACCCGCGCCTAAGTCGCCTAACTCACTGTCCAGCCATTTTGGGAGTGGGGGACCCTCAGCAGCCAATCACTCAGCGGAGTGCCGCGCTATGGTCTTGCATGCCGGGAGCTCCGTCCCACCCGCCGCCTGGGGCTGGCCCTCCAGCGGTAGGGCCCTTATTTGTACCCGGGTATCCGGGTAACCCGGGCGGGTACCCGCTCGGGTAGGAACCGGGTCGATGGGTTTACCCGGGTACCCGGGGTACCCGAGTAAACCCGCCGGACCCGCGCCTGTAGGTAGGCAAATTGACTTGCCTGTATGTCATTTTGCCTATACTTGCAGGCGCGGTTCCACCGGGTTTACCCGGGTGCCCCGGGTACCCCAATAAACCCGTCGACCCGGTTCCCACCCGGGATACCCGGGTACCCGCGGGTCGGGTTTTTAAGAGCCCTATCCATCGGCACGCGGTGACCATGCCGAGGCCGCTGACCCTTGCCTCAATGAGATACGGGTGAGTCCGGCTCGGAGCCGACTGCCAAGCCAACTGAGTCGAGCTCAGCTGAGCCGCGCGAGAGGGCATTGGGGAGATGAGCTGCTAGCAGATTCCGCACGCTAGCACCCCCTCTCTCGCGCCTATAGTTCCTAGGGCGAGATGGGCTAAGCAGACCCCTACCCACTCCCCCCTCACCCGGCGAGCAAGGGGGTGCTCGTGTGCGGAATCTGCTAGCTGCCAACGCGGCAGCAAACGCTGGGAAAACGCGGAGACCCTTCCCCTCTCTCGCTCCCACCCGCGGCTCGCGGCCCGCGGCCCGCGACGCGGCGAGTGCGCAGTAGTGAGAGACAGCGCGTCCGCGGGCAGAGGCGCGACCCTCCACGTCGCCATGAACGCCACGTCGCGCTTGTGGGGCACCCTGTAGCGCGGCTTACCTGTACACCTGGCCAGCACAAAGGGGCGGATACTACGGCTGGAGGAGGGGGAAGGCTATTCTCGTAAACGAGTTGGGGAGCGGCTACGCGACGCCGACGCCAGTTCAGTCAGTACAGCGTTGGTGCCCCCAAGGGACGCCACCATGGCCTCGGCGCCGCGACGCCAGGACGCCAGGACACAAGCAGGCAAGTAACATATCTACATAAGGCTGTGTGACGATTGAGGGGATATATTAATGCTGCGAGAGTCATTGAACGGTAAAACAATTGGAAAGGTGATGATTAAAAACCAGCACTGTGATAGAAAGCGTAGTGCTAGTTAGGCGGTAGGCTAAGCCCTAAGTGCAACAGGAGAAGTACGATACCTCTGGGGTGGGCTACACTGTAGGCCAGGAGACATTCAACAAACCAATTTCATGGCCCTGCACAGCATCTAACCACACACCCAGAAAAAATTGTTCCCTGATCCAAGTAAATTTCCAAGGCTAAGATCAATTTTATTTCTAAGAGAATGCAGAATTCCTTCTATTCCAGACATTGCGTCATATTCTGAATATAATATATCCTCAGTATCAAGAGCAAAACCGGATCAAGACCAAAATTGTTTGGATTAAGAAACGATTTTTCAGAATGTACTGTACATTATAGTATCACGGATTAATCAAATAAAAATAAAAATCCTGAATAAATATGATAGACTTAAATAATTTAAAGAAAATAACGAGACGATGAGGTACTCTCAGACAGCCATGGACCCTAATAAGAGTAAATGCTTCACTAAATCCTGATTAAAAAGCAAATTAATCGGAAGTAAAGATTAGCAGTGTACTCCTGTTGAGCCTCCAGCGTTAGTGAACCCCTAAAGCATTTCATATTTGACATATCACCTGTATGCTTTTATCTACAGCTCATCATTACAGCAGCAACGTAATTAAAGTAATATCTGAGTAAGACAATATATCTTATATGTTACACATTACTTCTATTATATGTAACATTAGATATTTCAGATATTTGGAAAATCATAAGCCTGGGAGCAGCAACCATCTTCACTTCTCTGCGGAGACGGGGCACAATGCTCAACAGAAAATGAGACCATTTCAAGAGAAATGGAGAGCAAAAAAGAGTGCTGTAAATTTTGGAATACTAATGAGGGTGGGACAATCCACACCCTGTATCCTCCTGCATATTCAGAAAGGTGGTTGTAGCATATCAAATCAACACCAATCTCAATAAACAGTGATGAACGCTGGCAAAGTCAAATTTCTGGCGGGACAAACGTCACAACATTGTCACACATCACTTCAGAATGTGGCCAAGGGAAAATTCATAAAACTAACCCTAGAAGTAGTCCATCAGACGGGCGAAATCCGGCAGCTCGTATGGAATGGATTGTAAAATAATGTCACGGTTACTTATTTATTAAATCGTTGATCGATTTAATACGTCGTGAGTTGAATAGATTACATTACGCGACTACGCTACTAACCTGTAATCACAGTGCTCCATAGAACGTAGCAAGAGGGTAGTCGGCGCCACATGACACACTCGGTGCTCGACTGTTTCATTATCACGTCAGTTACTGCTCAATACATATTTTAATAATTCGTCAATATTTTAATAAAGCCAGCAATCCCAACCTCGAAACATAATTACGGCGCACATCAGCCCGAAACGTAAACAACCTACTATGATCAGCTCTGCCACCATTGAATGCAATAGCTGCAGTGTTAATCTTTTACTGTCACTTACACCAGATACTTTAAGGTGTAGTAAATTTAAATTAATACCGATATAACCATAGCATAATACACTATCTTTGTGTGTAAAATACTTTTGGCGAATTAACAACACCGTGCGCGCTACATTCAAGACTGGAGTGTTGGCGACAAGTGAAATCATAACTGTAACGAGTCTCGCACTTGAACTCGAACTCGTCTCGAAGCCCAGCCCAGCCGAGCCGAGGCCGAGACGACGCGACGACGCGACGCACGCCTGTGTGCAAACAGGCGCAGTGTGCAGTAGTAGTAGAAAGCAGAAGGGTGGGCTAAAAACAGCTAGGAAACTAGAACAGATTCCTTCTGCTATCGTTTTCACTTTAGAGCCTCAACAATGGTGTTCCTTGAAGTGTAAGTGTTGCATTTTCATATGAATCTGGTTATTGGCCCACACAATCGTAATTTTATGTGCGTTCAATGAAATTACAGTTGTGGTATCATACATCAGGCACTTCATCTGATGAAATTTGCCTCCTCGATCCTGAAACCATTGCAGTTACTGTGGTAAGTCATAAAACCCTTTAAACCATTAAACGGATCGCTTTAATTATTCAACAATTAACTTATTTACTCATATTTCAGGGTTGTAGCAGCTGCATGTATTGGCCTGCTTGCAATTTGGGCCTGGCCAAGCTTCGCTGAAAATCTGTATTCTTTTGGGTAAGAGGCCTGTTCACTACATTTCCATTTACAGATGACGTATCCTTGAAACTTTACTGTTCAGTACCCAAAATACTATGCATGTAATGCGACTGTTAAATCATCGTAGCCCATTGCTGCCTTGCAGACAATCTTCTTACAAGTGCTAAATGCAAAGTCACTCAGGATGCATTTCGTTTTCACTTCATATACTTTGTAATGCAACGATGATTGCCATTGTACGTTTTTGGTCAGTAGAAAGGACCTCAAGTCATTGGGCTTTTCATAAGTGGCTGTCAAAAGGCTCTTATTAATGCTGGTAAATAAATCTGGGTGGGATGTTGTACGGAAACAACTGATATTCATATGGACATAGTTTTTGAAGTACATAATTGAAGGCATGAAACTATCTATGGCACAGGGTACTAATGTCTTATCCCTTCTTATCCTCAGTGATTATCAGTCCGCGCTATATCCTGTTTTCTGTTCACAGAATGATTGTGTTGCCAGTGATCAACCTCCTTACATCTGTCATTGTGTTTTGTGAGAGTATTCCACCTATTATCAAGGAACAAGTACCAGACTCCAATAGGAAACTTACATAGAGCCCTGAGACCTGTCTTAAAAGTTAAGTGAGGTGTCAAAATATTGCCTTAATATCAAGATTAGTACTGTGTATTTAATTGTATCACAATTATAATATAAAATTAATGAAAATTGTGAAATTAATATTAATTATGAAAATATGAAATTAATATGAAATTAAAATCCAATTCAGCAGTACTTAATTTTGTGATCCTTAATGTCATGCCCTTTCCCCTCCATATCTCAAGTCACATGGGTTGATAATTTCTCTAATGTGGGAAAACAGAACACCAAAATACTGTGCAATAGAAAGAGTTTGCTCATCAGTCATGTCAGGAGGTAAATAGAAGCAGAGCTAAATGATACTGTGTATATAACCACTCATGTTGAATGAAATTTCCTGTATGTGTTACTGAGAACTGCCGAGGTGTACCTCAAGATGTGCCTACAGAACAGCTAATAGCTATCTTCATCTGTATTCAGGATGATTGTAGTTCTTTCATAGCAGTTATGTCTTGGACTGTATGGTGCAATTACATCTGAGCAAACAACACGGGCTTCCCAAATCGTAATCAGTACAGGCCAATGTCTACCAAAAAAATTTACATCACAAATGCTGTCAATTAAAGAAGACAGCCCATGCACTTAATTCCTATGTGAGTAAGAGAGTCAGTATCATCTGAAAAGATGATAAAAACATCTGTCGCACCATTAAATAAAATACAGCAGACTCATTTTTTAAATTTTTTTATTACAAATCCAACTGCTACAAAACACAAGAGTCAAATTAATTCATTATGAAATGATATTAAAAAAATAAATAAAATAAAACTAGACTTGACTAAAAGCTAATGCGTTCAAAATGTTGAGAAAACAGACATTTTAAATGAAATGCACTAGCTTACAATACCTACTTTAATGTAATATACCTTAATTCTCAACCTCTTCTTCACATATTTCTCATGTTAGTTTACTGAAGTTTTGTGTGAAAATCCAGGTCAAAAGTATGATGTGAATGGCTGGCTGCTGCCATTGTTCAGATTAAAAATTAAAGTTTCCTCATAATCTGAATGTAGTTCTTTTAAAATATTGATCATACATGAGTAAATAATCATCATATTGCTGGGAAAGAAAGTTAAGTGGCCAAGTCGCATTAAAGGAGTAGGTAATAGGCACTTACGTGCCACTTTTGGAGGTGCCTACAAAGGGGAATTTTTCCTTTTAAGGTGAATGTAAGTGGAAAACAAGTGGCAAAGAATTGGTAGTAAGGAATCACTTAGCTAGGTGCAAAAGACGTTTGATTCCTGAAAAGGTTTTTGTTTCTGTTTTTTGCACCAAGTGTCCTGACAGGGGCTCAATAGTAGACAATTCAAGAAACAAGCCTCACTTCACCCCACAGATAGAAAATGTAGTTGCGGACTTTTAAATCCCTGTAAATATGCTGTAAAGTCTCTCCAGTACAACTCAACAACTTACCACATATAATGCCCTTTTAAATGCAACCTAACTCTTTGACCCTTTATCTGCCACTGTGCCACTTAAATTTTTTTCCAGGGTATCAATTTAAGAATCAAGTTATAACTATAAAAAGAACAAAAAATAAGACTTTGCAAGGATTAACATTATGGATTTCCTAGTGGACGTACTTAGGTCCATTTCTGACAATCCAGATATGTTAATATACAAATAATTGGAGAGCTATTACATTTGCTGATACCTAACATATTTTATCTCACATAGATGGATGCCAAATATATAATCTCGAATTCAGAGTTACAAGACCCTCAATCCTTAAGAGACCTCCGCAAGAAGAAACAGAGTCCACTAGATGAGATTATTCTGATTGATCTTTTTGGTGTTTGTTCTGGAAACAATGCCTACATCATAGTGTTTTACCATAACGTTTCAACATTTACACAAAAAAAAACAATCTTATGAAGGATTTCAAGTATTTTTGAGTTAAAATCATTTGCAACCCTCAGCATACCATCACACATAGTAGCACTAATGGACAGAGACAGTACAACTTCTGATTATGGATCATTTCCTTACTTTTGCAATCAAGCTGAGGATGGCAAAACCAGACCTCAAATAATTTGACAATCAAGTCAATGAACTTTGATTTGAAACCACTGTGTCCGAGTTAATCTTGCTATGCATCTAGTAAATGCTCTGTACATGCCTACATGCGTAATTTCAATATTATAAAGGTAGATAGTTAAATTATCACCTGATTTGTATACATCTTCTTCAAGATATGAAAAGAGGGGAAGGGAGGGTTAAAGCCAAAAGACAGCTCTTCTTTTTGCTCTACCACTCCTGGCCTCGTTCTCACACTTCAGAGGAGAAGCTCTGCCAATGGGTGAAATTGGTTGATGATGAGAAGCAACTGCTTTGAGAAATCGTCTCTAGCCTGTGGTGGTAGTTGTTCCATAGACGTAAGCGCCTGCGAACATAGAATCTGAGTTACAAAAATCCTGATCATCTATTCCACTTCAATGTCAGACTCTTGTACATAATACTCACCTGAGGCAGTAGAAAAAAAAAGGCTAAATATTAAATCACTATCACCAAAACAAAGTAATAGTCACCCTCTCATGCACCTTATCACCACAGGGCTGGACAGCTGGAGATAATACCCAACGATATGGAGCTTTGCAGTGGTTTGATTTAGATCTGAGGTAAAACATATCAACTGTGGAAAATAAAAAAATATATAAATATGTTGTTTGAACAGGATAGAGTAGACTAATGTCATGAAAAATCAAACATCTGAGACTTCACTAAATAACTGCATTGTGAGGAAATATGTTGATCTTTATAGAGTCCGCTGAAATGGTAGTCCCTCAACCTGGTGACCAATAACGTACCAAGACAAAGCTTGAAGTTGCAATGTTAATCATTATGCAACAGAGCAGTTCAGTCTACATGCGTTGTGACGAGGTAATGGGATGGTCGTCCGAAAGGATGCATTGCATGCCAGACATACTTCAGGTAGGTTGCTAGAACCATACTTATTCCTAGCCCTAACGGGAGCCTAAAAAAAATGAAAACTGTCTTATCTGCAAACTGAAGGTATCATTGCAAAAACTCAATTATTTCTATACTCACACCAATCTTTAGACAATGGGCACAACTTAGAAATTGTTCTGCTACGATAGCTATGATTGAACTTCCAGCAGCATCCAAACCAAGTCCGTAACCATGTCAATTTCGGCTCTCATCTCAAATCTAATAAGTATCTGACATCCTTCGAGTGAAAATAGGCCTGAACCTGTTCATATTTACAAAACTTCCTCGCCATTTTTACGGACGACTCGACGATACAAACAAGCAAACAAGGGGTCTCCTAGAAGTTCCGGATTCGGTCGCTAGGGCAGGGGTGTGCAACTCGGCTCCGGCGGGCCACGGGCCACTCGCGGGCGCCCGGGCACCGGCTGCGGGCACTGGGCTGCCGGCTCTGGGCTGGCTGCCTGCGGCCAGCCAGAGCAGCCAGAGCCGGCCGGCGCTCCCCCCTCTCCGCTCGCCGCCACCTCTGCTCTCGCACAGCACTTACCCCACCCTTCCCCTAGCGCTTCCCTTTCCCTACCCATGCGTTCGGCGAGTCTCGTGCTTCGTCGCATGCGAAGCATGCTATCTCTCTCGCTCAGCTGTGCGGTGCCCGCACGGCTCGAGAGGCTGCCCGCGGGCCACAGCGCTGGCCCAGGGCACTGCCCAGGGCCACTGAGTTGCACACCACTGCGCTAGGGGCGCGCATCTGTAAGCAAGCCCCCTGCTGTACTTCAATGGTATTCTTGTATTTATACTTTAAGTCATTTGGGGCTCGTCCAATAAAGGAGTAATAATGATATTATGGAAAATATACTAATAGTGATACGCATCACATTGTGAATGATAAATAATACTACCCTGGTCGTATGGCTTAGCAACATCCACACCCACACCCAACTCGTAGCAGACGACATCAAAGTGTCATTTCGCTCTCTGGTTCTGTCAAGTCAAGTCGTATCGGGCAAGAAATTCAGTAGCAGTTGTATTCACCAGGGCCTGCTCACTCTCGCCTTCTTAAAGCTTCAGGGTTTTATCCGGGTCACTTTCGAACCAGAGGGCGTCTCACGGGGAAAGAGAGATACAGATAAAAACCCTGAAACTCGGAGTGGACAGGCACTGGTATCGTGGTCCCACCGTGGTCTCTCTCTCTCGCACTCATGGGCTAGCCTATCCTCCCTTTCCATTTGGTGTGCTAAACTCTCGGTGGTCGGACCATATTCACCCGTTCTGACGAGAGAATGGGATGGTCATTCACAAAAGATGCACAGCACGTCCGATACATCTTGGGTAAGTTAAACAACTCTTAAACCTAACCAGTCTCCCCTGCAAACTCCACATTAATTATTTCTGCTCTTGTTCTGAATAACGCCTTAGTATGCTGAGTTTTATGGAGAAATTAGACTGGTGAAGCTGAAGCGAGGCTTGGTATGTTCTAGTAACCAGAAGCCTCAGAGGCCTACTACAACATACTCAGCTTCGCTTCACCAGCCTAATTCCTCCATGACACCTTTGGTGTACGTAGGAGAAAGAGGGGATGGGGTAAGTGTCCCTTATTTTATCAGATCAACCATCTCTTCTTAGGCTTATTCTACGGCTAAGACGCGTTTACTAGGGAACACCGTCATCTTGGTGATTCTCAATTCTGTAGGTAAATGTTACCCAAAAACATGTTAAATCATGCTGGAATGTGTCCAATCGAAACTTACTTAAATCTTTTTGCTTCTCTATGACAGGACTGAGGTATATATCGGGACGCCATATGTCTAGTTAAGGCCGTAAAACCAGACAATCTCGAAGTGCCTCGACCTCCCAAGACAAGTCATTCATCTGGGGGTCTTCATTCATTCAAGTAAGTAATTTAATACTCCCTTATGGTGCTCTAGGCAAATGTCACCTGATGGCTGATGGCTAGTCAAAGCATACCGAAATCTTAAAGATTACAATTTACAGGAGCAAGGTCGAAGCATGTAATGAAACATATTACTGCAAAATGTCACCTGATGGCTGATGGCTAGTCAAAGCATACCGAAATCTTAAAGATTACAATTTACAGGAGCAAGGTCGAAGCATGTAATGAAACATATTATTGCAAAATATTTATTCCATTATGAGCTGAAATGTTTAAAAGCTAAAATTTTGTTGTATTCATTCTTCAATTAAGGGGTCCAGTACTGAGCCCAGGAGGGTCAGAATTTGTTTCATTTTCCTGATCACTGGAATACAGAAGATTTTCGTGAGGCAAAGAGAGGGTGTATGCATGTAAAAGAATATATCAGAGGCAAACACTTACGATCTATCATGTTGAGTACTAAATTAAATATGCGGCCCGCCACAGGGACCGCATATTGAGGGTGCCATACGAAGGTTAACAGAATGGCCCCTGATGTTATAAAAGTTACCAAAGCTATGATGACAGTTCTGCAAAGATGAAGAGAAGAATTATTAGTTGCAGTCTAGTGTGAGCAAAGTGCATTTTCCTCGTAACATAAATATGTAACGGGGATGTCATATGATGTTACTTTTTATGTTGTTTTCCATTGTATGGTGTTCATCGATCAACAAGTGGATCAATTAATAAATCGCTACTACAATATATCACCATCACATGTGTTGTACATCTTGTATTACTTGTAATACTTGTATTTTCCTTTATTAAGAGGCCACAAACATGTTCAACAATAAATGCCACTTCGTGTTAAGTCCCAAATGACATTTCTGGCACTGTCTCTTGCAAGTATTCGAATCGTGACGATATGTGACAAAGAATCTCTCAAGTAAGGTCTATCGAAAATACGAAACAAGCTCGTCTTAAGTATTAATCTTGTGGCGGGCGATGACGGGATAGGGAGCGAAAAGGAGGACTCATGTACTAACGGTTCAAGAAAAAGAAAGGGTCAATACACGTTACACGTGCTCAGGAGTCGTACACCCACAGCGCACCACCATCAAACATGTGTCTAATATTTCAATTACATTACAATTACGAACACATACGAATTTGCACTTATTTGAGAACGGCCCAAGTGTAATAAATGCAACTGGTGTGGCATTTCACCCATCATCTGACATAAGAGCGCATGTCACAAAACCAAAATTTTACAGGAGATAAATTTTTCTGCGCTACTTAGTAATGGCTTTAAAATTAATGGTTACAACAATAAAAAGTGATTAACTGTAAGGTCAAAAAAATTCTTGAAAAAAAAAGTCAGACTTTGAACAAGCATATAAGAAGATAAAGTGACATGCGCTGTTTAGGAAGCAAGTTGACATCTGGTAAATAAAGCGCATGTCACTGACATGCGCTCTTTTTACAAGATGATCACAGACATGCGCTCTTTCTACAAGATGATGACTGACATGCGCATTTTCTGTCAGATGACAGACATGCGCACCTGAGTCAGATTCTCACTGTGAGTGACATGCGCACAATGTGTTGGAATACTATGAATACCAGTCATATTTTATCAACATAAAAGTTTGGTTTCACGCAACACTTTCACCCTGTCTCAAGAAAATATAACATGTTACAGAAAATATAACATGTTATTATTGTTTCCACATGTAGTTTCTTCTAACTAGAAAACTGTTTTAGGAGCCAATGCAGACTAAATAAAAATACAACACGATTGTGAACCCTACTCCAAACCCTGTGAGCTAAAACTAACTACCTTGAGATGAGGCTGTGAATTTCTCTGTAGCCCTTCCTTTCACTAGGTCCACTTCAACAGTATGATGAGCAGAAAGTAAGAGGCTGTCAATGTCTCTGAAGCCCTTCCTTTCACCAAGTCCACTTTAACAGTCTGATGAGCAGAAAGTAAGAGCATCCTGTGGTAATGGTAGCTTCAGCCGACGCGAAGAAAATAGTATTGAAGGAGAGAGAAAACAACATGCGTAGGGACTGTCGTGGTGACCATAAGGAATAAACAGCAAACACAAATATGTGAAACGAGTAGAGCCCGACACTAACACCGCCATTGCCATTGCAAGAATGATCATAACAAATCATGACACTAGATTGATATTGTGATTGCTTATAATCGTATCTCGTTGGAAGCACTACGAAATCGTTATGTGCAGTACGAGTAGAATAATGAGCAGACGAGCGACGAGCAGCAGACGAAACATACGAAACATTGATGCTACCGCGAGTACTTCCATAGCCATTAAACTACCGGTGCACAACGTCTCTATTTCAGCGTGTCGTGGTTGTCGGTCTTGACGAATAAGTAAGTCCACTCCACTTGGACTTTGCGTGCGCTTCTTGCTGGCCCTCATTTCTCAACCTGTTGAATTGTTTTCCTAACCTTGCTCAAATGTGTGGTTTGCCTTTTCCACGGGCATTTTTTATTGTCCACTTTTGCTTGGTCTGTTCTTCTCTTCTCACACTTGTGCACACTTATGCCTAGGATTATGCAATCATAGTTAGTTATTTTGCCTGCTCGTTCATGCAATACCTTTATTTTGTGGAATTGGTTGATGTGTTTAAAGTACACATTTTTTATGTTCGTTTTGCAGTAATTTTTCTTTCTTGCACTATGTGTGTGGACACAATTCACCAAATACATTTGTCATTACATTGTACTAATAGATGTTTTATGTTTTGTAGGTACACAGGAGGCAGCGTTAATCTGAAACTCAAGGCAAGAAGAAGACTCCGTTTCCCCATCACAAGCTTAGCACAAGAGGATGACTTCGAGGTGGTTATCACGTGTAAGTTTATAAATTTGTTCCCCTACCCACAGCGACTTGTTTCAATGGAAAGTGTGCCTCAAATCAGTTCGCATTTGTTAGTTGTCAGTGGTCACTTTCCATTGCATTCAAGAAACATTAGCACTTATTTAAGTAGTGTTATTAAACTTTTTACAATGTATTTTAATGACTGGTGACTTTAAGTTGGGCTGTCATTCTGCCATAAAATGTCTTAAATGTAAATAGTGAACCATACTAGTACCAGGTCGAACCGCGCTCTCTTTGATTCCTTGGGTGTTTAAGAGTGTAAATTAAATGTATGTACATTTAGTTTGAACACCTCAAGGGAATGTTAATGCATCACAACTGCTCTGCACAGTGTCTAACTAGTGTTATTTTTTTTAATATTTTCAGGTGTTTTCTTCATGTTGAACGGGTGTCTTTGGATCAAGTTAACTTTATTTTCTATAAAATCCTATGTCTGATTACTGGTGACTTTAAGTTGGGCTGTCATTCTTTGTGCCTTGTTTCCTTGGGTGCCTACTTTGATTTATGTACATTGTTATGTGATTCTCTACCAATAAAATTGCAGCTGTTTAAAAAGTTTCCCTTTCTTTGTCCCTAAACTCATCAATATGTTGGATCCTGACACTTCTCACAACAAATGCAAAATTCTTAGTCAATTATCTGTACTGGTAAAGTTAAAATATGTTCAGACAGATTACAAAACATCATTTGGTACCTTTATTCAAACAGTAAGTCAATTAAAAAATAAATAGAGAGAGAAGTCTCTGGCCTAGATATAAATCTGTCCATAAGTTAAAATATGTTTAGACATATTACAAAAAAATCATTTAGTACCTTTACTTAAACAGTAAGTCAATAAATAAATAAATAGAGAAGTCTCTGGCCTAGATATAACTCTGTCCATAAGTTAAAATATGTTTAGACATATTACAAAAAATCAATTAGTACCTTTACTTAAACACTAAGTCAATAAATAAATAGAGAAGTCTCTGGCCTAGATATAAATCTGTCCATAAGTTAAAATATGTTGAGACAGATTACAAAACATCATTTGGTACCTTTATTTAAACAGTAAGTCAATTAATAAATAAATAGAGAGAGAAGTCTCTGGCCTAGATATAAATCTGTCCATATCTACTACGCACATATGCATATTTAAAAAAAAATCAAAACATCTATTTAATCAATAGTTAAAGAGTTATATAATCAAAGGCAATAAATAAGCACTAGCAATAAAAAGAAGTCTCTTAAATGGTTTAACAAATTCATAAAAAATAGAGACTTAATGGAAAGTACATTATGAAACTTAACTTTCTAATAACCTTGTTATGGGTTGAGCAAAAATACACAATTTTTGCTTTTCTACTAACTTGAAAAATTTGAATCACAGACAATTAAAACCATTAGTTGATCAACAATCAAAGAGTACATTAGTAAGGGTAAAATGCAAGCAATTATCATAGTAACAAAAAATCTCAAAGATGTTTTAGTGTATTAAAGGAAACAAGAGACCAAAATCAAAGTTTGTATAGCAAAATATCATGAAGAATTCTGGGATAAATAATCTTGTTTTTCTTGTCAATTTTGGAACTTGAATCTTGGACTATTAAAATTAAATCAGCAACATACAAACACTCACACTCCTGTCTCAGTGCACTTATTCACTATCTGAACTTGAGTTCTCACTAACATCACTGAGAACTGTATCATCGGCAGGGATAGATTTGTAAAAATCATGACAAGATGCTGGAAGAAGTGGTAAAAGTTTCATTAAGTCCTTTTTTTTCTTGACAGAAACAGGAAGAGGGGCAGGGTATAAGTGCTTTAAATGTTTTTGCAGGTTTCCAGCAGCATAAGCACCAGCTTTGCCTGCACGCTGAAAATCAAGGCATCCATATCCTTTGTCTTCTAAAGCTTTCTTAAAGAAAACTTTACCAGGCTTGTTTGCATCATACCTCAGTAGCGGTGTAGCAAGCCAGACAAACTTCTCATTTACTGTAGATACAGTTCTTCGAACAAGAGGGCCTTTAAGGAATGATTGGAAATCGTAGAATTCCCCTTTCATTTCAGTGACTTGAAAGCGTCCATTTGGATAATGTGTACTTGATGCTCCAATACGTCTAACAAGATTGTACCAGTCAGAGGGCACAAGTATTTTATCTGCATGATCTTTCTTCCTTTCAATAACTGAATGTTTGCTGTCAACTTCAAGACGAGTATGACCTACTTCCAGAAATATATGTTCAATGGTTCGGATTGAACTGTGCATCTGCAGGAGAGTCAAGAACATAGCTGACAGAGTACTGTTTCTGTTCTGTCCCAGCGTGGAATCAGAAAACAAATATATTTTCTTGACATTATTAGGAATCTCATCCAAACAGTGAAGAAAGATACATGATGCAATCTCATTCGAACCTCTTTTCCCATCAACCTCACTCCACATGTAACAGTGTGTAGTTTTGCTGCTGGTGTCATAAATAGTTAAATTGTAGGTCCCAAGCTGCCGTAGATAGAATACAGCACCACTTGTTAGTAGGGGAGTCTCCAAAACTTGTTCCAAGTCGAAGACAAGAACACGAACGGATGGATCATTTTCAGCCTGTATCTTGCATTCCTTCTTAAAATCATATGCTGCTTGGGCTCGGTCAAGGTGAGCGTTCCATTCCTTTTGGAGACTCTCTTGGGTTGCTTCATCTGAAGCAAGTTTCAGCTGTTCTTTCCAGGAATCACACTTTCCACATGTATCAGTGTGAGGCTTTTTGAAACTGCGGCCAAGAGTGTTAAATATTCTTTCATAAGTAGAATATGAAACATAAGTCCCACCTGCTTCAAGGTACAGTTGATACATTTGTCTTCTGTCAAGGTGACTGGGAAGATACCTGGTATCTCCGACTTCAGCCCTTTTGTAGTGTGATTTATATGATGGAAATTTCAAAACATGCTGCTTAACTTCTTCAACAGTTTCTGGCTTGATTTTGTGGCGTGGAGCATGTTTACCTCTTTTTTCTTGTTTTGTTACACCTGATACTGTTGCTTTTTTTTTCATTACAGCAAACCGCAGAAAGGAATCTGTTTCTCCTAATGTTCTGAGGAATGTTTGTTTACATACATATTTTGCCTCTCCATGAATATGAAAGACATATTTCTGAGAGACAGATTTAGGGTGGGCCTTCTTATGGTCGGCAGGTAATCGGGGTCGTTTAGTCTTGATTTGACAAATTTCCACCCTGGATGCTACATACGACACCCTTTTCTCATGAGTGCCCTGCTCCCAATACTCATGAAAAATACTTTCAGCAACATCATCAGTAATTATTTCGTGGCATAGTCTTCTACAAACATGAGGTTTCTCCCACTTTCTTGCAGGTACTGTCTTATTCTTGGAACTTTGGTACTGCTGGCCTGTGTTGCGTAGATACTTCCTCTTTGACCTTTCTTCTTTTGAGTTGACAGAACTATTTAGTTTCTTTTTCCTTTGTTTCTTCTGGGGCACTAAGTGTCTTTCCTCATCAGAATCATCCTGCATCTCAGCTAATTCTAAATTTCTTTTCTTAGAAGTGTGCGGGGCAGTGATAGAACTAGAACTAGAAGATGATTCTGACTCCAAAACTAAGCTGTCCTCTGATTCTATTTGAAACAGACTGTCATCTTCTTCAGCAGAAGATGCGAGGTCAGGGGACGGCTTTCTTGATCGCCTAGTTCTAGTAGATCGGATTCGCTGGGATGATTGAGAGAGCTCAACACCTTTAAGAGAAAAAAAAGAAGAAAAAAGATAATGTTTTCTACTGTACTAATAATGTATCTGCATTGCAATGTTTATTATAATTATAATTACCAGACTCTAACTTCTGTTTAGATTTCTTTGATAAGCTGGACTCTGAATCCAAAACCAATCCTTCCTCTGATTTCTTGTGCAACAACTCATCGTCAGAAAGAAACAAGTCACGAGAAGGTAGTCTAGAGGTAGCAGGTGTCTTAGAGGGAGATTGATGGAGCTCAACATCTGTAATCCAGAAAAGAAAACTAATCAGCATACTCATTGCACTAAAAAGTTGTCTGCAATGTAATGTTCTGAATAATTACCACTGTTTTTCTTCTTCTTTGTGGAATCTTTCAATTTAGATTTGATGGATGAGCAGGACTTGACAGCCACCTCTACATTCCTTTCAGACAAACCTACAAAATGAAAAAGGATTGAATCAGCAGTGTCTCAAAATAATATGATTAATTGTTTTCATGTTGATGTGTAGTATTTACCTTGCTTTTTCCTCTTTTCCACTAATTCTCTATGGACAGACCCAGATTTGAGAGACGACCTACTGATGCTTGACGGTGATTCATCTTGCAGCACAGCCTTATCTTCAGCAGCAGATGGTTTGCTTTGCACTTTACAGGTTGAAGGTGTTTGACATTTGGGATTAGATTGATGGAGCTCAAAATCTTGAACTAAACAAAACAATTAGTCTGTGTATCATAAACTGAACTAATAATAATTTCTGTGTGCTAAATTTGTTGTATAATTACCACATTTTTTCTTCTTTTCAGATTTTTTTGAAATATCTGAATGAGAAACTAATCTGTCCTCTGATTTTTCACGGTGCAATGACATGTCTTCAGAATCAGAAAGAAACATATCAGGAGATGGCTGTCTAGAGGAAGGTGTGATGTGTCTGCAGGAGGCAGATTGAGAGTGCTCAGCATCTGCTTAAACAAAAAACACAAATGTCAATGCCTGAACCTTAGTGCACGAATAATTCACCTAAATTTTAATGTTGAAAATAACTACCTAATTTGGTTTTTTTTTCAGCAGATTCTAGTTGACTAAAAGATTGCTGCAGTTTGTCACCTGTAAAAATAGAGATAACCAAAATAAAAGATCAATCATCTCCCTTAATCCTTTGAACTACATAGATGTGGGCGAATTGTGTGGTTGGGAATAATTACCACATTCAACATTTCTTTCACACTTCCTATCTGATCTAAAAATAGACTTATTTGTGAAGGCGGTATTGATTGACTTATGCACATTACTTTCTTTGGATTCACCTGGACAAAAAAGAAAAACATAAGTCTCCCAATGTAAGTTAATTCTTCTTCTTAGTGCAGTAGATACTTACCTTGCTCATTTATATTTTCTTTTACTGTAAATAGCTTAGCAGTTTCTGACTTCTGTCCTAGAAGAGTAGATTCCGGTGTAGATCTTGGAGGACTAGAGCATGTTTTAGACACAATGTTACTCGGTTGGAGAATTTCAGACACCAATCCTCTAGCAGGGCCAGACCGAGCAGTGTCAGGTTCAATTCTTGGAGGACTACGTTGATAAAAGTTTGTCAAATCTTTGCAGACACCTGCATGCAAACAAAATCAAAATCTTATTACTGAGTACTAATTATGACAGTTGACTTCTTTGCAAAGCATTTTAGTCCGGGCTGTCTGTAACATTTTTCGGGGGCACCTTGCACTTTCTGATAGAGCAATGCCGTTTTGCATGAGTGTTACCCATACCCATACCTTACTTTTAAGATCGGTTGCCACGATGGGACCCACTGCAGAGTGCCCCGTACAGCGGTTGCCTACTTTTCAGGGGCAAATAACTACTTTTGCTTATAAATTGTCCTATATCTTGGAGATGGTTGACCGCACACATTTTTCGACGATGCCATCGGACTCAGCACACCTCAAAACATGCCGCCCGAAGATTTCAGCCGTCTGCGGACCGCCACCGCCCCGCGGGAGGCGTTCGAATCGCCGCAACAAGGGCGTAATAGTAGTTATCGTGTTTCTCGCTCGCTTCTTCATGAAATACCGTCGCGAGTGGTCAGCAACAACATTAAGTGTATTCACCATCACTATGGTAAAAGTGCCGACTGTAAGGTCTGTCGTGGGAGGAAAGGCTGCGTCCGAAAAGACCACCAATATTATTAAAATCGAAGAGGGAGTGACACCAAGGAACATTAGGGCAGTTGTCAGTTTAGTTTGGGGATGTGTGAGTGAGTGAGTGAGTGAGTGAGTGAGTGAGTGAGTGAGTGAGTGTGTGTGTGTGTGTGAGAGAGAGAGAGAGAGAGAGAGAGAGAGAGAGAGAGAGAGAGAGAGAGAGAGAGAATTTTTGTGTCCCCACGCGCGCGCGTACAGGCGTGTGTGTGTGTTAGTGTTTTTTTTTCTCGTCGCGTCTCAGGCGGTTGGCATCACTGGGCGCCCGTGCCTCCCAACACTGCCTTCGCTGGCCGGCGGCCGCGCCGCGCGCCGCCCGCTTCCCCCTCCACTGCGCGCAATGCAGGTTGTAGCCGGCTCGCTGCAGCGACCAGGGGACTCACCGAGCGAGGCGAAAGATTGTTTCTGCGAGCCAGAATATAATATTTTTTTTTGTGTGTGGTGTGTTTATCTGTGTGTGGATACTGTGTACAGTGATTGTTCTTATGAAGATTGTGTCGGACCTGCTAATGAGAGCACGGTGAGTACAGTGATTTATATTTCGTGGCGGAATACAAGACGCCTAGTGCCCTTGGGGTTAGGTTAACGGCAGTACTACAGGCCTTTTATTTGCTCGCGTGTCTTAAAACGCATATACTATTTACATAAATATATTTATGGCCAAACCTTGATCCGCAGGTGTAGAAATGAAATCCCAACGTCCAGTTTTGCAGTTGCTTAGTGCAAATAAACCACTTGAATCGCCGTCCAAGCGAGTCAAGTATTTGGATTGGTCAAAATGTATTCTCTGTCAAGAAACTAAATCTCAAGAAGGAGTTATCGATCCATCTAAGGGAAAAAATGGCAATAATGACCAGGGATACATTTCTCTCGCTTCAAGCTTAGAACAGTTCGAGAAACTGAAATTTGTGCCATTAAATGTTGATGTGGCACTGCTAAGAGGTGACGGTACCCTCATAAAACGGTTTCAGGAAAACCACGCCGTCTACCACAAAAGCTGCTACTTGTGTTTTTCAAAGAGTAAGCTTGATAGAGCTCAAAAAAAGAAAAATTTAGCATCAAGTGATCAAGAAAATGTTTCACCCTCAACACCTGTGACAACACGTGGGCGCTGTTCAGCGATCAGCCCGTACCAGGAAGAAACTTGTATCTTTTGTGACCTGCCCGCGTCTCGCATGCAGCCCCTTAGTGCCGTGATGACTGAATCTAGTGAAACCATTATCAAAGAAGCCGCCGCATCGCTCCAAGATGACAAAATTCTGTTGCTGTCTGCAACAAAAAAATTAGTAGGAAGTGCAAAATACCACAACAAATGTCGTTCGGCTTTTATTAACCGTGTTCGACCGAAGTGTGTGGACCATGAAATTAATGACATGAATGAACAAATTCACGGTATTGTTTTGTCTGGCTTGGTATCTTATCTGCATGAAATTAGAGCCGAGAGCGAAACGCCACCCTGCTGGAAAATGGCTGAACTTGGCCGCCTCTATGCGGCAAAGTTAGCCGATATGGGCGTTAACTATGAAGTTCACTCAACAAGGCTGAGGGAACGTCTTCTATTAGAATGCCCAGACTTAGAATCGTCTGGCACCACGGGACAGGACATACTGATTGCTTTCAAAAAAGACATTGATTTCACATTAAGGGAAAGTGCTCGCCGAAATTTTGATGAAGAGGGGTACATCCTGTCAAGAGCGGCTGATATCGTCAGAAGAGACATTTTTCTCCAATCTAACGCATCAGAAGTTGGTGCTGCAAGAAGTGTGCCTGTGTCTTTGAAATCATTAGTTCAAATGATTTGCCATGGCAATGGGCTTACAGACCAGCAGAATAGCACCGCTGTTTCGTCCATAGCAGACTTGTTAGCGTTCCATGCCGTGAAACGGACAAAGGCTGGGAAAAGTCATAAACATTTCAAATGGCAGGAAACACCAACCCCTGTACACGTGGCTACAAAAATCTATGGAGACACAAGAAAGAAAAAATTAATAGATGTTTTTTGCGACCTGGGACTGTCAATTTCCTATGATAGACTTCAAGCTATTCTGGATGAGAAAGCACAGAAGACAGCTTTGCAGTTTCTTCATGAAGGCGTCGTGGCCCCTGCTGATCTGAAAATGAAATCATTTATGGTGGGTGCGGCAGACAACATAGATCACAACCCTTCTGCCACTACGGCAAAAACTGCATTTCACGGAACGTGCATATCTCTCATGCAGTTCCCTTTCCCGGAGAGTCCTGGTAAGAAAAAAGATGATTACGGCAACTTTTAATATTTAATTTTATTTATTTATTTATTTTAATTATTAAATTTAATAAAAAACTGAAATTACTAACCTTGACGCGTCCTTTTTACCCACAGGTGAGGATCGTTGTCTTGTTGCAAGTTCAGATGCAGAGCTGAAAAAGAAGGCAGCAAGGTTTGAATTGCCAGCAGATTATACGACTACTGGAAAATTACGTTTCCTGGATCCGAAGCAAGGCTTTCCGCCATACTTACCATTGACAACCACGAACGAGCCAGCTACATCGAGCTTCGACCTAGAAAAATCGTGGCTGGAAAACTGCTTGGACAGTGAGACTTGCAAGACATGGCCAGATTTCCATTCGGGAGAGGACGTGCGTCGTCCACAGGTAAATAGCGCTCCTCTTGCAACGAATTTTAGTTCTCTTAATTTTTTTGTTATATTATGTCGATATTTTATTTACATTTTCTTGCCTTATAGAGTGAAGATTTTAAAACGCGGGTGTCAGTTCTCCCCGTTTTTCATGAGCAGGCCCATTCTATGGATATGATGGCCCACAGTATGTCTGTCGTTGCTGCAGCAACAAGACATTTGAATCCTGAACAGACTCCAGTCATCGTCGTAGACCAGCCCCTATACGCTTTGTGCAAGTCATTTCAGTGGCAGGATACTGATTTGACTGAAAAAAACATCTTCGTCATGTTAGGAGGAATGCACATTGAACTGGTTTCCCTGCGTGTTGCCGGACAGTGGTTGGATGGCAGTGGTTGGACTTCAGCTTTGGTCGAAGCAGGTGTTACAACGCAAGGCAGAGCGGACGCCACGATCAAAGCCAGCCACCTAACTAGGTCCCGATACGCCCACCAGGTAAAACATGTGGCTCCGCGCGCCTGCGTGAAGACCGGTAAAGCCACGGACGAGGGGGAGACCACTCATACAAAATGTGTTCAATGGTTTTTTTTTCTTTTCTTTTTTTTCTGATTTTTTGGTAAATTTTGATCTTTTACCCCAATTTCTCAATTTTTTTCTACTTCACTTCGGTTTATTTTTCATTCTTCTCGATTTGCCGGATTTTTCTGTATCCGTTTCTCTTGATGCGTACGATGATTTTTTGAAGTGACTCCCCCCTCGGCCACGGACTCTAGCGGCTGCCCAGAAAGAATAAATAATTATAACCCTTTTATTTATTTCCAGGTTACAGCAGCTGCACTGTACAAACTTCAACGTGCTGCATACGAGGAGTATTCTGGAGACGATCCCTTAAGCTTTGAAGAATGGTGTCAGGAAACGCGACAAAAATCTATCCAGTTTCGTTTCTGGGATATTGCCTTGGCTTTGGAGTTGTGTGTACTTGTCTTTGTGCGAGCGATTCGTACCGCTGACTTCGGTCTCTACAAAGCAGCGTTGAAAATGTTAGTGCCTTGGATGTTTGCTCTTGATCATGTCAATTACGCCCGTTGGCTCCCTGTACACATTCGGGACCTTGTCAATTTGGAGCATACACATCCTGCTCTGTACCAACATTTTCAAGACGGCCGATTTGTTGCCCGTCTCACTGAGAAAAAGTTTTCGGCTATAGCCCTAGATCAGGCCCACGAGCAGCAAAACGCTCGCTTAAAAGGCGATGGAGGTACGTAAATATCTGAAAATAGTGAACACTGTGAAAAATTCTCGTAGGTTTACGGGAAAATTTTCCACGAAGTGGAGTTGTAAAATTACGATCACTTATCGTAAAATTACAAGCAGAACCTATCGACTTGAAATTCAATTACAAGCAAGAATGGGCTGTTGTAAATTTACAACATTTTTCGTTAGTCGTAATTTACAAAATAAATCGTAAATCTACGAACATATTTTTCACAGTGAAAATAGACAACAGTAAAAGTAAATTAAATTCCAAGACTGTAATTTTTTTTTATTTTTTTTTTTTTTTTTAATATAGGGATGATCGGTTTGACTGAAAACCCCGTGGCTTTGAGAAAATGGATGTTGGGAACTCCAGCACTTGCAAAAATGAATGAAGATTTTGAATGTACTTACCGCGGTCCAAAACCATCAGATGATCGCCACCACCTTTCAACAAATGCCGCTACAGAGACTTTCAGAAGAGATGTGTCATCCTTGTATGCCGTGATGGCGCAGATGGGGAACCCTTTTCTCGATAACAGCAATGAGCTTTACAACATAGACTCAAAGACTGTGGCCTCCTCTAGAGTCGTCGAAACTGTGAAAAATATCGAGGAAGTCGGGATTTCACAGTACATCACATTCGCTGAACAGCGTTTTCAACCCACCTCAGGTATCACCGTTCACGACAAAATCAAGATGAACAATATGGCACTCTTTTCTTCAAGCACACGCCAAGAAGCTCCGAGTAAGGCGAAGGGGCAGCTGAAATCTCTGAAAGAGAACTGTACTTTGTTTGGTCATCTGTACGTTACAGCCAGTAATAACACCACAACTCATGATTTGGATGATTTCTTTGCTCACGAAAACCAAGAGTTTCCCCCTTCTATATCGCTATTTGGAAGTTTTCGCACAACTAACAAAGCTGACATATACAGGCTTCTAATGAGTGGAATAGAAGTTGACGTTGGAGGCAGAGGGCCTCAAGTAGACGCTAAAATATTAGACGGTGCTGCAATAATTCAGATGTTGAGACCAGGCGTGTCTGTTTCAATTGAGGAGTACATCCAGTCAGTTTTTCTCAAATTCATCAAATCTGAGGCTTGCACTGTGTCAAGACTTGACGTCGTTTGGGACACGTAAGTTTTACGAATATTTTTTCAAGTACTGTACACTCTAAAAAAATAAGTGGAAAGTTCTGTACATTGTTACGCAGTAATTAACGTATCACTTGTTGTACAAACTTTAGTATCTGATACAGAAAATACTATATCAATTTTACGGAATTTTGGATGATTCGTACATAATTTAAACACAAAATACAAAAATCTAAGTGATAAGATAATTACTTCATAAAACTGATACAGAATTTTGTAATTTTCTTTAGAGTGATATAAACATGATTTTGATCAATTTTGTCGTTATTTTCAGGTATCTTGCTGATAGTCTAAAGTCAATGACTCGGGAGAAGAGAGGAAAGGGGCTTCGTGTCCGAGTAACCCTCAACACAAAATTGCCGAAAGGCTGGGATTCCTTTTTGCGAGACTCAGATAACAAGACCGAGCTCTTCCAACTTATTTCTGAGGCTGTACGAGCACTTCATATCGACGGCAAAACTATTTGCGCAACACAAGGACAAGGAGTGTATTATTCTCCCCCACGCTCGGATGCTAGTATGCTCTCTCCTTGCAACCACGAGGAAGCGGATACGCGAGTTTTCTTGCACGCGGTAGATGCTGCTCGTGACGGCTGCAGGAAAATAATGATCAGGACATCGGACTCGGACCTTGTCGTCATTGGGGTGTCTGGATTCCACAGATTAGCAGACGTCGAAGAGCTCTGGATTCATCTAAAAGCTGGAAAAAACAACAACTTTATTCCAATTCATCAATTAGTGTCTAGCCTCGGTAAGAATCTGTGGGAAGACAGTGACATGTGGTGGAACAGTGACGTAATAATTTCATGACTAATAATTATACCTTTTTGTCAGGTCCAGCAAAGTCTATGGCCATGATCGGCTTTCACGCGTTTACTGGGTGTGATACGGTTTCCTCTTTCCACAACCATGGAAAATCAAAAGCAATGCTCGCATTGGAAGCGTACCCGGTGTGTCTTGACGCATTTGTTGCATTAAGCAACGGAAATCTGGAAGAAGCATTTCCAGTGCTTCAAAATTTTGTCATCAAGTTGTACAGCCCGTGAGTAGTTTAAGAATATGGCAATATTACAAAACAGTTAAAAAAAAATTACCTGTAATTTATTATTTTTAGGTCGAGAATGTACGAAAATTTAGTAGCCTGCCGCAGAGCGCTTTTCACTAAATACAGTCGCCAGATTGATGATCTTCCGCCGACTATCGATTCTTTGCTGCAGCATACACGTAGAGCTGCACTGCAGGCGCAGATTTGGAGACAGGCTTTCCAGACAAAGCAGATTCTCCCTCTTGCAACCGACTGGGGCTGGACGCAGGAAAACGGGAAATGGGTGCCAGTGTGGAGGACAATCCCCGTGGCCGCTGAGTCCTGCAACGCCTTTGTCAGGTGCAAATGCAAACTGGCTTGCTCGGGAAATTGCTCCTGTCGCAAGAAAGGCATCAAATGCCGCGAGCTATGCTCCTGTAAATGCGCATAATGAATCAACTAACTTGGGAACCTGAGTGCAATTTGTATGAGTTACCTTATTTTTAAGACATACCATTAATATATGCAATATATTTATTATTTATACCAAATTTAGTTGCAATTAATTACGTTCTACATTGTAAAATTCCATTTTTGTCATGGACATTAACGCGCGCCCAGACGCTCTCTCTCTCTCTCTCTCTCTCTCTCTCTCTCTCTCTCTCTCTCTCTCTCTCTCTCTCTCTCTCTCTCTCACACACACACACACACACTCACTCACACACACACACACTCACTCACTCACTCACTCACTCACACATCCCCAAACTAAACTGCCAACTGCCCCAATGTTCCTTGGTGTCACTCCCTCTTCGATTTTAATAATATTGGTGGTCTTTTCGGACGCAGCCTTTCCTCCCACGACAGACCTTACAGTCGGCACTTTTACCATAGTGATGGTGAATACACTTAATGTTGTTGCTGACCACTCGCGACGGTATTTCATGAAGAAGCGAGCGAGAAACACGATAACTACTATTACGCCCTTGTTGCGGCGATTCGAACGCCTCCCGCGGGGCGGTGGCGGTCCGCAGACGGCTGAAATCTTCGGGCGGCATGTTTTGAGGTGTGCTGAGTCCGATGGCATCGTCGAAAAATGTGTGCGGTCAACCATCTCCAAGATATAGGACAATTTATAAGCAAAAGTAGTTATTTGCCCCTGAAAAGTAGGCAACCGCTGTACGGGGCACTCTGCAGTGGGTCCCATCGTGGCAACCGATCTTAAAAGTAAGGTATGGGTATGGGTAACACTCATGCAAAACGGCATTGCTCTATCAGAAAGTGCAAGGTGGTTGCTGCAGACAGCCCGGACTATTTCACCTTCTTTCAAAGTAGGGCGTGGTCCAGTAGAGGGTGGAGCAGGAAAAGCAAACATTTTTTTCTTGCGAGCAGTCATTAGTTGGGCGTAGGCAGAGGTCCGAGATTCAGAGCTAACTCCTAAATAAAAAGACAAAGTCAAATAATTGTTTTCTCAACAATTAACCCCTACCCTAATTATAAGCAAAGACCTAAAAGTACTTACGGCTTGAAGCTGAAGTCAGGCTTGGTGAGTAAGCTACCAATCTCACACCAGGCTTTTTACTTTGAGGAAACGGACTGGACTGGACAACGATACTTTGTTGGGTTTTGATCCACTGCTCTGTTAAAAGAGATGAATTCTCCTTCCCCAGGCCCGCTACCTTTGCTTGGGTAATGGCATCTAAACACAGACAAAGAAGTCAGAGCTTTCATACCAAGGGTAAAATAGATGTCTGATAAACAAGCACATCAGAACACAAAGACAAATAAAATAAAACTTAAACAAGCGCAAACTGACCGTCAATAATTTTCTGGTCAGTGGATGAGATAGAAGGTGCGTCTGAGGATCCCACAGATGCAGCACCATCATTATCAGTATGAGCTTCATCTGAAATTGAATGACATCAGCAAAGACGAAACACTATTCAAGCAGCCAGACACCCAGTAGAAAGAAATTGGACATTTCCTATTTCCTATCATTTGATATCATTGCTGACCTTCAAATTAAATAAATTTTGTGAATTTTTCATCAAATAAGTGAAAATTTAGCCATCTTCACTGATAGAAATGACATCAAATGATGTGAAATGAATAATTTCAGTCCTCTAGAATCGAAATTTCAACATGTCAAAATAGAAACGAACCATACCTCCATGTTTAGCCAAATTGACGATGAATTGCGACCTCTTCGAAGCCATCTTCAAGCATTACTGTTACTATTATTTGTTATTCATTTTTAAAATTGTAAACCTGACCCAAAGGACGCCAAAGAAAAATGCGCGCGAAATGCTAAGCTAAAGCGACGCTGACTTGTATGGCGGCCTTGTCGGGATGTGGAATGCGTTGTTGCTCGTCGCTATTCAGTTTCACCAGCCTACACTTACAAACTCCTCTAAATCCGAACGATTTAAACTCCAGGTTCCTGCTAGTAATTTATCGATTGAATGTTGCTTGATTTTCAGAACTTTATTTCTCAAAATTCTAACTCATAGATTTTCACATTATTTTTTGTTTGCTTGCGATATGCGACCAGTTGGCCAGTGGCATTTTGTCGTTGTGAGTTGGCTGGCTACAGTGCTGCGTAGGTCAACAACCCCTGCCCTCTGCCCTCTGCCCTTGAGTCGGTCGGAAGACGCCGTTAGCCGTGTGTTTATTTACAAAAAAAAAAGTCGTTGACATTTTTAATATCAAAATAAATAAAAAAACAATATGGACTCAGTGGAAAACTATAAAAAACGCTGCCATGATCTTGCTGTAGAGAATGAGCGGCTTCAGAAACTTATCCAAAGGTTTGTTTTGATAATGTCTATCAAATAAGTTGGTTGTAAACTCCTAGAGTAAGAGCCCTTACTGTATTTGCGTCCCTCACAGCATGAAAGATTTACTAATGAACGCTAATGTCGGCCCTTCCTCGACCGTCGATTGCGCTGCTTGTAAGTGTCAAATTTACCTATTATTCATTATTCAATAACTATCTATTGAAAGACATTAACACTGATAAGATAGGGTGGGAGGAATTTACTATTCTTTTATTGGTTTAAGAAAACCTATGGGGGATAATCCATTAATCAATGCCTTACTTCTAAATGGAGTATCTGACCATGAATCATGGAACATTTTATTTTCTTACAGCGACTGCTGTCACTTCTTCAAGTCCCATTCTACGGGGTCATTGTCTTGTGGGAGATGATTTGAATGCCATGTCTGAAAATATTATTGGTACTGATGATTTTGGTCGTAAGTGTCCAAATTCTATTACTTTTACCGCTCCAAAATCTGGCTTTGTTTTAAATTCATCCGTTTTCATGCCTAACAGCAACCTTTGCTTCGAGCCCATTGCTGGTAGCCGGTAGCAGAGACATGGGTGACCCAGATGAAACGTTTTATGAACCAGCTGAGCAGGAAGAGTCAGTTCCACAGAAAGAAGGTAATTTTATGAAAATATTTATTTATGGTTAAGATAGACCTATAACAACCAGAATTTTTTTTAGAAAAGACTAAAATCCATACTTCTTTTTGCAGCCCACAACACACCTAGGCCAACCCCACAAAGCCCAATAATTTGTACTGGACGAGCACAGGGGGTAAGACGCCGAATTCTGTGTGGTACTGATAAGAGGACCTCAGCTATTTTTGAAAGCAGTTATGACAAGTTAGTTCTCAGACTAGACTCTGAACCTAATTAGTATCTATAACACCTTAGTCTGAATTTCTAACAATTTGTCCTATAGGTTACCAGAATCTGAGAATGAACCAAACTATGCTTATGCACACAAGTCAGTGCGTGGACGGAAAAGAATGATGTTACCTGGGCATACCTGCAAAAAATGTGATGACGTAAGGACTTACAATTTTAAAATAATTCAGTATACCACCACATTCAAAGTTTAAACTAAGATATACTCTGTATCTGGTCATGCAATAATACCTACTTATCTTTGTATTCCCAGTACTACAAGGCTGCCAATATTCCTAAATCAGGAGTTCAAGGCACAGATCCAAACACTCACCAGTTCGTTCCCCTAAGGGTAAAGCATAAGTATAGGGTCATTTCACCCCAAGTCACTACAAACCTCAGATTGAGAGTAATACTAATCTGCTTTAAAAAGATACCGTTTTTTTTTTCTGATTAGCTTTTATAGTGAGACTTGCCAAAGAATAATTTTTGCTCGGTATTTGTTTTAGATTTATATTATTGAGTGGATAGTATTAAAATTAGGTGCACTTAATCTTGTCTATATTAAAGGAAGTTTATAAACATTCATTGTAGTGAGAAGGAACCATTACATCACTCATTTTCACTCATACTGGTCAGCTATTGTGAGTTGCTGGATCTCCGATGTTTGATTCAGCTTTCAAAGTGGACCGATGGCCTGAAGATATTGCAGGCCAAGACTGAAAATTTCAGGGAAAATTAGGCCCATTATAAGGTTCATTTTAAGCCACAACCCGTTTATTTTCTCATCGGGAGTAAGAAAAATAAAAATTAATATGTACTTTTTTCACAATGTTTCTCCCAATTGAGGTGACTTGCTTTTACCTAATTTAATCATGCCCTGGCTATTTTTAATCAGCATAAAAAACTGGTTCAGAAAAACTTTGGAAGAGGCCAAAGTGAGGTCTGGGGTTGATTTTAGCAGCTTGGGTAGTTTTTCGCAAAGTCAAAAACTACAGTTTTTGCCAAATCTCACCCAGATTTTTCCCAGACCTCAGGAGGTGATTGTTGGGGCCTACTAGTGATACTAAAAAAGAATTCACAAAAAAAATTAATTTTTCAAAAATCTCAATCTTAGGTTTGTGGTGACTTGGGGTGAAATGACCCTATAATAATTTAACGTGCAAACAGTTCTGAACTGGTCTTTAAGTGAAGTAATAATAAACTCATCTTCAAACACTATTACATTTGCAGGATTTTGGGATCTGGATATGCCATCTACTCAGTGGATCAGAGACCGAGCTGCCAACTTCCCTTCACCCGAGAAGAATGAATAAATTATAGGTTTTTATTACCCCTATTATATTGAACCAGTTAAGAGATTTATTTTCATTTTTATGACTTCTCTCTCTATTATTTAATTACTTACTGTTTAAGTAAAGGTACTAAATGATTTTTTTGTAATATGTCTAAACATATTTTAACTTATGGACAGATTTATATCTAGGCCAGAGACTTCTCTCTCTATTTATTTTTTAATTGACTTACTGTTTGAATAAAGGTACCAAATGATGTTTTGTAATCTGTCTGAACATATTTTAACTTTACCAGTACAGATAATTGACTAAGAATTTTGCATTTGTTGTGAGAAGTGTCAGGATCCAACATATTGATGAGTTTAGGGACAAAGAAAGGGAAACTTTTTAAACAGCTGCAATTTTATTGGTAGAGAATCACATAACAATGTACATAAATCAAAGTAGGCACCCAAGGAAACAAGGCACAAAGAATGACAGCCCAACTTAAAGTCACCAGTAATCAGACATAGGATTTTATAGAAAATAAAGTTAACTTGATCCAAAGACACCCGTTCAACATGAAGAAAACACCTGAAAATATTAAAAAAAATAACACTAGTTAGACACTGTGCAGAGCAGTTGTGATGCATTAACATTCCCTTGAGGTGTTCAAACTAAATGTACATACATTTAATTTACACTCTTAAACACCCAAGGAATCAAAGAGAGCGCGGTTCGACCTGGTACTAGTATGGTTCACTATTTACATTTAAGACATTTTATGGCAGAATGACAGCCCAACTTAAAGTCACCAGTCATTAAAATACATTGTAAAAAGTTTAATAACACTACTTAAATAAGTGCTAATGTTTCTTGAATGCAATGGAAAGTGACCACTGACAACTAACAAATGCGAACTGATTTGAGGCACACTTTCCATTGAAACAAGTCGCTGTGGGTAGGGGAACAAATTTATAAACTTACACGTGATAACCACCTCGAAGTCATCCTCTTGTGCTAAGCTTGTGATGGGGAAACGGAGTCTTCTTCTTGCCTTGAGTTTCAGATTAACGCTGCCTCCTGTGTACCTACAAAACATAAAACATCTATTAGTACAATGTAATGACAAATGTATTTGGTGAATTGTGTCCACACACATAGTGCAAGAAAGAAAAATTACTGCAAAACGAACCAAAACGAAAAAAATAAAAAAAAAAAAAAAAATGTGTACTTTAAACACATCAACCAATTCCACAAAATAAAGGTATTGCATGAACGAGCAGGCAAAATAACTAACTATGATTGCATAATCCTAGGCATAAGTGTGCACAAGTGTGAGAAGAGAAGAACAGACCAAGCAAAAGTGGACAATAAAAAATGCCCGTGGAAAAGGCAAACCACACATTTGAGCAAGGTTAGGAAAACAATTCAACAGGTTGAGAAATGAGGGCCAGCAAGAAGCGCACGCAAAGTCCAAGTGGAGTGGACTTACTTATTCGTCAAGACCGACAACCACGACACGCTGAAATAGAGACGTTGTGCACCGGTAGTTTAATGGCTATGGAAGTACTCGCGGTAGCATCAATGTTTCGTATGTTTCGTCTGCTGCTCGTCGCTCGTCTGCTCATTATTCTACTCGTACTGCACATAACGATTTCGTAGTGCTTCCAACGAGATTATAAGCAATCACAATATCAATCTAGTGTCATGATTTGTTATGATCATTCTTGCAATGGCAATGGCGGTGTTAGTGTCGGGCTCTACTCGTTTCACATATTTGTGTTTGCTGTTTATTCCTTATGGTCACCACGACAGTCCCTACGCATGTTGTTTTCTCTCTCCTTCAATACTATTTTCTTCGCGTCGGCTGAAGCTACCATTACCACAGGATGCTCTTACTTTCTGCTCATCAGACTGTTAAAGTGGACTTGGTGAAAGGAAGGGCTTCAGAGACATTGACAGCCTCTTACTTTCTGCTCATCATACTGTTGAAGTGGACCTAGTGAAAGGAAGGGCTACAGAGAAATTCACAGCCTCATCTCAAGGTAGTTAGTTTTAGCTCACAGGGTTTGGAGTAGGGTTCACAATCGTGTTGTATTTTTATTTAGTCTGCATTGGCTCCTAAAACAGTTTTCTAGTTAGAAGAAACTACATGTGGAAACAATAATAACATGTTATATTTTCTTGTAACATGTTATATTTTCTTGTAACATGTTATATTTTCTTGAGACAGGGTGAAAGTGTTGCGTGAAACCAAACTTTTATGTTGATAAAATATGACTGGTATTCATAGTATTCCAACACATTGTGCGCATGTCACTCACAGTGAGAATCTGACTCAGGTGCGCATGTCTGTCATCTGACAGAAAATGCGCATGTCAGTCATCATCTTGTAGAAAGAGCGCATGTCTGTGATCATCTTGTAAAAAGAGCGCATGTCAGTGACATGCGCTTTATTTACCGGATTGTGATTGACATGCGCTCTTTTTCACAATGGCAGTCTTGCACCAGCTATTGAGTTTTTGTTAAAAATTTTGGTTGCATTGGGTGCAGAACTTGTTCTTGGTCAAATTTCTGTAAAAAACTGTGTTTTTTAAATTTTGTGACATGCGCTCTTATGTCAGATGATGGGTGATTTTACTTACAGTAGTGGTCCTAGAGCCATATTCGTAAGTCTTTGAAAGCTTTGAAAGAGAGCTTCTCCGTTTAGGTAGGAAGACAGAAGACACGGTCTGGTCTGGACTCGTCTGTGCTTCGAAGTCAAATGCAGCTCACCGCACAGGACAGGGTTGAGCGGGTTGAGTTGAGGGGGAGGGGGAGGGGGAGGGGAGAGCACGGAATAAGAGGGGGCGTGATATGGGGTGTCTAAAGGAGTCCAAACACAAAAAGAAGTCCCTTATCTCACGAGAGGAAAACTTAAAAATTTGCACGGCTAGAAATACGTTACTGGTTAAATGGCCGTTTTATCAAATCACAGCCATGATGTACGAATTGGGTCTAGTAGTCAGTAAGCAGACACCTGATGCTGTCTGCTTGGGCGGGGGGAGCCAAGAGCGGTCCACAACTTACTAAAGCATCCAAAAATGTCGTTACGTCATTTCTGAAAGTCTGTGTGACCATAATTACACAAATTTGTCGAAATGTAGTCATCTTGACATTCAAAAATAACGTCCCGTGAAACTCTAAAAAGGTATGTTACATATGTGGCAGACATGTATGTCACCATACGATTTGAGCTTGTATGTACCATGCGAATGACATGTGTGTGTCATACATGTTCCAAACAGACTTCACACATATCCACGCATTAAGGAATTTTCTTTGGTTTTTCCTAGCTTTGTCTACTCTACTTCTAAAAAACTTTTTTTTGGATAGACTTTTTGTATTACTTTGTTTCAGTACATGTACACGAACAATTTTATCTCATCTAATTGAAGGAAACTTACATTTGGAACCGATGATGTGGAGATTCGAACCCGCGACCTGAAGCTTACTGGTCTGGTGTGTTGACCACTGGACCACCCTGCCACGCCTAAGTATTGTGCGTAGACGCACAGTCTTAAGCTATGTGCGTATAATATATATGTTACATGTGTATTACATGCATGGAACTTATGTGGAGTACTATGTCATTTTAATTAGGTGCGTTGAACATGTGTGTTGTCTGAGACCTCACATGTCCGTTTCTGCCACACATGGTACCACACGAAAGTGGGGGTCACAACGTGTGTCAAAAGTGTGTGCCAATGTGTTGAACATGTGTGGTGTCAGTGATCATATATGTCCGTTTCCACCACACATGGTACCACACGAAACTGAGGATCACTACATGTGACGAAAGTGTGTGCCGATGTATTGAACATGTGTGTTGTCATCGACCATACATTTCACCATATGTTTAATGCTGCCACACATGTGGGAAGTTCAGCCGTCCATACGAAAGGATGGACACAACACATGGCTCACGCCCAACATACATGGAAAAAAACAACATGTATGTCCCAGTCCAGAAATCCCATGAGGATTCCCATGAGCCATGGAACATCAAGGGATATCATGGAAGACGTTTTCCCAAGGAAGATGAGTTTCCATGTATTTTTTGCACTTTTTCCATGAGAGCAGAATCCATGGAAATAAGATTCCTTGGTGGCTGACCGTCTCCATGGAATAGAGCACTAACTCCATGGAGTAATACCAAAATGTTTAAGTCCACAAAAAAGCAAAGTAAAGACTGATCGAAATAAATGAAACACGATTTTAGGGTGTCGGAATCGAGGCGGAGCCAAATCTGGTGTCCGTTTTTGCCTAGCTCAAGCCGTTTTCGAGTTGCCAGAAAAAAGTTCTCAGATATGAATGAAATTTAAATGGCCCAACTAAAATCCATCGTTGATGCTACATACCAAATTTCAGATCAAAATTCCAATAATTATAGATTCTACAGCACTTTTATTTTTCATGGGAAATTGTTTCCATGGTAAAGATAGGCAAGTGCCCAATGGGATAGGTCACCCCATGGAAAGACAACCGTTCCATGAAGTCCTCTCGCATGGCAAGCAATTTCCCATGGAGCCTTTACCCATGGTAACAAATTTTCCTTGGAGTCCTCACATGGAAAGCGATATTCCATGGCATCTTGTTCCAAGGAAAACACATTTCCATGGTAGAACGCCCAAGGAAACAGACACCACATGGAATATGATGCATCTTACATGAAAAACAGACCTCTCTCCATGGAAAAGAGATCATGGAATTCCATGGTGTCCATGGGATTTTTGGACTGGGGTTTGCATTCGCATGTCAAACATACGTGGCACACTTGGTATACGTATGTCACATACAGGGACCATGTGCATCGTATGGCTCCCATGTATGACACATACATGTTACTCGTGTGTAACACATATAAGCAGGGTTTCACGGGCCTTTCCCTCCTCTCGGGGCTATGTGTCTCTCAGGAATGTCGGCTAGGAAGTTACAAAGCTCCCTTCGACGACACACTCGTTCTCCGGCCTGTGTGATGCCGTTTGCTTTCACACGATATTTCCCTGTAAAGGAACACACTTGATGCTATTTTAAGATGATTCGTAATGATAAGAGGTTAGTTTCCCTTTTAGGGTCTGCCTGCTTTATTGCTCACTCTCCCTCAGATTTAATTTTGTTGTTTTCATGTTTTCAGGAATCTTCACCACATTCCTTGTGTTTCGAATCTCTCCCAATCCATGGCAGTTGTGAGAACAATAAAAGTGTCCATTCAAATGCAGGTCTGAAGTTTACGAGAAGTCTCAGCGTTTGAAACGTCCATACCTCACAAGTGAAAATGAAGGCAGTACAGTGATTGTGAATAGGTTTGTTAAGTGTTGTGATGGCATTTGTATTTGTGACATAGAACTGGGTGTTAAGAGAGATGCACGTAAAAATTTCACTAATTAAACTGTCTGTTTGGTGGTGGACTCAAGTAAAGCAAAATGAAGAAGATTGGCAATGTTTTTATTTGCTTGGGGGTGACATCGAGCTGTGCTTCTAGCATTTTGCCTTGGGACGTCACTGTCAGCATCGACATTGGGTTTGAATATCAGTGTTCAAGATTTCCTTCCATCGGCCTTTGGCTTGGTCTTTGGGGTTACTAAAACATGAAGAAGAGAAGATGGGACCAGGGGTGAATGAAAGTATTTTGGTGTGAATGTAACTAAGTTTTTTTGTGCTTGTTGTCATTACTGCCTGTATGCGTGGGATACTGCAGAAAGATTTTCTCAAGGGAATCGTCAAGAAGTATGTGTTTCACCTGTCACTGTCATCGTCAACATCCTCAGGGGCTTCAAACCTGTTTGAGGAGCACTGGTCGACATTTCCTGCAACTATTCTTTTGGGTTCCATAGACGTCAAGCTGAAAAGAAGGAACAGGGGGGTGCTGGTGGTTTTGTGGTGTGAATGCAACTCGAATTTTTGTGCATGATGTTTATAACTGCTTGTATGCATGGGATATTCCATAGGGGATACAAGATAATCATCAAGAACTTTCGGGTATGGCTTCCTCTTTCACTGCCCCCAGCTGCATCCTTGCATCGGTCTCTTGGAAAAACGTCAAGCTCTGATGAGGGCACAGGTGGTGCTGCTTGTCTTAAGTGGGTGCAGCTTCTTTTCTCTGTAAGCAGCTTTCAACATTTGGTGGTCTTTTTTGTTGTCTTTTTTTATTACTATTTTATAATTTTTTCAATGTGGGGTTGGGGGTTGGGGTAGGTAGCAACCCGTTATGTTCTTGTAGTTCCTGTAGAGTTTCAGTTGGTAAACTTTAAAGTTAATTCTGATCATTTGATTTAAAAATTGAAAGGTGCAGTAAATTGTATTCTTGGTAACCTGTTCAGACTTTGCAGCATAGGCTTTTATTTATGGTTCTCTTAATTGAGCGTTGTAATTAAAGAGCTAGTTTTTTCTGGGTTCAGCTGGCCTAGTTAAACGTTGTGCAGCAATAAAAAAAGGCAAGGTTAAAAAAAAATGTCACCATTGTGGTAGTAAAAGTTTCAGTGGTCAAATCAAAAAAAGGTTTCCTAGTGTGCTATACCATCGAGTAATGTATTGTAGTATTTGTGCTGTTTTAGATTCTGTTGTCAAAAAAAAATTTAAAAGAGATACTTTTGCATGCAATGAAATGTTGACGTAAAATTTAATGCCTTTGTTTTGAAATGAAATACAACGTGAGTGTGAGTGTTTTTGCAATGTCATGTCGATTAATATGTAGTAATTTGTAATTGGTTTGCAGCGGTCACATTGAGTCCAGGTCCAGTAAGTAAATAATGTTTTAGATAGGGTGGAAATTGAGGTCAGAATTTGTTAAATTAAAAACAAAAGAATAATTCAAATTTGATTAAAAAAAAAATTTTAAAAAAAAAATGTTATGTTAATGTAAAAATTTTGGTAAATGCAGTAAATTTGTTTTGTAAAGGCCAAAGGTTATCAGCTTCTCCGAGTAAAAAAATTTTGAGGGCAAAATTAATAAGAGGGGGGAGGAATGTTGGCAAGCCAACAGCAAGTTTAAAGTAAAACTTGTCCCTTTTAAATCTCCCGCCTAACAGCGGTTACAACGCGAAGCTGGTAACCTTTTGTGTTTTGGCGCGCGGCGCGCGGGGCAGCCGAAGGGTCCCTTCGGTCATCTGCCGACGAGCAACCGACGGGCGGCCCGCCGGACGGGGCCGCACGGGGCTTTTTCGGGTCCGGGCGCCGGTCAGTAGTAGTAGTAGTATTGCGGCGATACGAGTAAGAGCAATTTGTGAGCAAGAAGGACGCCCCTAGGACCTGGCCTGGGCTCTGGTGGCTGCTGTCGTCTATAATTTGTAAGTATTTAATTTAATTATATGTTCATATTTAATCTGCTTTGTTATCCCTTTGTCTGACCCTTTCACGAACACTCCACGTGCAAAGCTATAAATTCACACACAAAAGTTCTGTTTTTTAAGCGGTCTCAGCACCGCTTCTAGCGCTACGTCGGCTGGGGCGGGGAGGGGGGCGTGGTAGATGCTGCAGTTGTCGTCGTAGTTAGGCTACTCACCGGTAGAGGGCGGTGGTCCAGGTGATATCCCAGCCATCTAACCTGTATTTTGGCCTGGCAATTAGTGAATTATAAAAGTGCTCAAATCGCGTTTTTCCACATCTCATTGTGTTCGCCGTGTCAAAATACCCCCAAAACCGAAGTTTCACGTCTCTGCGAAAAAAACTCTGATTTCAGTAAAACCCGACTATTACCCGTAGATGTAAGGTGTCGGTTCTTTCTTTTGCGCAGAGCTTTCCCCAAAGCAGTCAGGCTACTTGGTATCTTAGGATACCTTTCTAAGCGGGCTCTCCTCATTGCAGCCCTCAGGCTGTTATGGTAGTTGGCCATTTTGACCTCCCTAGAATATCTAAAGGGACAGCAAGAAAGCGACTGTCAAGACAAGAGCACAAAAGAAATACAGTTCTGTCCAGATGATAACGGATATGTATCTTCCACTCACCCTTCCCCCTCCTGCTCCATAATGTCCCTGAAAGAGCTGGGGTCTTTCGATCTGCACCTATCAAGTATTTTTTTCCTTAGCTCTCTCTTCTTTTTGAAAGAGCGGTCACCACCATGAGTATGAACTGTGGTAACTTTGGCCACAGTACCGTCGGGGCAGCAAGATGCCCGCCCAGGGCACTTACCAGGTCCTTTGCGTAGCGTGCAGGCAAGACTAATTCTACCGCCACGCATTTTACGCATCTTGTGATAATAATAGCCATTGCTCGAAAAATATACCACGCTTCCTTGGCTAAAACCACCAAAAGTTTTAAACTATAAGAAACAAAAAGGGAGAGGCAAAATAGGTAAGTGAAAAGTAAGACCATTTCCATCCAAACGGCAGCGGCAGAATGAAGAGAACACAAACATACCCGCATATCGGATCACAAACATGGGGCTGTGTTGACGACAGGAAAAATAAGAAAACCTAGCTTTCGGACTCCAACTAGACAAGACTTAACCACTTAACGTTGGCTTCGCATTCTCAAAGTCTTCGCAGCCTTCGCAGAAGCAGTAGACATAGACAAGGCTACGGCGCAGATGGCTGCAAATGTTATGATTTTCAAACAACAAAAGCATTATTAGTTTCTCATACCTTTCGTGTACGCTAGCAGATTTCAAATTCCATTAAGGTCCAAACAACGTTTGCTTCACAGAATATATTTTATTCCAACTATTGGCGCAGAAGATTATGTAGAGTGACTGGCTATCTAAAATTTCTTTCAGTGCATGTGCGAGTCAATAGCTCCGCATTTATACATCCAAGCGTTACTGCAAATAGAAGTGTCGTTGAACCCTGTTATCGCCAGTGGGAAAGTTAGCATTGGTTAGGAGGCATCCCTACTCCTCGCATTTCGACTGCTTCCAGAGTTAAAATTGTCTGTTTTACTTGCTCAGCGGTTAAAGCTCTTCCTGTGGAATCGTAAGTATAAATTTCATCACGTCGTATTCTGCAAATTGGAATTGGTGACCGGCTCGCGGATAGCAATTTTTTCAAGTTTAGATCGGTATGAATTTCAAGTGGTAAAATTACAAAATATTGTACTTCGGTATTCCGAGATGGCAGATGACGAAGGAGAAAAGCTATCCAGGTCGCAGAAGCGACTCCGGCGAGAGTATCTCCGACAGGCAGCAGCATCACAACCTCAAGTGCTTGGACCAGACGACAGGTAAGAAATTTTATTTTCACCATCATACATTGTTTTTGTACTTTCAGTACGCTTAAGCTTTTATTCCGCACCGTACTCAGTACCCCCACTACATGCCTTTCGAGTTGTGCCTGAATACTTTCAATAACCTTGTTGTTTTTTATTGCAGTGATAACCTCACTTTGGAGCCAGAGGATTTTACCATGGATTTGACACTTTCAGTTGACTCCGCCATCGATCCGCCTCCCTCGACAGCAATTCTCCGAACGAGACAATTTAGTGGTATGTTGTGATCTACCCTTCTCTATTTATCCCTTCCCCCCCCTCCAAGTGGCATTATAAATGTTTTCTGCTTTCTTCAGTACAGACAAGTGGTGTACCCCAGACCAGTATGGCAGGCCCCTCCCAATTGTCTAGACAGCTTACTGCTGCTAAAGATACACCCTCAGAGGAACACCTTCAATTTTGTGGCATGACTGTGACTGCGCCCGAAACTGAAATTGCTGCACAACTGACAGAAAATGAGCTGCCTGAACCTCTCAAACCAGGTAACACTTGCATTTTTACGAACCTTTGTTTAGTGTCCCTTAGAAGTACTTAAGTCTCATATTTAATCTGATTTTATTTTATAGATGTGACTTCCCCACTGGATGTTAATTTAAGCTGGATAAGTGACAATATTCTCGTGGACAGTAGTCATGTTGTATCTTTTCCAATACCCAATCCGGATTCTGATGGTGAGTAATTATGAATTATTTTAGTATTTTAGTAATTATTTTCAGTATCACTGGTACCTTTTAACTTTAACTAATATTTTTTAAATCATCTGCAGATATATCCTGGGTTCAATGGGGTATTGACAATGAAGAAGAGCCCTTCACCATTAACAATTTTGAGTATGAGGCTTGCAGAGAAGATTATTCTGATCAAGAAATTCTGTTGGAGCCCTCCACGGAAGACTTTGTCATTAAGGAAAACTGTCCAATCTATGAAGGCTCAAAAATTTCGCAGTGGGATAGCTTAACAGCCATTTTGTCATTTGTTCAGTCAGAAAACATTAGCGGAGCTGGTTTGTCACGATTAATAGCTCTCATTTCATTGCATTTGCCAGATCCTAACATATTCTTCAAATCTAGTCACCATATTTTCAAAATGTTAGAGAAGATAGATGAACCTGTACAAATGCATTATTTTTGTAGCATTTGCTACAAAACACGCCTGTCATCTACTGATCTCTGTGATGTGTGTGTTGATCAGTCTAGAGCGGTTCAATATTTTATAACAGTACCACTTGCCACACAACTGAAGAAGATGCTTAAGAGACCAGATTTTGTAGCAGACTTGGAATATAAGACCAGCCGTGAAAAGGAAAATGTGAACAACATAGAAGACATTCTGGACGGTGATGTTTACAAGAATGCAGAGAAAAGCACTCCATTCACTCTTACAGCAATGTGGAACACGGACGGTGTACAAATATTTAACTCCTCTTCTTTCTCTCTGTGGCCGTTTTTCTTAGTAATTAATGAACTGCCCCCAGATAAAAGATTTTTAAGTGAAAACATACTTATAGCAGGACTATGGGGGAGTGTAACTAAACCACACCCAAATGTGTATTTGTTACCAATATATAAGGATATTCAGAACCTGAAAAAGGGAATTGAGTGCGATGTTCATGGTGTTCAGGAGAGATGCATTGTGAAGGTTATTGTGGTGTGTGGAACTTGTGACGCTCCTGCCAGGGCTGTTTTCATTAATATGAAATCCCATTCTGGATTTTTCTCATGCCCAGTGTGCCGGTGTAAAGGTGAAAGAACTAATGATGTAACTGTTTTTCCCTTTGAAGAGAATGTGCGGCTGCGCTCTATGGAGGAATATGAGCAGCAAGTAAAATGGGCAGTCCAAAATAGAGTGCTCCATAACAAGACTCGACTAAATGAAGAGGCTGCATGTGGCATTAAAGGGCCCTCCGTGCTTTCTTACATGGTCGACGACATGTTTCAATCTACATCTATAGATGTGATGCATTGTGTGTATCTTGGTGTGACACGCCAAATGCTCCACCTGTTTATTGAATCTGATAAGGAAAAACCATACTCTATTTGTACTAAACTAAACTTGGTGAGTGATAAGCTGCTTCAGATCTCACCACCGCATTTTGTGCAAAGACTACCTCAGTCATTAGAAAAAATATTGCTATGGAAGGCTTCAGAACTGCGCTCATTTTTATTGTATTATGCACTTTGTGTTCTTTTCAATGTTCTGAACCAAAAGTATTATGATCATTTTATATTGTTAGTAGAAGGAGTTGCTCTTCTCAATAAGTCAAGTGTAAGTGATGATGACATAACACTTTCATCTCTTTTGCTTTCCCAATTTGTGAAGAAATTTCAAGAGCTGTATGGAATCCGACATATGTCACACAACCTTCACATGCTTTCCCATTTACCTCTCAATGTGAAAAACCTAGGTCCTCTATGGGCCACTAGTTGTTTCAAATTTGAGGATATGAATGGTCGGTTAACTAATTTAGTACATGGTACTAGATATGCAGGTCTCCAGATCTATTCTCATCTGTCTGTTGTCACACAATTGCCTCTTCTGATTTGTAAGTTAGAAAACAATGCTGTTAAAACTTATTGTAAGCAGATTTTTAGGAAAGGAAAACCCTTTCATTTTTCTGATAAGATTTCTCCAGGTGTACATTGCATAGGTAACATAAGAAGTTTAGATGCCAACTTCAATTGGGTTGTGGAAAAACTTTTAGAGAATTATAATATTGTTGTTCAACATACTTCTATCAAGCTATTTCATCGTTTATTCAAAAATAATTTGCTCTATGTATCTAACTTTTATCCAGCTGGGAAGCATGTCTCCTCTTTCATTAGGTACAAAGTTGATAATCTTTTTAAGTATGGTGTTGTCCAAACATTTCTGAAAGTCAGGACTTGTAATTGTTCAGATTCATGTGATTGTTCTGCAGAATATGCGGCTGTTATCAAGCCTTTAGAGTTAACTCCTGCATTTGGAAATGACATTGTAAAAGTTCATCACATTTATACTATCATACCATCTGATTTACCTGAAGAAATTGTCTATGTTGATTGTTTGAGCACTGTACTTTTTAAAATTGATGTAGGCAATTCTGTTTATATTGCTGAACCATTGAACAAGTATGAATTCGAATAAATAATTATTCTGACTCTCTGCAAACTGGCGTATTATTTTTATGATTTTTGAAAGGACTTGGAACTCAGGCTCGCCCCAAACCTAATTCGAATTTTCGCGCGCTCCCCCCGCCCTCCCCCGCATCCCCGCCTGTGCACCCCCTGCCTGGTGGAAGCCGCGCATGCGCCCACTCGTGAGCGGATGGCAAATTACGCGGTGAAAACACGTCGGTTGGATCAGTGTGGCATCACCGCATCGCGTCTGCTCCCTTCCCTCTCCCCCACCTCTCCGACGCCCCTCTCATTGTCATGATTTTGTCTTGGTTTTGTCTTGAAAACGGTCGGTTTTCACGACAACGCCATCACAAAAAAAAGACAAATTCATTTCAAAGCGCTATGTCTTTCTTTTGTCATGCCGCTGTCTTATATTTTGTCTTTCATTTGACATTATTTCGTCTTGGCGTTGCGTTGAATTTGTCATGGTTTGCAAGACAAGTTCAAGACGAAATCATGCTATAGTCAGCCATACGGGTTCGGCTCACTTTAGTCCCCAGGGTCATGCACGGGGGTAAGGCTGTGATATCAGAAAACGTTTTTAGGCCCCCGTTAGGGGAGCCTATTGCTTTCGCCAGAAATACTTTTATTCTTGACGTTGCCCCTTATGGCAGCAGCCAATCGTGCCGAGCCGATGTCTACAAAATTTTACGATGAAGAATACTTCGAAAAATTAGAAATTTTTTGAGATAGGTTTGATGTCAGGCTGTCTATACACTGTCAGAAAAAAGCACGTTAAGGTACGATCATTTACTGGTCAAGTCCTTGCCTGCTCTGGTTGTACTTTGCTAGTACGGTCTTTTGAGGTACGAAGTACTGTAATCTTAAGATAAATCTGATGTACTTCGTACCTCAAAAGACCGTACTAGCCAAGTACACGCAGAGCAGGCAAGGACTTGACCAGAAAAGTACCGTACCTTTTGTGTACTTTGGTACGATTTTTCTGACAGTGTACGTTTTTGCATAAAATGAATTTGCATCCTCAGTTTCTATGGTAATTTGCGAGCCGAGCACCCTTTGCCGAGCCGGCTCGGTGGCTCGGTATTGTTGGAGTGGCTAGACGCCTCGGCGTGCAGGCGAGGAGGACCGCGGCTGTGGAGGGAGGGGGGAGGGGACCTGTTGATTCAACTTACGCACATTAGTTCAAAAAATAAGATATGGAAGAACGCGTCAGATTAAAAATGTCAATGCAGTGTTCGAATGACCATCGCATTACGAGCCTACAGTTCAAAAATCAAGCTCATCGGACAAATTTTACTGACAGACAATTATTAATCGCTTAAGCTAGAAGGCCAAAATTTGGCATGTCGCCCGCTGTACTACTCTGCAAATCGAAGTGATTAGTAGCTTGCCACTTATTTAAAGTGCAAAACTAAAGTTCTGCAGTTATAAGTGCAGAACTTTTTTGTTCTGCAGTTACAAGTGCAGAACTCTTTAATTTTACACTTGTAACAGCAGAACTCTTTAGTTCTGCACTTGCAGCTGCAGAACTCTCTATCCAGTTTTTAGTGCAGAACTAGAGAGTTCTGCACTTACAAGTTTAGAACTAAAGAGTTCTGGACTTGTAACTGCAGAACAAGAAAGTTCTCCACTTATAACTGCAGAACCTAAGTTTTGCACTTTAAGGTGGCAAACTACTACACACTTAGATTTGCAGAGTAGTGACACTGATCAAACACTGAGGTTAAACCTTTTTATTTTATTTAACGAAAAAAGTGGAAAAACTGTAGCTCAATATTTACATAGACCATCCATGAAAGTTTCTTATGAAATCAAAAAAATTATGACCTTCTTGCCTGCCAGAATTTCACAAAATCGTATTTTTCATAATTTTCAATTTAGTTCGCATCGTTCGTTATATGGTGATTGCTTGCGTCAGCAGTGGCGCCGGAAGTCCTTTAGCACGGGGTGTGCTTAAACTCGCCCCCCCCCCCCCCCCACCGTATCGCCTTCTCCCGCGACCTACCCCTCCTCCCGAAATATTGGGTAGTACTGCTTTTCTGGTACTTCTACGAGAAAAATTCATTAAATGTTTTCGTAATCTTTTAATTTTTTCTCTCTTCTAGTAATATTTTCAGAATTTTTTGATAAAATATTTGAAAATTTTGTCAAATATTTCAAAGATTTTGTACTTGTATAATTGAAGTCTAGTCTTATCTAAATGTAATACTCTTAGAAATGGTGAAAAATAAATGTTTCGATAGATCCGTCACCATTGGTAACCATTAACTATTAAATCCCGTGTTTTTAGTGTTTCCGCCCACTGTGCCGAGCCCGGCCACGCCACGCCACTGCACGCTGCGCGGCTGCACCGCGCGCCTCTTGCGCGCCGTGCCTGCCTGCTGCGCGGCTGGCGCTTAAGTACGTTGTTCCTCTATTGAACACACGACGAAACGGGGTGTGCTGCGCACACCCCGCCATATTTTGGGGTGTCCTGGGAGCACACCCTGACCGGTACTTCCGACGCCACTGGGCGTTGTTGATAGCTGGCCCAGCTGGTGTCATTTTGTGTGGAAAATGTTAAGCATATAAAATTCACGTTTTGGTTTTCAAAGAGCGTTTTGGCTGGATATTATTCAAGTCTTTCTCATTCTCAAGTAAGTGTTAAAACCTCAAGGGGCCGTTAAACGCGTTAGCGCTAGAATTTTTTCCTTTTTTTTTTTTTGTTGAGGAATTTTTTTTTCAAGTCGGTAAAAACATATGCTTAACATTTTCCACACAAAATGACACCAGCTGGGCCAGCTATCAACAACGCTGCGCAAGCAATCACCAAGTAACGAACGATGCGAACACGGCTTTAGCAAGCGAAGTTTCTAACGAGCATACGAGTAGTTTCCAAGGGCAGATGTAGCTGACCATTCTGTGATGTGCATAGCAGTTTGTTCTGTCCATATTAAGGCGGATTGCAACTCACATTGCGTACCCATCGGGGCTTGTGGAGAGGTTTTGAAAAGGAGAGAGAGAACAACACTTGACCCCTCCCCTGTGGTACTTCTTTCCCTTATTTGTGTGCATGTTTTAATATTTTATTCTCTCTCTGTTCAAGGTCACATTTTTGTATGGCCTTGGGGGAACCGGACCGAGGGATGCACTATACTCCGTCATGAAGACGCTCATGACTGATGAGTTTGCATCCACGAAAAGCATGAAGGGCATCCGAAGAGCCGGCAAGCCACCAAAGGATGCATTTATGGGAACAACCCTCTTCAAGGCAGTCATGTGTACGTATGTCCTTGAGATTACTTTTAGTTTTGTGTCTCCTACCAATACCTGGATCAGGAGAGCTCCTAGCACTCCACGACCCGAGAAGCAAGGGGTCAAGAGAAGGAGGAAGTAAAAAGTCCGAGAACAACCCACCCTAGGATGTTACGAGACTCCGAAGGTACAGAACCTCTAAAGCATTGTGTTTTTATTTCCTACCCTGCAGGTGCTGTACGGCGTCGATTCAAGGATTCGACAGTAAGCGAGATCATGGAGTTGACTGGCAACTGGCTCAAGGACGCGCCATCACGGGTTAAGAAGAGGCAGCGAAGGCAGGAGAGCAGAGATGAGATGCTTCAGCAATACGAAGATGAGCGCTGTGAAGAGCAGGGGTCTTCAACTCGGGCCCGGCGGGCCATCTGGCCCGGCTGGGCCCGCGGGCCCGGGCCCGGGCCAGCGCTACGACTACTGCTGCCTACTCCGCTGCCGCTACCGCACTTCCCCCACTACCAGTCCCCAGTCCCCACCCTGCCTCTCCCGTCCCCCGGCTAGCGGCCGCTCGCCGCTCGTCAGTACCCCCACTCCGCTACCCACTCCCTGTCTCTCTCTTGCTCCCCCCACCAGCGGGCCAGACCGTGCCCGGCTTGGCCCGCCTGGCCCGCGGGCCAGCGGCGGGCCAACGAGTTGAAGACCCCTGTTGAAGAGACTTCTTAAATTCTAGATTCCAGGGGGACGTACAACAATTTTGTATTGAGTTTGTAATAAAATCTCCTGTGGATGCCAAATATAAAATGCTCAGTGTAAGCTTACTGTCACCTAGCTTTTTATTATTTAACGTATTGTCTGTGGCATGTGCATAAATATGTATGACGTGTTTCCTAAAGAACAAGACTATGTTATGGTGATCATTCCTGTTAGAAAGGTAAAAGTAGACTGCCAGAATCGATAGCCATACTACGACATGCGCAGCCCTTACTGGGCACTAACACAGGTTGTTTTGTTTTCGCTGCCTTTAATAGAAGACGAATGTAATCTCATTTTTGATAAAAGCAATTCAACTGTACCAATACAATAGAGGTGATCACTCTAACATGTTCTCGTCTTTTTTGGCGTGGCTTCAGGCAGGGCGTCGCATTTAAAAATAGGCCGGCTGCAGGCGTGGCCTGCATCACGCCGCCTGCAGGTGAGAGGTTAGGCGAGGGGACACTGCTTCTCACCTCTCACCTGCAAGCGGCCTGTCCGGGGACGATCAGGCCGCTGTGGGGACTCAGTAGCTGGCCTATTTTCCCGGAAATGAGACGCTCTGTCTTGAGGTGTGTACGGCGCTGAGACATGACGCTGCTACGTGCAGGCACACACTAAACGTATGTCACTGCAACGTAACGCAGATATGTATCAGCATCGTAGGCGTGCCGCGCTACGCAACGTAGCACCATAATATTGTTGCGCGCTGCCTGAGGCAGTTTTAGATTCACACTTTGGGTACTTTGTTGCAACGTGTCACAGCGACGTAGTAGCGACATATCCAAACAACGTAGTGACAACGTACATACATCACTCTCCTAACGCTGACGAGGGCATGTCGCTACAACGTATCGCAGCAACGTAGTAGCAACATAACCAGACAACCTAGCGAAAACATATATACAACGCTCTCCTAACGGTGACCAGGACATGTCGCAACAACGTATCGCAGCAACGTAGTGGCAATGTATCGAATAAACGTAACATCTGCAAACAGGAGCAGCTCTCCGCAACGCAGGCAGATAACGTAATGGCAACTGCCCCATGACCGTCTCTAAATCAGACCTTTTGTACGTCGCCACAGCGTGACACAGCCACGTAGCGGCAACGTACATACGCAGCTCTTCGACACGCAGACATAAAACGTTACGGCAACTAACTCATGCCCGTATTTGGATTACACTTTGCGTACATTGCCACAGCGTGACACAGCCACGTAGCGGCAACGTACATACGCAGCTCTTCGACACGCAGACATAAAACGTTACGGCAACTAACTCATGCCCGTATCTGGATTACACTTTGTGTACGTCGCCACAGCGTGACACAGCCACGTAGCGGCAACGTACATACGCAGCTCTTTGACATGCAGACAGATAACATTACGGCAACTGACTCATGGCCGTTTTAGGATTACACTTCGTGTACGTCGCCACAGCGTGACACATCCACCTAGCGGCAACGTACAGACGCAGCTCTTCGCAACGCATACAGATAACGTAACGGCTGCTGACCCATGGCCGTATCTGGATAACACTTTGTGCACGTCGCCCAAGCGTGGCACAGCAACGTTGCGGTAACGCACGTATAGTGCAAGCGGTTCGCCACCACTTCTAAAGGAAAACCGCAAATCATATAAAAAGCGTGATTTTTGGTTTGAGAGTTGTTAAGACCCTAATCTTTGATTTGACCCGTAGCACACTCATTTAGGACCCATAGGAACCAAAATTTTAACGCATTTTGTCAAAAATGTTCAAAAAGTGTTAAAAATATCGGAGTATGTTAGAATTATCGTTTGAAGTGCGTTCTTGGATGAATTCCGGTAGTTTTTGATGCGAGAAAGCGATTGGAGTTGACGCCGAGTTCGTCCGATCAAGCACTTAGGCCCTTACTGCCGCCATTTTGGAAAAAAGGGCGTAACTGCCTCGGGCAGAACTTCTGTCCTAATATGCCGTCATGGGTGTCATTCCCGCACTTTTTGGTATCGCTGATGTCGATTTTGAGGTCAAAACAAATGTATGTGCAACCTGAAATTAAAATTACACCTGTTCAACATGTTAAATAAATGTTCGAAATGACAAAAAATGTTAATTCGCAGAGTAGTTGAACCTGAACACGTTTCCGGCGTAATTTGCGATGAGCAAAAAAACGATCCGCACGCTAGATGTTCCCGGCCTATATTTTGAGCCATAATTACATGCCGAAATCCTATAAAATTATGGCGTAATTACCACATAACATGGGTTTTAGTTATTAAGACAGTGTGTGGTGCGCCATGTGCGGTGTGCCTTTCCACATTTCCAGAACCGCATTGGCCCTAATGTTTTCTGCGCGCTGGTCACTCCGCTCCCTTTGTTTACATCTGCACTGTCGTCTGCTCTGACTTGCACTCCCCCCGCCGCGCCCCCTGCCGTCCCCTCCACCCCTCCACCGCCTGCCAGCCGGGGACTCCCCACCGCACCTCACCCGCCTGCCGCGCGAGCTCGTCACCTAGCGACGACACTCAGCACGGTGAAGTTCCAACTTGTTTGTATTTGTACTCGTGTGAATCTGCATTTTGGCGTGACACCACCTATCGTCGCATCGAGTTGGCAATAAGTACTAAAAGTGTACTGTAAACGAGTAGGATAGCAATGGGCTGGGAGGAGAAGAGAAAGAAAAGCAGAGGCTATATACTTAGTTTTGGGGGTTAGGGTAACCAAGCCATTACAGTATGTATGCATCTCTGTTTATATTTTACTCGCAACCAGTGACATCTTGATCGCCCTGTAAATAAGGCTATTCAAATGTTTCTAGCTAACAAAATTTCTGGCTTAATATGTTATTGTGCATACGGTGTAGCGGAGATTTTACGATTTAGGTGCTATAATCAAACACAAAAATTCCGCCGTGTCCACCGCGTATCACCTTCAAATATTTCGTTTTGGTTTTATTAAAATTTCTTTTTGGTTCTGTTTTTCTTTGACTCTCGAGAAACGAGCGTTTGCAGGCATGAAGAAAGTGAGGTTAGGTGCGGCTGCCAAGGACATGCAGTCAGAAAACCGACCAAATGTTAATTAGAAATTTCAATAAGACCAAATTGAAATGTTTTTGGGCCTGGTTTAGATGTTTAATCAATACTTTCTACCGCAACGGACCACTAACGGGTTCGCCTTCGTCACGTTCGCTGAGTTCTCTACGCCCACTTTGCTTCGCCGACTTTGCCGAGCTCAAATGAATATAGCTTGGATCAGTTTACCGTTTTCGGTCCCGGGTTCTGTTGTTCGTGTCACAAATATTTCATGGGTAAACAGTTGTATTTCTGATACAAATTGGAGTGTTTTTCTTTTAACCGTAAAAATGTTTCCTGTTTTAAAAAGATATAAGCAATTTTGGTTTCTTTTTCCGTTGCATTACGAATATTGTTTTGCTAATTCGGATAAGTGGAATGAGCCGTTTTGCTTAATTTGTTGCACATCTCTCGACAGATATGTGCCATGTCGAAAAAAATAGTAGCATTTGCAGAGCCCATTCCTCTTCAGAACATCGATGGAAAAATCAACTGGGAAATATGTTGCATTTGCCAACAGAAAGGTGGTGAACTTTCTTGTCCAGCAAAACACCCCATCGTTGCCATGAAAAATATTGGCTATATTGAATTCGCTAAAAATGTTACAAATATTCGTAGTTCTACCCCCAACCATACTTTTCCTTGTGGTAGAAAAGCTGAAAACTACGACGAAGGATGCGGAGTGAAAGAAACTTTGATTAACAATGAAGCCAAATGGCATAAAAAGTGTTTACTGAAGTATACTACAAGATTTTCCATAGAAAATTTAGCTTCCCCTACATGCGGCAACACAGACAATAAGGATGTGGCTCGAACACGTTCCTCATCTGTTAGTATTAATTCCAAAGAAGAAGTTTGCTTCCTTTGCAAGAAAAAGCCTGAAAAAAATGAGGTGTTGCATAAATGCATGACATACGAAATTTTTAACAGCATTAAGGAGTATGCAACTAAAGCAAATGATACAAAAACACTGGCATTTTTAGCTGAAGGTGATCTTGTTGCCCAGGAAGCCAAATATCACAGTGTGTGTGTGTTAAACTTGTACACTAAGGGGAAGGCTGCAACCTCTCCAGGTATTAAAGGAGATTCAACATGTGAAAGTCTTGCTTTTGCAGACCTTCTCCTTTACATGCACGCTCAGATCGAGTCTGACAAAGACTGTGCTTTTAGGGCGGGTGCATTGAAGAAGCTTTACAATGGCAGGCTCTCCCAACTACTTGGCAGGGAGCACAATCTTCCTGACTTGCATGAGACAAGATTTAGGGAGAAAATTTTGCTGCACTTTCCTGGTTTACAGGCTATCCGATCGGGTAGAGAATATATCCTAACTGTTCAAAACAATAATATTATGAATAATATTGTGAGTTCAAATGAAGATCTAGATGCCCTGGCTGTGAATAGATTTGTAAGGAATATTAGGAATAATGTGTTTGCAAGTGGCATTGTGTTTAAGGGAAATTTTGATGAAAATTGTGAGGAAAATTGCATACCTCCGTCCCTGTTAGCCTTAATTAACATGATTTTGTACGGTTCTTCTATAACTTCTGAATCCCGTACAACACAACCCGCTGTTACCATCTCACAGCTTTTACTAGCCAACATGATGAAGAGAAGGCCAACTGGAAACGTCACCAGACTCAGTACTGCAAGAGAGCCTCCATTTCCCTTATATTTAGGCTTGTCTATATACGGGTCTTACCGTGACAAGGAGCTCATTGATAATCTCCACCGAAGAGGCATTTCAGTATCATCGAACCGGATATACGAGTTAACAGCTCAACTAGGCCGTCATGTTGTCCAGAGAGCCATTGAGGATGACGCTGTTTGCCCCTCAGTTTTAAAAAAGGGTTTCTTCACTGTAGGCGCCCTAGATAATATTGATGTAAAACCCTCAAGCACAACCAGCCAAGGCGAATTCCATGGCACAGGGATATCACTCTTTCAGCTTCCATTGAACGGCGAAGTTTCTACTGAAAGGACATACAGTAGCACATTTGAGGACGCTGCTTGTCTTGGGTCTCGCCAAGTTCCCAATCTTCCAGTTAAATTCTCGGAACTTCCAGGATTCAATTTTCCAAATGCTCAACCGTCCCCTCCTGCATATTCACTGAATGTCTGTAGCAGTATAAGTAACCAAGCAAAAAAAGGTAGGAATTACCGTTTTTTAGCCCGCCCTTCTGCTTTGAAAAAGCATAAAAGCGGGCTTATGCAAACGACCTCGTGTCTGTCTGTCTGTCTGTGTGTCTGTGTGTCTGTCTGTTCCACTAGAAGGAGATGAGCTAGAGACTTGAAATTTTCAGGGTGTCTACAGTTTTACTCCTAGACAACGAAACGCCTACGGCAAATCCTGCCAACCCTCATTAAGGCACTGAAAAAAATTATGAAAGTTTTCACGGAATTATCAACTTTTCCCAACCCCGTCGACCCGTACCTCTCCGGAAGCGTCTTTTCGCGTCTAGTTCAATGGTGCACGCCGTTTTACGAAAAAATGGACCCAGCTCGCGACTACACTGTAAAAAGCACCCGTAATTGGTCCAGTTTTCAACTTTTCTCAACTCCATCGAGCTGCACCTTCCCGGAAGCGTCTTTTCGCGTCCAGTTCGATGGCGCCCACCGTTTTTCGATAAAAAGGACCCAACTCGCGACTACACTGTAAAAAGCACCCAAAATTGACCCACTTTTTAACTTTTACGAACCCCATCGACCCGCACCTCTCTAGAACCGTCTTTTCGAGCGCAATTCAGTGGTGCCAACCGTTTTTCAATTTCCAGTGTTGCCAATCGTCAAAACTCAAACATTTCGATTATTTTCGACATTTCTCGATATTTTCCGATATTTTCGACATTTTTCGTTGTTTTTCGATATTTTTTGATATAATTCGACATTTTCGATATTTTTCGACATTTTCGATAATTTTCGATATTTTTCGATAATTTTCGATAATTTTTGATATTTTTTGACATTTTTGATAATTTTCGATGTTTTTTGATATTTTGCGACATTTTTGACATATTCCGATATATTTCGATATTTGTAAACATTTTTGACAATTTTTGATATTCTTCGACATTTTTCGACATTATCCCTCATTTTTCGATGTTTTTCGACATTATCCATATTTTTCGATAGATCTCAACATTTTTGAGATATTTCGAGATTTTGCGACATTTTTTACGAATTCCTACATATTTCGACAATTTTCGACATATCTCGACAATTTTTGAAATTTTCGACGTCCCTCGACGCCTATACCATTAAAATTGGTTCGACGAGCGTAATTCAGTGTTGCCAACTGCTGCCAAATAAAGTCCGAGTTCGGCCGTTCCATCTGAGGCCGAACTCACGTATTTCGACATTTTTTCGAGATTTCCGACTCCCCTTTTTTGCCGAGTAACTGACCGTTTAGTCACTATCGGCACGTTTTCAAAGCAGAAGGGAGGGCTGTAGTTTCGGTGGTTCACCGTTACAAACTGCCTCTTTCCGAAGAGAATGCCTTTACGGGCCGCAGGCCCGATCATTTACATGCTAAGAGGACGTTCTGTGTGACTTAGGGGTCGGGCCGAAGGCCCGACCGAACGCCGCCGGCAGGCCAAGCAGGCACGCCCCCTGCCGAACGGAGTTGCCTGCGTAGCAAAGCGGAGCTGGCAACGACGTTTGGCGGAAGGGCGGGCCTGCTTGTTATTTATTATTATTATTATTATTATTATTATTATTATTATTATTATTATTATTATTATTATTATTTTTACCGGGTGTCCCAGAAAACACATGGCAGTGGTGTGGGTCTGCCTACCCACTCCGGCCGTAAGGCGCCATAGCCCCTGCAGCTCTGGCGAGTATGCAATCCCGCAAAACTGCCGTGCGGATTGCATACTCGCCAGAGCTGCAGGGGCTATGGCGCCTTACGGCCGGAGTGGGTAGGCAGACCCGCAGCACTGCCGTGTGTTCTCTGGGACACCCGGTATTATTATTATTATTATTATTATTATTATTATTATTATTATTATTATTATTATTATTATTATTATTTTAAGGGGTGTAGGGGTTCTCTCCTACCAATTTTTTCTCCTACCTATTTATTTAAAAAATAAATATAGAATTAAAAAAAATAATATTTTAATTTTTAATAAAATATTTTTATTAAAAATTAAAATACATTTTTGTGGAAAAATAAAACTGCGATGGAATCAATGCAAAGATGATAAACGGTATCGTGCCCATCACCCCTCCCTGCCCGTCTCTCTGGACGACGCAGTCTCTGTGGACGACGCAGCCTCTCTGGACGACGCAGTTATCCAGAGGCAACGCAAGGTAAATGGGTCGCACGTCGGCTAACATCTTTAAGCCCCAACTCGTCGTTAAGCTGGTAGTCATCCCTCAATCAGGTAGTGAGTGTACGTCCACCCAACACATACTACATACACCTACATGACGACAGTGGAGCAGACATGTGTGGCATGAACTAAGAGCGCTAGTGTAAGCACTTAAGTACATTGTTAAACAAAGTGTTCAACCCTTCCACACTTAAAACTTCAACACTTAAAAGTGTTCAGGAGAGTTGTTGTGCACTTAAAAGTGTTCACTTCAATAGTTGTGCACTTATAAGTGATCATATTGATAGTTTGTGCACTCAAAAGTTTTAACCCCCCAGTTGCACACTTCTTAGTTTGGGCGCACTGTACCGGGGAAGTAACCAACTGGGGAGATAGACACGTAAGTGCACAAATTTCGAGTTGAACATTTTTAAGTGCATTACAACTGTGTTGAACACTTTTCAGTGGTATTTGAACACTTAAAAGTGTTGAATGGTTGAACATTTCGTTTATCAGTGTAAACTCGTCTCTAACTGGTTTATGTAAGTTTCGATAACGTCGACAATGAAGTGTCGCCTCCGTGCGCAGAGCGCATACACATTTCGTACGAAAATTGAGGGAGTTCATTTTTGCGTTACCAACTATGGTTCGGGTGAGGGACTGTTAGCGTTGCAGGTAGGCAACATATAACCCATCGAAAACAGAAATTGACTCGGCAAAACGCATAGTTTTTCTATGGTCTCTGCAAAATTCGGGGCTCTCAGCGGACGCTAGTCAGCCCATTTTGACCCCGAGATATGTTAAATAAGTTGCTTTGTCTACGAAAACACAGCATCCCCCCCCCCTTTCCCGCCCCGCTTAAACCTTGTGGTACAGTGTCCCAAAGGCTCCTGAAGTCGGGAGTCCATTTCTTGTTCCAGAGCAACAGCAAATTTGCCTAATAGACTGCTATACACCAATCGGCTTGTCTCCAGATTAGTTTTGAGGGTGGGGAGTGAAGGCGATCAACCCCTCCCCTCCCTCCCCCTCAGAACCAGACGTGACTCCTGGCAGTATAGGCAACCCATCCGACATCACTCTGATCAAAACTGAAAACTTGCCGTCAGATTCCTGATATTCCATGATAAGCTTAAGCAGACCTTTGTACAGCCTATAGCCACCTCATTATGTAACACTGTCAGTGGACTACTCTAAATGTCTGGAAATTTAAGATGAGCCGAAAGAGATCGAGAGAAAGGGAGCCCCATTTCGCTTGCCATTTGACCTCAGAAGGTTTGAATTCTCTTACACGGCGGGTGCCGAATAGGAACAATTGTCCTTGCAATCATTCCAATACAAGGAACCTCCAAAAGAGTGAGAAAATTCTATTTCGCTCATTTCTAATAAGTGCATTACTCAACTATGTCACTCAACTATTAACTCATAATGCTCGAGTGATGCCAGACATTTTGCTATCCAAAAATCGATAATATTCTGGTCACTAACACTGTTAAAAATCCCGTAGCAAATCACTGAAATGACTACGGAACGCTCCGTAATTTTTTTTTACGGATCTGCACGTACCTCTAAAATACGTAAGAATCCGTAATAGAAAATCACGGGCGTGTCCGTTCTTACTTCGACGCCAAGGGTCCAAAAACAAGTTTTCATCAAAAATGCTCTGGGAGTCATAAAACACAAAATACGGGACTTCGGTGTACGGGACGGTCCGTGAATTGAATGTACGGGAAGGTCTGTATTTTTCTGGTTCGGTCGTCCCGTAAATTTATAGATACGGTTCAGCCCGGCTAAAAAATTACTGGTCCATCCCGTCAAAATTCCCGTAGTAATTTCTGACAGTGTACATCCCTCTCCTGAGAACGAGAATGCTGACTCCTCCATTAAGTGTCTTTAAGTGCGTTGCGGGTAGGCAACACATCACCCGACGCAGTGGATGGATTGCCTACCCGCCGCTCTGGCAGGCGCCGAATGATAGCGCGGTGCAAAACACCATTGAACACCCTACACCGAGTACCTCGAGCGCGAAGTCGCACATGGCGCTGTGTTGGTGTGTGTATGTTTTTCTTGTGTTTTTTAAGCGGTCTTGCTAGCGCTTCTGTTTTTCCCTACGATCCCACACTTCCATCCATCCATCCATCCGCTGCACTCAGGGGGGGGGGAGGAGGGTTGCATGGTTGGTCGTCGTCGTCCTCAGCCCCGCCAGATCCTTCCCCACTCCCCACTAGCCTAGCTAACTACAATGTCTTCAATCCACGCGCTGCCACAGCAGCCCTGTGCGGCGACCGGGCCTACCCATCTGCGTGCGCATTGTTTACAATGCGGAGCCTCCTTTCCCTACCCCCCATATATTTTTCAGACCATATTCCTTTGGTCACTCTCACACCAAATGAAGGATAATCGAAAAATCATGGAATTTTAGATGTACATTTTAAAAGCAAATATTACAATAAAATTTTGATGCTAACATAACTGATATTTATACACACCTAACCATATAGCCAGTATGATATATAATTCGGCAGGCGCGTATCGCACTTCAGTTCCATCCCAAGACCGCCTTTTTTAGGCCCCCGTTGGGGGAGCCTATAGCTTTCGCCAGAAAGTTTTTTTTTTGTTTTTTTTTTTTTTGTAATACTTGTTTGTTTGTTTGTTTGTTTGTTTGTTTGTTTGTTTGTGTGTGTGTGTTTGTGTGTGTGTGTCAGTCATTGACTATGTAGAATGCGACTGATCTTTATCGTTTATTTTTCTGTTTCATGTACCTATGTGGAGGAGGGAGGTATATGCACGTCTCCCAGCTTTTGCCTGCTGCAACTCTGAAGCAGGCTCCATGCTGGCGCCGTCCCCTCTCCCCCCGTCCCATAGCGCTATGGACTTTCAATAAAAGCTAGATTTTTGTGAAGTATGCGACGTATGCTTTGCTTTCTATTCTTAACCCTGAACACCAATCCTACTAATGCTATGCAAACAACAGAACGATGGCACAGGTTGGTGAAGACTGAGTGCGATGGAAAATCCATTCAGTATTATTGTGGCGTTACAAGTCGAGCGACGCATACATCCGTGCTAGCCAGCATGGTAACAGGCAACGTTAAAATGAGAAAGCATCTGCTTTAGAAGGAGAGGTATCAAAGGATAGCGGAAACGAGTGGCAATCATTTTCAGTAAAGTGAATGTATTTCCAAAGCAATCAAAAGAACACAAAATCTGTACGACGACAACGCCAGTCGGTCGCTGCAACACTCTTGAAGTCAGCGGCCCAGCCCATGAAACAGAAAATAAGGTGAGTTACTGGAAACACACGGTGGCGGCAAGGCTCACTCGCTAGAATGCGCCCGAGGTAGAGGTATGCGACAACTGAAAAACGTAGCCTTGACAATCTGCACTGTTAAGATACTCCCGACACCAATTCCCGTCTCCCGCTCGGGGAGGCAAGTGAAAGCGGTTTAAGTGCCGCAACCCTAAGTGACAACAATAAGAGAACACTCGTCGACGAGCTAAAGCTTCACTCCCCATCAGTGTTGCCAGAAAAGTTAGGCAAAAAAACGCGCAATACACCTATGTGCAGGTGGCGGTATCTCCGCCTGCCTACCAGGCAACTCCCCAGCACCCGTGCCCAGACGTTGCCTAGTAGGCAGGAGGAGATACTGTCCCGTTACGCACAGGTGTATTGCGCGGCTTTTTGCGTAACTTTCTGGCGACACTGCTCCCCATGGTGAAAAGAGCTGAGCCCTCAACAATTGCGTGCGAATGGTCTGGCCTTCCCGCACAGCGCCTCAAAAATACCGGCTCAGTCAGAGTCACGGTGGAGGGAGATCTCTCTCCACCGTGGTCAGAGTTGACCTAGCCGGATAGGCTCAACGCCGACTTGTCTACGCGCAGATAAGCTGACGCCAGACGCTTGCGGCCGGGCCTCCTGCACCCAGCGTCTCACCAGGGCCGCGCGGCCGGCCTAGACGGATGGGCGCACAGCCGACATGTACCGGGTGTTTCACGTCTTACCGGACAGTCTAATGGGTTGCCTATCCCCCGGCCTGCAGGCGCTCTGGCGTTGAGCGCAGCGGCTGGGCGGTGGAAGGGAACGCGGCCCGTCAGACGGTATCGGTGGCCGGGAGGCTGGGAGAGGGGGGATGCCGCCAGTGGCACCGCTCGGGACGTTGCCGCAGGGAGGGGCAGGTGGCGTGGCGAAGCGTGGCGCACCTCACCGACCTCACCAGGCGAATGACAACACGGCGGTGGGTGTCAACAACACAATCTGTTGATAACCGCGGACTCATCGCGGGGGATGCGCGAAGTACGCCGCGAAGTCACGGAGTATGCGCGACGGACGCCGCGGACTCGCGGGCGATGCACAAAAGAGGCCGCGGACTCGCGGGGGATGCGTGAAGGACGCCGCGGAATCGCGGAGAAAGTATGCGGGGTCGCGGGGCGTGAGCTACAAGGCCCACCGCTACGCCTCTACCTCCCCTCCCCCTCCCCTGAACATCGAGCGCAGCGGGCGCAGCGTAGAAGACGGGAGTGCCCCCACCACCTCGCCTGCTCTGGAGCCGCAGCGAGCTGGCGGCGGAGCGCCTGCAGACCAGGGGATAGGCAACCCATTACACACTAAAATACTAGAGACAATTTTGTCCCTAATTGAGCACGAATCCGTGCATACGCAACATGTGCACGATTTCTTTCCTAAATAAAGAAGTAAAAGTGCACTTTTCTGCAGTTTTACTCCATTATTAGGTACGAAATCCTACACATGTTGCGTATGCACGGAATCGTGCTCAATTAGGAACAAAAATTGTCCCTAGTATTTAAGAGTGTAAACTGTCCGGTAAGACGTAAAACACCCTACACCTAGCTAAGCTAACGCTAGTCGCTGGCGTCCGGGCGGGAGTCCACCACCCAGCACCTCACCAGAGGCGCGCGGCCGGCCTAGACGGATAGGCTCGCAGCCGACATTTAAAACTCCTAGATAAGCTAACGCCAGTACGCTGGCGGCCGGGCGGGAGTCCACCACCCAGCACCTCACCAGGGGCGCGCGGCCGGCCTAGACGGATAGGCTCACAGCCGACATTTAAAACTCCTAGATAACACTGGAAAAAGAAAGGTAGGACGAGAAGGGTTTTAATGCCTTTACCAAGGCATTAAAAATTAGCACCCCTGCAAAGGCATTAAAACTGCCCAAAGGTGTTAAATTTTAATGCCCTTGGACAATTTCGTGCCTTTGCAAAGGCATTAAAATTTCACACCCCTAGAAAGGCATTAAGTCCTACCTTTGTTTTTCCAGTGAAGCTAACGCCAGTACGCTGGCGGCCGGGCGGGAGTCCACCACCCAGCACCTCACCAGGGGCGACCGGCCGGCCTAGAAGGATAGGCTCACAGCCGACATTTAAAACTCCTAGATAAGCTAACGCCAGTACGCTGGCGGCCGGGCGGGAGTCCACCACCCAGCACCTCACCAGGGGCGACCGGCCGGCCTAGAAGGATAGGCTCTCAGCCGACATTTAAAACTCCTAGATAAGCTAACGCCAGTACGCTGGCGGCCGGGCGGGAGTCCACCACCCAGCACCTCAAAGTTGTACTCGCGTATTGGACCCCGCGTGGACCGTGAAACATGCTTTCATTATTGCGGCTGTCCACCGGCCCTGCGCGGACCTTTCTCAGCCCTTTTAAGGGTGTGCGGGTTCAGATGGCCCGAGCTCGACCCAACAGACGCATGGCCGGCCCGTATCGGGTCCGCTCGACCCGAACTCGTACCAACGCGTTAGGCCCGCTTCCGCTCTCGCTCTCGGGGAGCGGGCCGCGGCGCGGCCCGGGCCTCGACAAGACCCGTGTGTCCGAGTCCGCCTTCGCCTTACGCCTCCGCCCGCTCCCGTATACTTGCTTCGGGCCAGAGCGTTGTGCGTAGGGTTAGGCTGTCATGCATAGATACGCCCGCGCCTGGAGGCGCAGGCAGGCGCACGGCGCATGTCACCACTGGATATGCAGGTGAACCCAACTCACACACGCCGTGCTCGAACTTCCCCAAAGCAGCCCCCGTGGGATAGACAACCCATCACACGCGCTTCGGAGGTGGGCTGCTCAGCTCGGCTCGGGGCTCCAAGCCCAGCCATCCCGCCCACTGCAGCAGCCGAGCGAGTGCCGGCGGCCGGTGTCCGGACTGCGGCTGACGCAGCCTCAAGCGCCGGCCGCCTGCGCAGCACCAGTAAGATTCGACCGGTATGAGGGGACGTGTGTGAGGAGCAGAAACAGGAAACTTTACTTCACAAAAAACGGAAAAGGGTCGGAGTGGTGGGTGGGTGGGTGGGTGGAGGGAGACGTTACTCGGACACAGCCGAAGCATTCAGTTTGTCAAACCCGTGCTGCACACACTACTACTTCTTGTTCCGCTATGAGGGCATACACTACACATGGACGCGGGTGCAGCGGGTGATGAAGGGGAAGTTCGTCGCAAGACTCGCGCGCGTAAAGGTGCTCGTGGTGCAGGGCTGAACCAACGCGAACCAGGCCGGGCCGGCCCAACCGACCAATGCCTAGGGTCGGCTGGCCATTATTCATGCGCGCGGCCGGCCTAGACGGATAGGCTCGCAGCCGACATTTAAAACTCCTAGATAAGCTAACGCCAGTACGCTGGCGGCCGGGCGGGAGTCCACCACCCAGCACCTCACCAGGGGCGCGCGGCCGGCCTAGACGGATAGGCTCGCAGCCGACATTTAAAACTCCTAGATAAGCTAACGCCAGTACGCTGGCGGCCGGGCGGGAGTCCACCACCCAGCACCTCACCAGGGGCGCGCGGCCGGCCTAGACGGATAGGCTCGCAGCCGACATTTAAAACTCCTAGATAAGCTAACGCCAGTACGCTGGCGGCCGGGCGGGAGTCCACCACCCAGCACCTCACCAGGGGCGCGCGGCCGGCCCAGAAGGATAGGCTCGCAGCCGACATTTAAAACTCCTAGATAAGCTAACGCCAGTACGCTGGCGGCCGGGCGGGAGTCCACCACCCAGCACCTCACCAGGGGCGGCCGGCCGGCCTAGAAGGATAGGCTCACAGCCGACATTTAAAACACTCAGATAAGCTAACGCCAGTCGCTGGCGGCCGGGCGGGAGTCCACCACCCAGCACCTCACCAGGGGCGCGCGGCCGGCCTAGACGGATAGGCTCGCAGCCGACATTTAAAACTCCTAGGTACGGTAAACGCCAGACGCTGGCGGCCGGGCCTCAAGCGCCCAGCACCTCACCAGGGGCGCGCGGCCGGCTGCGGCCTTGACGGATCGGATCCTCGACGACGTTTACACTTGTAAATAACAGGAGAGTGCAGTAGCGGTGCCTTGAAGCACACCAGTTGAAGCGTACGAAAAGAACAATAACCACCTCAGCTTACATTCAGCTTACAAGATTATAGCAACGACATGGCAAAGAATAAAATAAAAGCCCTCTAAAGCAATGCTTGTACTAGCTTTGGCCTGATTTAATCGGCCAATAAAATTCTTACTGTTAAGCTTATTTGCAGACTTTAGAAATAAATGCTGAGACATTGTCAAGCCTAGGAGATGTGCATAAAACTGAAAACCTCAGTGCCCACTGTCCGACAGTTACCCTGTGTAGGAAACTACAGTGTACCTCTGATACTTAACTTTGGTGGAAGCAGGCGAGAAGGTACGAGTTGTCAATAATGGGTGCAAAATCATCTTCCATAGCTCATTATTGCACACAGCAGCACTGCATGCATGGCATGTTTGCTGATCCTCTCCTCCACTTAACTCTGAACGGTATCAGTTGGGAAATATTCTGGGCGCTTGTGAGGCAGACCAGCAGCTGCGTGAGACATATATAAATGTCCTTGACTTGAAAAAGTAATTGCTTTTTTTTAAAAAAAAAGTTGAAATATAAAGAAATGTCTGACCTTACCATAGATTATATGACAAAGAATTACGAAGAATTACGATCCTTATTCAGCTGCAAGGCTAACAGGGACATAGACTGAAAAGAAAAGCAGCCAGATAATTTCACACCAACAAAAGCGGTAATTTAATTAATTGATTAATTAATAAATTAATTGACAGGACCTACCAGAGTGTCAGAGAGCTCCTTCCGCTGCAACCAAACTTAAGTAGATAGAAAATGACAACTCTTTCCCTTTTTAGACAACACTCCTCTGGTCAATGGGAAAGGTTACACATGAAGCTTAAAGTACATTTGTAGGGCTCTTGGACCAGACACGCAGTTGAAAAAAATATACAGTACCTGTTGTTACAAGAAAAAATATTTGGTTACATTACATGGGGCTAGGAGATATTAGATTAGGGTTTTAGCAAGTTATTTCGTAGTGTCTATCACTCACTCAGTGCACTTGTGAAAAGACATATCATCATCTTCAGACTTTGGTCTTTACTCATGTAGTAATTCATTCAGGTGGAGACCATGATGTAACAAAGCCATGAGAGGAAGCTGCTGCATTCTGTTTCATTCTGAAATAGAAAATGAGAAGATTACCTTAGAGCTAGTTATTTTCAATATTGTCTTGAAAGAAAGAAATAACAGGCCACAGATAGTAAATTTGGGTCCCAAACTAAGAAAAAGGTAATACAGGTTAGGGACTCAATTTTAGGTAACGAAATCTCAAGTGGTCGGCTATGAAGCACTGAAACCATGGTCGGAGAAGAATCTTCTCGCATTATGCGCATCAATAAATGTTGTTACTGTGATTTGTCTTCATTTTTCACCAGAAATAAGCAAAAATCAAACTTGCTGTATAACCACACACCTAAAGCTGAAGATGAAGTAAACTTCAGGAAATAGTATCACCATGCATCTTCGGTGCTGGTTCGCATTACTAATAGGAGAAACAAACCAGACAAAAATTTAGCCGGTATTACATTCTGTTCCCAACATTTCATAACAAGTTTAAAGTATCTTTGCCATTGTTTTGGTGCAGACAGCAGACACCATGACAACAGGGGTTATGTTTTGAAATGCCAGGGACCCCCGCTTTGCTCGATTCAACACTCACCAACTTTAGATATCAAAACTCACGATGATAATCTACAAGGCAAAATGACTATAACAGCCGAAAAAAACACTAAATAATTCAGATTATTAATCAGAAAATAGAAATTTAAAAAAAATTAAAAAAAAATAGCACAACTTGCCCGATTTATGTAGAAATTTGCCCAACTATGACTTTACATGACTTATTCCAGGTTGACACAAAATCCACTACAGACCGCTATTCGAGTGCACGTCTTCCCTATCCCAATGGCTCACCAATTGAATTGATTTCATTTCTATTCGATTTCATGGCTCGCCAATTAGAAAATGCCTCACCCAACTCCTTACTCCATAGATACAGATTGAATTTCTCATATTGTATCCCGGCAAAACATCCTCAAGAGAAAAGTGTCATACTCCCAGATGGACCAGCAAATGTCTTACCTGTGCAGCGTTGACCACACAAACACCATTCTCCTGCCATTGAATTGTCCAAAAATAATCGATCACACATAAATGACCTGTAAACGAAAACGTGAGTGAAACAAAATTCCTGATCTGTTGAGCTCACTGAAAGTAAATAATAATTACTTACCCATAGTCAACACAAGTGCAGCCACTTCAGTGAACAGTTTAGATAGAAGGTGGTGAGCAATAGGAGAGGTTGCACTATAGGTGAACAGGTCTGTCATCGCTTCCCAAATCTGAAAAAAAAAAAATGTTTCACATCAGTGTGACGCATAGAAAATAGTTGGAAATGAATATCAAACCAAAATACCTGGTCATTATTAGGAGTGAGCACCATCACCCTCCACCAGAAGTAGCTCCATGCCAAAATTAAGATTTTATACACGTACTCATCTCTCTTACATTCAGTGACTTAGAAGTAAATCGCATTAAGTTGGATCAAGTTACATTGTGCTCCACCAACCCAACACGGAAGGCAGGCTAAAATTCAGAGGAAATTAGTGCAATCCTCAGCAGAGGATTTGCACACCGCTCACATACAGCTTTCTTTAAAACTCTTTCAAGAGCCAGTTCAACAATGCTGAAAAACAGACAACTCCCAAGGGAAACCTACGTTTCACACAATCTCGATCCATGTCAGCCAGACTGCCTTCAAATTAATTCGCATGAAGTTGGAAAAATATACATTGTGCTCCACCAACCCAACACGGAAGGCAGGCTAAAATTCAGAGGAAATTAGTGCAATCCTAAGCAGAGGTTTTGCACACCGCTCACACGGAAAAAAATTAATTCGCTACTCTAGCGATCTTTTGTTCGCTAAGACAATATTCGCTGTCCGAGCGAACATACTGGCTACAACAAGTAAAACCAAATGCTAGGTTACCGAACTGACGTTACCTGCTGTGGCGATGTTTAGTTTGGTGTTTAAGGAAATAAACATTCGCTGTACCGACATACTTACTTCGCAAAGTTTGCGAACACTATGCTCTAAATGAATGAAATGTGAGCTGAGCGCCTGTGAGGTAGGCCGCGCGAAGAACTGGTGTACGATCGGTGGCCTACTCTACCCCTGTGGGGATACGTCTACCCACCCGAAGGGAGAGATGAGGGACTGTTATGGGGCTCAGAAGTACCAATGAAGTACCTTCGTCTCAAATTTTCAAAGGTTCATGGGATCCCATTTCATAACTTGAATCTCCATCGGAACTCCAAAAATGTTTAAGAGTGGTTCTATACCTGATTGACCCAAGATTTCGGGTTACGTTTCGGATTTTCTTTTTTTCTTGAAAATGAAAGGTATTCTTGAAATATGAACCCACTCCAAATCTGGGCTCTAGTTCAAACGGTTTAGGATATATAAATTCTTAAAGTTTTGAGGCCAAAATTGCGGATTAAAAAGGTGGTATAGGTATTACCCTATGAATCTGTCCAGTGAGGTAAAATCTGACTACACCATTTGAAAGAGGATAAAAAACTGATTCTAAAACACCAATGCCAAAAAGTTGGGTTTGTGTTTCCTACCCTATGATCAAAGATATCAACAAAATTTAGCATTTTAGCGTAACTCCCATAGCAAAAATAGATGGTCTCCAATTGTCACCAAATTTGGTTTACAGCTTCTTTTAAGTTCCCCTAACATTCTCTATTTTTTGTGGAAAGGTAATATTCACCAATTTTTTTTTTGTGATTTTGAACTATACCTGCATATTTGGGCTAATTTTACCAGAGATGTTATTCTGAAGAGGTACATATAAGAAATCAAATTCTGTCTGACAGCTGTGGTTGTGACAAATGTGGCTTCATATTTTATTATTCCACAGAAATTATCTGTTTCTTGTACCAATAACAGAGAACTTTCGATTTGATATTTTTATTAACTTTGTCTGGTATCTATAAAGGCTTCCCCGAATGACTACCTTAAACTTACTGGAACGAGGTTCTGAGGCGACTGAGGGCATAAATTGGGTTGTTTTAAATAACATTACTATTTTAAACTGAGTCTATGAATAGTTTCTGAAGCAGTAACCTCCTACCAGTCATGTTGTCTTTTTTCTACAAAATGTTGCTTTAGAAGTTAAAAAGTAGGATTACGGAATATGTGTTGATACTAGAACAAAACCTTATTGTGGTGGGCATAGCCCCCGCTTTCATGCTTGTTATCAGAATCAGTTGTACTGCCTATGCGAACTCAAATAGCTTGCAACCTCCTCCCAACAGTATCAAGGAAGTTACTTTTCCTAATAATACAGTCTTATTGATATCATTAATTTTTTTTTTATTATTGTGTCTAAAGCATCATGTTGGCAGGAAGAAGACTTGCAATTTTCATGAACAGCACCTTTGGATTGCTGTCAGTTTGAGTGGTGAACCAAGACGGGACCTCAGCATAGTTCCCAAAGGGTGGTGTGTACCTGAAACATACTTAAAATCATGAAAACCCCTTTGTTTGACAGTATTGTGACTTAGTTAGGAGGTTTATGTTTTTTAATTAGCTCTAAAACACACTCTAAACATTAACCTGCATGAGAAAATCTCAAAAGTACAACACTCCTGCTAAAACATTTGAATACGAGTTGATTTGGGTAAACTTCGGATAATTAAAAAACTACATTATTTTTTTTAGTCTGGGTTTACCTGTTGCCGTTGAGTTTGAATATCAGATACCATGAACCACTGTAAGACCTTGCAAAGGGGGGTAAAAAATTCAGACGCATTTTTTGGGTAATCAAGATACCGTATTAGTTTTACGCATTACTTCCTCAAAAGGTCACATATAGTGTGTTTTTATTTTTTTCCACTAAAACATGATCAAACAAAGTAAATAAGCCATTCCTAAGCATTTGCAAATGGATAGATATTTTTTAATTTTTTTTTAACTTTTTCAAAAAATTAAAATTGGGATATTTTTCAAAAAAAAATTCTATGGGTCCGAAAAATTTGAAACTTGGCAGAGGAGGTCCAGGGCACCCAGGGAACATACTCAGCGAGTTTCATCAAAATCCGAGACATCAAAATCGGGGGTCCAGGTGACTTGAGAAAGAATTGCCCAGAGGCCCAAGGCCTACCTCGCCCGCTCCGCCCAGCAGGCGCGCGGCGGCGGCGCTGCCGGCCCTAGCGACTTCCTGACGGACCACAAGGTTTTCAGACAAGTAAATTCGCTACCTAAGCGTTCGGGTTCGAAGAAGATTCGAACCGGCCGCCCTTCTGGAAGGTTCGCGGAGCGTCTTTCACTCCGCCCGCCGCCCGCTTCGCGTCCACCACTACCGCCGCTACCGCAGTCGCAGTAGTTTGTGTTGTGCCGGTCCGGCAGAGGCCTGGGTAGGCGACGGCTTGGATTCTAGGTGTTTGAAACAATTTTCTCGTCGTTTCAAGTGAGTTAAAGCTAAATTATGGAAAATAAGACTATTGGACAACTTCTCAAAGAGTGGGACGTCGGGGAGACGACAATTGCGGCATTTGAAGGTGAGTAGAAGAGATTCATGTGAAACTGTTTGGAGGTTATGAGGTTATGGTGGCTTGCCTTTTGATTCAAATACTTACTGAAGCAAAAACAGCTCAAATGCGAGAACAACATGCTTTTCAGTCTTAAGCTGTGTGATTTGGTATGAATTAACCACCTCATTTTATCGGATATAACCTAACTATTTGTTACCCTCTTCCCAGTTCACAATGTACTGCCTTGGCCTAGGCCAAGTTCACAGTTTAGACTCAGGATGTGTTGAATCACTATGGTTTCACCAGCATTCGTCTAAAACAATGTTGTTCCTCCAGGGTCATTCTCTGTCAGATCACCACAAGGTCCAAAATGATGGTTTTCGGATTGAGTTGAGAGTGGTTAAATCTCACTTAGGACCACCTCAAGGGACCATATGTCAGAGGAAATTATTTTAAAAATTTTGGTTTGGGAGTTATAGGAGCTCAAAGTTTAGTGTTCGACCAATCCAGCTCAAGTTATGAGTCATGCCTCATATCCTATATGAAACACAATACCAACTTTGGTCATGGTGTCTTCAATTCAGTTTTTTATACTGATTCAAAAGACCCATGGTTGGATTGGATCGTGAAAAATTTTTCATGGCTCTATTTAGTAAAATCCCGTTAAAATGTTGTATAATTTCACCGTTTCAACTCTAGCAGAAATACGTCATATTAGAAAAATTCCAAACCATGCCTTTTTAAAAGCTAATGATGGGTCGAACATCCACACCAAGTGACAAGTTGGCCCCGGAGAATTTTAGTCCCTTCGCCTTAGACTTTAAGGTTTGGAACTACTATGAAAAGACCGTAAAGAGTGACAATCAACTTCACTTGGTCAATATCTTACTAAAATCAGTAAAGTGACACATCTCCTAAATATTTAACTTTTTTTCAACACTTTAGTCATAAAATGATATAATGAATGAAATTAAACCTGTTGTTTTAGTCTGGAGGTTAGTAGCTAGCTATCCTTTCTTGGAAAGCTTTTTTTATTAGTATGATATATTGCTTGGACACTTGCTTTGGTAGGTTTGGGGACATTGCTGTTAATTTAGGTCTGTATGAAATGCTTTTAATTTCAATCATTATATCATTTTATGACTAAAGTGTTGGAAAAAAGTTAAATATTTAGGAGATGTGTCACTTTACTGATTTTAGTGAGATATTGACCAAGTGAAGTTGATTGTCACTCTTTACAGTCTTTTCATAGTAGTTCCAAACCTTAAAGTCTAAGGCGAAGGGACTAAATTCTCCGGGGCCAACTTGTCACTTGGTGTGGATGTTCGACCCATCATTAGCTTTTAAAAAAGGCATGGTTTGGAATTTTTCTAATATGACGTATTTCTGCTAGAGTTGAAACGGTGAAATTATACAACATTTTAACGGGATTTTACTAAATAGAGCCATGAAAAATTTTTCACGATCCAATCCAACCATGGGTCTTTTGAATCAGTATAAAAAACTGAATTGAAGACACCATGACCAAAGTTGGTATTGTGTTTCATATAGGATATGAGGCATGACTCATAACTTGAGCCGGATTGGTCGAACACTAAACTTTGAGCTCCTATAACTCCCAAACCAAAATTTTTAAAAAAATTTCCTCTGACATATGGTCCCTTGGGGTGGTCCTAAGTGAGATTTAACCACTCTCAACTCAATCCGAAAACCATCATTTTGGACCTTGTGGTGATCTGACAGAGAATGACCCTCCACTAATAATTTTCTTTTTCTGTTTCAGCCAATGAGATATCTGTTCCGGACCTTGTCTTGTTAACTGATGACGATCTTAAGGACCTAGTCCCACTGATAGGACCCCGGAACAAGATTAAGAGAGAATTATCAAAGATGAAGACCAATGGTAACAAAGGTATGATTTGAAATTTTCCATTATTATATTTGTAAATGTCAATTTATGACTTCTTAATTTTTTCATTTTGTTTTGTGTTACAGTACTTGAGCTGAGCAAAGACCAAGAGGATATTTTCAATGAAATTGTTCAAGAAGCTCAGGACAATAACTCTGAGATTCAAAGTACCCAGACTGTTATTCTGAATTCAGAAACAAGTGTAAATGAACAACGCGCTGAAAAGCAATCCACAACCAGTAATGTAAATGATAAACCCTCTCAAAAGAAATCCAAGACCAGTTCTTCTTATTCTTATGTAAGTTCTTCAGTTCCTAACCTTGTTATCTTTTAGGAATTACCTTTTTTCTCTTTTCATTTTTGTGTGTATGCCCTTGTTGCTTTCTTCGAGATCTCTTGCCTGAATAACTTGCACGCTTGATTCACAGAGGAGCATGATTCCATATCGTTTATGTTTCTATTATTTAAACGATTAAGTCCATGAGGGCTCTTTTACTTTTTGAGCATTTTCAATAATTATTCTCATTGACTTTTGATGACTTTACTGGTCAGCTGTTTTGTTTTATTTGGTGTCTGCAATTTTCTTCCCATTTCCTGAATCTCTTTGTTTGGTCTACAAATTAGGATTTGAATGCAGTTTTAGAGGCTGCTGGCGGTGCTGGGGAGCTCATATTAAAGAGCTATAAGTCCCAAGGTGCCCTGAATGATTCAAACCGCAGCTCACTTGCCAGAATTATTATCAATAGTGAGACAGCAGGAGATTTTAATAAACGGTACTAATCTTCTCCCCCTCTCCCCTTTTTAGCTAAAAGAAACTTTTTTGTGCATGTCTGAGTTTTATTTGGTGATGGCTGGTGTTTGCATGACTGTATCTATTGTAGAGAACATTACCGTAAATTAAGGTATGGTCGTAGCAGGAAAAGTTATTAATTATAGCTGTTGGGTTTCAGTGTCACAACAGATCGAGCCAGTTTTATTGCTACAAAGATTGTTGAAACATTTCCTTCTGAACTTGTGGTAAGCCGATTTTATTTCATTTGAGCATTCCTTTATTGATGTCTTTTTTTTAGACTTATTTTCATTACATTTTCAGTCAACTTGGTATCGAACTGAGTACAGAAGTGACGGTAAAAGTAAAATCGTGAAAGGAAGGTTAATGCGACGTTTCTACTCTCAGAGGAAAGCCTTCAAGAAACTTGGTGTCTTAACAAATAAAGACAGTGATACTGAAGAGGAGGAAAATTTGGATGAAGATTTAACTGGTAAGTCTCTATTTTAAATTTGAGGTCCACATACAAGTTACCCCTAGATTATTTCTTAATTTGGCCTATTTCTCTTTCTTTTAGGAGATCCTGATGATGAAACTGCAAACAGTGTGAATGAGTCCTACATTTGGCTGACAAATGGAAATATTTCTCCTTGGACAAGGGTCCTTTCTGCTTGGAAAGATACTAGTAAGAAACGCCTAAAAGAATTGCAAACACCTGTCGCATTGGAGGAATCTGGTGAAGGACTACAGGGGAAACGAAATCATTTGAAACCAAAAAAGGTGAAAACTACATATGCCAAAGTAACATCCTACACTGAGAAGTTTCCTCAAATAGTTGAGCCTGAAGGGTGGTCTTTGGTAGGATTCTGATTCCCTTTGAAAATACTATAGCTGTAAAGATATAAAGCTATTTCTTTTTATTTTATCTATTTTTTTAAAATTCCAGCTAGAGATTGATTTTGAATGCCTTCAAAAGTCATCTATCCTCAAGATGGACACTGCTTATGAGAAGTTGGAAAAGTTTGTGTTGCATAAACTTCAGAAGCTAGATAGTGACACATTGTTTGATGATTTTCATTTAAAACCTCAGAGTAAGTGTTTGCCTATTTTCTATTAATTTATCTTTGCCTTAGTGAGCTGTTTTATATGTCATTGATCCCCTTGCAATTTTTTTACAGGTGTAAGAAGTGCTTTTATATTTTTGTCCCTCAGCCAGCTTTTCCCAGTATCTACTGTGGCCACCCACCAGAAGAAATCTTGGCGTCCATCAAGACAGGAGATGAGGGACTCATTTCTTCTTCAAGTGAATGTATGTATACATTTACATTGATATCTGTACAGTTTGTCTAATTTCATTTCCACTTCTATTTTTCTTCCTCTAATAGAGTTATGGAGATTTGAAAACACAGCTGGAAATCCGCCAAAAGAAGCTTCAGCAATTCAATGTCACTGCACAACCACTTGCAGTAATTATTAAGGAAACAGCGAAGAACAATGCAGTGAAGTATAAGTGTTTGGTAAAGTTTGACAATATTGAGTATAGTGGACTTGAGTCTCCATTGAAGGCAGTAGACCTTGCTTTCAAATCCTATCATGCTCTGCATGCTTGCTATCCTGCTGAATCAGAGGCCATGTGGTTCTTCTTACAGAAGGCTATTTACCAGTTTACCACTAAGTGGGACAAACATTTTGACATTGTAGAAATTTTGGCAAGGGAGTTCCAAAAATTTCAAATTTAGGTCTCAATTAATTGTTTTGTTACTCATGTGATTTTCTGTCTAGTTTTGTTTTTTAACTTATTTTTACTCTCTTCATTAAGGCATTTTTTTATCCCTGTAAAATGGTTAGATGTGGAATGTGCAGTAAGGGCTTTGATTCGCTAAAAGTGTTTCGATTGCATTTGCTTAGTCATGGGGGGTCTCGTTTCATTTGTGGGGAAGACGATTGTAAACGTACGTTTGATATTTGCTCTGTGTTCTTGAGACATTTAAGGAATTTTCATAAGTGTTCTGATAATAATACCAGTGTGACAGAAAATGTTTCATTTAATGCAAATGAGGATCCAGGTTGTGATCCTTCTGGTTCGCATCAGGCTGAGGAGATAGTAACTGATATTTCTGATGTCTCAGTAGATGAGTTTGAACTCCGTTACAAGAGAAGTGTAGAGTTATTAGTAGCTAAGTTGTACAAAAACCCGTCTCTTCCGAGGAACTTTGTTCAGACTCTTATAGAGGACTTTGATCTGTTTCTTAGTGGTGGATTTCTAGAAATCCTTGAGTCTAAGGTGATGAATGCTCTTACTGCAGCTAATGTTGCACCGTCATGTATTGCAGAAATTCAGTATATTTTTAACTATGTAAAGGACCCTTTCAAAGGTCTCAAGACTGATCACAAGCGTATGAAGCACTTCAAGTCCAATGATTACTATGTGCCTCCTATAACTTTTACCATAAGCGAGTCTCGGCCTAAACTGTTCCATACCAAAGAAGGTTCTATCATTAAGCAAGTCAAGACCACAGGTCAATTTGTGCCTTTTAGGCATGTACTTAAGAATTTATTTGAGTTACCTTTTGCATTGTCGTCAACTTTAAATTATGTTAATTTTTTAAAAAGTGTGCCAGCTAATGTCATTCGTAATGTAGTTCAAGGTAAGCTGTGGAAAAGCAAGGTGGCACACTTCAACGATACAGACATAGTTTTTCCAGCAGACTTTTACTATGATGATGTCGAACCTAACGCTGATCTGGGTCCTCACTCCGAAAAATTGGGTGCTGGATATCTATTGCTGCCTGCTTTACCCCCGGCTTGCCAATCGAAACTTGAGAATATTTTTTTAGTTTTACTCATTGATGCAGACGACAGGAAAAGTTGTGTACCTGGCAAAACAAGCTACAATAGGGAGGTTTTTAAGCCTGTGGTTGATGAGTTTAACTACCTTGAAACCAAAGGCATTCTATGTAACACTAGTGATCTTGGAGTTAAGAGAATTTTTTTTGTGCTAAATGTTATAAGAGGTGACAACTTGGGTGTCCATGGAGTGATGGGGTTTGCAGAAGGATTCACAGCAAATTTCCCATGTACTATCTGTCGGGCGCCCAAGTTGTTAACTCAAAGTATGACAAAAGAAAATGAGTCTCTTCTGCGAACTGTTGAAAATTACTCAGAGGACCTAGCTCAGGAAAACATGGCTCTTACAGGCGTAAAGGAACTTTGCGTTTTCAATTCAGTAAAATCTTTTCATGTTGCTCAGAGTCAATCAATTGACCTTATGCATGATGGGGCAGAAGGCATGAGCCATTATGTTCTTTTACCTGTGCTACAGCATTGCATTGAATCCAAGTATTTTTCCCTTGAGGTACTAAATTCTAGAATTTTTCTTTTTGACTATGGCCCATCAGATTCAGCAAACAAACCTGTTCCAGTTCCTTTAGATTTTCGTACTCGTACCAAGCTGAAAGGTACAGCCCGAGAAGTCATGACCCTAGTTCGCCTCCTTGGAGTAATTGTGGGAGACCTTGTTCCCAGTACAGATCAATTTTGGAAATTGTATTTGCTCCATAAAGACATCATGGAAATCACTCATGCTAAGGAATTGCCTCTGGATGTTCTGGATGAGCTACGCATAAAAATTCATGATCATCATTCTTTATATTTGGAATTAGTTGATCGCTGCTTGCCTCCCAAATTTCACTATTTTTTGCATTACAGCAGAAAATCAACTGAGATTGGTCCTCCTGTACATTTGTCTTCCATGCGTGCTGAGTCCAAACATCGAGAAGTGGTGACAAAGTATGCCCATGCCATTACTTCTCGGAGAAACCTGCCATTGTCAATTGCCATCAAACATCAACTGACCATGTGCTTTAGGTTTGTGTCTGAAGCCCCTCTCATACCTCCTCTTATCTGTGGACCAGGGGAGGTCATAGATGTAGAGGACCATTTGCACTACTTGGGGTTTAAGTCTTCTTTACCTTCTCTTCCTTGTTCTAAAGTTCACAGGGTGAACTGGGTAAATGTAGAGGGAACAGACTATAAACCCAGAATGGTTTTAGTAACAGGGGTGTCTAACAGCTTGGCATTTAAGTTTCGCAAGATCAAAGACATTTTTATTATATCTGACAAACCTCTGTTTGTGTGTGAACATTTGAAGAATCTTGGTTATGATGAACATGTTGGTGGCTATGAGGTTGATTATTCAAATTTGTATTCTTGTGTATTCCATGAAGATCTCTACGATCCTTTTCCACTCTATGATTTCCTGATGTGCACTGGACTAAGATATGTTGTGTTCAAACATTATTTGTAATGTTCTTTAATGATTTTTTAGTTTATGTTCAAACATTATTTGTGTGTTTTTCTAATATTGTTTTTTAATAATATGATAATGATATTAAATACTCACGCCTATTATTATGTGCATTTATTGAACCAGACAGATCAATCATGCTGTATTAGCCACTAATTTTTGGTGCCCTAGCCACAAGTGAATGGTAGTTTAGCAAAAATTCTTCGCTAAACTTGAGCAATTCGAACGGCGAACAAATATTCGCTACCATTTCCCCCAACAATCTGATTGACTCGACTAGCGAAAAAATGTTTCCTAAACCAGCGAATATTTGCCCGCAACGAAGCAATTCGCTGGATCCTTAACGAATTTTTTTGACAGGTTAAGTCGATTTATTTACCTGTATCAGGCAA
>JAHWGI010001255.1:0-242349 GCA_029379305.1 Frankliniella fusca
TCTTTCCTTTGTACTACTTTCCTACTTCTTAACTATAAGCATGTGTATTTTCATAAATAAATGAAAAAGCTTTAAGATATACATTATGTATACTTGTTAAAAAAAAAAACAATGCTAATTTACTAACAAATTCTCTCTGCACATCATCTTTCTTACAAGATAAGCAGAAGGGTCATAATTGAGATAAAAAATAAAATTATTCCAAAAACACAGAAATCAAGAAAATACTTGCTGACAAATAAAGAAATAAAACTTGCTGACAGATAAAGAAAAATACTTGCTGAAATGAATTATTTTTCTTTGTCGTACTTTCCTACTTCTTCAATTGATTTGACAACCTACGAACAAGTAAAACAATCGATACACATACTGAGGGCTTTTTCTATGTCACTCAGAATGGAGAACACTTACCTGTACAATTTTCTGTAGCTGGCTCGCAGGATGTCGACACTCTCAACATTTGCATTGCATTGGTAGCACCTTTTTTTACCCAGGCGGTGGCATGCTTAAGGCATGCCGTACAGCATTGACAGGGTAGACACAGTAGCATTTCTTCAGACATTGTAAGGGTTTCAAGCCCACTTATGCACTCATCTGAAAGAAAAACAAAACTTACAGAAGCATGAGTCATTTCAACTGTGTAAATAGGCTCCTTCATCCAAACCTGCTGCAGCTTACCATCGCTCTCAGATTCATTGTTCATTGACTGTTGACAAAAAAGAATAGCATTAAATAAGAAAGTAATTCAATTATTCTGAGATACACATTTAAGTTGGTGGGAAACTATACCACTTCAGGCAGACTGTCCGACCCACTGCTGTCAGTGTTTGATTTAAATGGATTCTCTTCCTCTGATGAGTCTGAAATCTGCAAAGAATTAAACTAATGAGTGGATTTTGCCACTGAAAAGGACGTAGGATAAAATTGAAATGGCAAAGATTTGTTGCCACAATTGTTTCAGGAGGAGTGTCTTCTTTTTCTCTGGGCGGAATTGTTCCAGCCTTTAAAATTGGAAATATCATTTCTTTTAAATCCCAACAGTAAAGCAAGAAATGTTACAAAGTGCTAGATATTTTCTTACCTTTCGTTTGCGGCCCGCTCTAGCAGCAAGTTGTCTTGCAGCTGCTGCCTTGTTATAATTTTTAAAATATGACCTTTTGACAATCGGGTCGTCTTCATCACTGGTACTGTCCTAAAAACAAGAGCAGACTCTTAATTATAGATTAAAATGTTACTATGCATGGAACAAAGTAAGAAAATTATCAACCTTACCTCAACAATGTAATTCCTAAGCTTCCTTTTTTTTGGCACAAAATCAGGCTCATCATCAGATGAGGTATCTATTGTTCTCGATGGCCCTGCAACGTCACCTAATTTCCTCACATTTAATCGATTTGATGGACCAGCCACATCTTTCTCAGTGCCATCATCTGCATTGCCGTCATTCTAAAATATTGAAAGAGCAAAGTCAAAACAGAGCAATGCAAAAAAAAAGTTTTAATAACAGAAATCTTTGATACAACAAATCCAGAGACCAGAATATCTAAAATAGATTTAATTTTAATAAGTACCTTGTCTTTAGTCCATGGCTGCCATAGCCTGAACCCAGTTTGCAGTTTCGATTTTTCTTCATCAAGGTGATCGTTGTCACTCGACTGCAAAAATCCAAATTTGATCATTTTCTGTGATGCATCTTTTAAAGGGTGACTTTTAATATTGTATGTGTGAAGACATTGGTTGATAGTATACAGGGAAAACCCAGGTTATAACGGTGACAACAGTTCTCTACAGCGCATGAAAATTACATACCCTGGTTAAAAAAGTAAGTGCCAAAGTGCAACTAAAGTGACTGTTAACTGGTTGTTGGGAACCAAGTGACTAAAGAGTAGCAAGGTGTACAATACGTGGCATCCAGGTGGCGAAGTGGCAAGCTGGCATCGAAGTGCTCGGATGGCAGTTAAGAGCCAGGTGGCAGAGTGGCAAGTAATATTTTGCTTTAAAGTGGCCAAAAGTTCTATAAAACTTAGTGTAGAATTATGTACGTATATATAGTTTTACTACAGAAATTATGAAAGCTTACAAATTTAATCTCCAACACAGCCGTAGGGCAGACAAGTAGCATACACGACACCCTCAACATTAAAAACACACTGGCCTCCAACACTTGGTGGATATACAGCAATAAGATCACCATCCTGTAAAAATTTGTTCAATGGGTTGTATGCAATTCGTACATGATTTGTAAAAGATAGTTGTATGAGCACATATGTAACGCATACGCACCGCACGTGCACATACAATAATGTATTTAAAACTGTACATAAGGAGGTGATGTCTTCATACAAAACACATGCATTTCGTATGCTGTATGTGTTTCTGACCTAAGCATGTTCAGCACTGTTCAATACTTGTAAGTGTGCGGCAGTAGAACACTTCAGGTTACAGCGAGGGGTACCTCACTCTTTAAATGGGTGTACACTGATTGGAGGGTTGTATTGTGATTGGAAGGAAAATTTGAACAAACTTTAAAGAAACCAAAAAATTTTGGGCACCAATTCCATATTTTGCAATTTTAAGGTGCTAAAAATAGATTTTTGTCGAAAAGTTATGGGACTGGATAGTGATTGGAAAGTGAATGGAGCTCAGGGTGTACACTGATTGGAGAAGGTGAGGTACCCCTTGGGTTACAGTGTTAAGAGCCGTGGCGTGGCTCGTGATTTGCCTTTATACTGAGTAACACTATTCCCTGACCGATGGTTGCCAGCGGAAGGTCTGCCTGAGTCCGCTACGGTCTGGCGCCCGGCTGTCGAGTGACGTGCGGACACTGTAGTTCATTCGTAATCACGTCCCCGTGGTCTCAGGGTTAACAAGCAAAGTCCGTAATACAGTGGTCCGAGGTTCAACTCCCTCAGGGTCAAGGAATTTCGTTCTACACTTTATCGATTAATAGCATCAATTACATGAAAGAGCGTAAGGGTAGAAAGGCAAAGAGGAGAAAGAATTTTATTCCCTGGCCACTGCATTGCCACTTAAGTGCCTCTTTCACCCCAGCTAGCCTCTTTACCCCTTACTGCCATTTCGCCTCCTTGCTGCATCTTGTGTGCCACCTTGCCACTTAAAATGTCCAAATCCACTTGCATGCCACCTAAGCAAGGTGGCAACTAAGTGACAATTGTCACTTTAGTTGCACTTTGGCACTTACTTTTTTTCCCAGGGTAACAATACCATTGCAACACAAAGTTTGGTGGCTAGTCAATCAATACTTACATCAGTGTTTTCATGGGACATTTTTGTGAAGTTCACCTTGTAATAATTATAATAATAAGAATTATAACTATAGAAGAACGGTTAATTATAAAAGTATTGCCACGATTCACGGAAACAGCTACATTCTACATTCGGTAGTAATAATAAATACTTAGTGGCAATGGCAACTCCAAACTGCCAACTGCAAAATATTATTAACTGTCTGCAGTCCCACTCTCTTATTATTATCATCATCACAATTATTTAGTATGAAGTTTGGCATGATAGGATGGGAACTGAAAGAAAAAAGTAAATCGAGAAAGTGTAAACATCAGACAATACAAGTTATCAAAAATTAATATGTTTTACAAATTACAAAATTGGCAGTCACCCCTCACCCTCGCGCGTCCGCGGCTAAATTAGGGTTTCCCTTCCCAGACAAAGAATGATACACCTCTCCTTGTTGCTCTCGAGAGATCTCCTTTAGGTGCGAGAGAGAAGCTACACCCCCTTGCAGACACGGATGCACGTACGCATGCTGAGGGCCTGTCCGAAAGGTGGGTCGGTGAGCCGCTCAGTCGTCGATCGGTCGGTGTGCAAGAGAGACAAAAGTATGCTTTTAAAATGGACGCTACATCTCTCGCACCGACCGATCGACGACCGAGCGACCTTTCGGACTGGGGGGCTGTCCAGTAGCTATGGAGGGGTAGGGGAGGGGTAGGGTGGGGTTACCGAACAGCACAGCTACTGCAGTGTTGCGATATCGTGGGAAATTCCCCATGTTATGGGAAATTTTAGGACTTGTGGGAAAAAAATTACGAAAAAGGTAATTTTTAAGGCGGAAAAGATTCCATTTTTTAAGGTTTTTTTGGTAAAAGTGGCCTAAAAGGAAAAAATTGGGATAAATTTTGGTCAAAAGGGAAATTTTGTTGCTCGGTCATGGAAAATCGTCTGCCGCCACTTTGCAACCGCAAACCAAGGCTGTCACATTTTAATTCAAAATCTGATATGAAGGGTGGTCGGTATGCCGTGATCCAATGGGGGGGCCACCTTATTTATTATATCACGATTTTATTACTGTACCTTCATGTTTGCGATTTGGGTCAAACTCAATACATCATCACATGTGTTTCAGAAAGTGATATCTAATATGTTTTTAGCAGGGCACAAATTGTAGAAAAGTCAGAAACTGTTCAAAAACCAAAATCTGGTATATTTCCATAAAAGAAATAAATAAGAGAACATAAGAGAAACATAAGACAAAACATCACAACTGCTCAAACACTATAAGCATGTGTGTTTTCATAAAATGAATGGCAAAGCAATAAGATATACATGTGAAAAAAACAATGCTTATTGACTAACAAATTAACTCTGCACATCATCTTTCTTACAAGATAAGCAGAAGGGTCATAATTGAGATAAAAAATAAAATTATTCCAAAAACTCAATTGGGAATTCGCAGAAAAATCAAGAAAATAAAAAAAACTTGCTGACAAATAAAGAAATAAAACTTGCTGACAGAAAAATAAAAATACTTGCTGAAATGGATTTCTTTCCTTTGTACTTCTTTCCTACTTCTTGCATCTCCTATCCTTGGGGAGATCTGCAAAGAAAAAATTGAGTGATGAATGTCAGTATGTTTTTTCATAGTTGGCAAAGACTCTATGCAGAAGCTGATGTTTTTCAGTCAGAAATGGCGAAGATCCATGGGGGAAAAAAAGGCACAGGGAAAGGACCTAGGTACACACATATCACATATACTATACCGCTTGGGATTATACACTGGTGTGCAAAATTAGCCGTCCACTTTTTTCTCCGCTCATAATTTTTTAAAAAATAGGGCTAGAAACTTGAAATTTGGAGGAGAGGTGGTCCAAAGTGTTGTTGAAACGTCCCTAAAGTCGCAACAATCAAATCCACCCCCTTCATTTTTTTTCCACCCCTCGCGTAAGACCCTGTCAATTTTTGACACTTTCGCCGGGGCAAAAGTGTCCTTCCAGGTGTCGCAGAGGTTTGAAATTAACATGGCCGACTCAGTTTTGGCTCCTCTTTCGATTGATACCGGAGCCACCCCCGTCGGACGAACCGTTCCGGAGCCACAAAAAAAAACCACCCCTAAGAAGGGGTGATTTTTTCGAATTTTTTTCCACTGTTCTGCGCGGTAGCAGGAGGTCCCCTGGACACGACAAAAGTGTCCCCATGTCCGTCGCACCCCCCCGGGGGTGTCCAGCCCCGAAACACTGACACCCCAAATCTTGATTTTTCACTAAAATCACCAAAAATGACCAAAAAAGGGTCAAAAATCACGTTGCACAATTGATTTCAGCCGTCTGGATCGACACCCGGAGTGACAAACTGCAGACCAGACGGTAAAGCCGTTTTCGTGGGGGTTGCAACCCCTAACTTTCCAACCCCCAGCGCAGGGGATGGAGGGGCGGAGGCGGGTCGCCGCGGCCACGGTACGATGTGTGAGCCCCTCAGGCACCTCCACACCAATTTTGAAGTGATTCGGTTCATTCGTTACCTTCTAGGAACAAAAAAATGAAAAATCGTGTAAATTTCAACCCCTAAGTTTGCACCCCTTTTTCTCCTCAGCCAGGAAGGGCACAACATCCGCTCAGGTGCGCGAAGGAGCGCACATTCAACCTTTACCAGGGTGCAAACGCGCAAACCCCTGCGATCATCGTGTCGGCCGCGAGGGCCACGCGAGTGAGCAGACAAAATGACCGGGGTCGGTGTGCTCGTGAGTTTGGATGTGCCATCGAAGCAAAGTCGATCTCAACAAGCAGGCCCGCCCTTCCGCCAAACGTCGTTGCCACCTCCGCTTTGCTACGCCAGGCAACTCCGTTCGGCAGGGGGCGTGCCTGCTTGGCCTGCCGGCGGCGTTCGGTCGGGCCTTCGGCCCGACCCCTAAGTCACACAGAACGTCCTCTTAGCATGTAAATGATCGGGCCTGCGGCCCGTAAAGGCATTCTCTTCGGAAAGAGGCAGTTTGTAACGGTGAACCACCGAAACTACAGCCCTCCCTTCTGCTTTGAAAACGTGCCGATAGTGACTAAACGGTCAGTTACTCGGCAAAAAAGGGGAGTCGGAAATCTCGAAAAAATGTCGAAATACGTGAGTTCGGCCTCAGATGGAACGGCCGAACTCGGACTTTATTTGGCAGCAGTTGGCAACACTGAATTACGCTCGTCGAACCAATTTTAATGGTATAGGCGTCGAGGGGTGTCGAAAATTTCAAAAATTGTCGAGATATGTCGAAAATTGTCGAAATATGTAGAAATTCGTAAAAAATGTCGCAAAATCTCGAAATATCTCAAAAATGTTGAGATATATCGAAAAATATGGATAATGTCGAAAAACATCGAAAAATGAGGGATAATGTCGAAAAATGTCGAAGAATATCAAAAATTGTCAAAAATGTTTACAAATATCGAAATATGTCGGAATATGTCAAAAATGTCGCAAAATATCAAAAAACATCGAAAATTATCAAAAATGTCAAAAAATATCAAAAATTATCGAAAATTATCGGAAAATATCGAAAATTATCGAAAATGTCGAAAAATATCGAAAATGTCGAAAAATATCGAAAATGTCGAAAAACAACGAAAAATGTCGAAAATATCGGAAAATATCGAGAAATGTCGAAAATAATCGAAATGTTTGAGGTTTGACGATTGGCAACACTGGAAATTGAAAAACGGTTGGCACCACTGAATTGCGCTCGAAAAGACGGTTCTAGAGAGGTGCGGGTCGATGGGGTTCGTAAAAGTTAAAAAGTGGGTCAATTTTGGGTGCTTTTTACAGTGTAGTCGCGAGTTGGGTCCTTTTTATCGAAAAACGGTGGGCGCCATCGAACTGGACGCGAAAAGACGCTTCCGGGAAGGTGCAGCTCGATGGAGTTGAGAAAAGTTGAAAACTGGACCAATTACGGGTGCTTTTTACAGTGTAGTCGCGAGCTGGGTCCATTTTTTCGTAAAACGGTGTGCACCATTGAACTAGACGCGAAAAGACGCTTCCGGAGAGGTACGGGTCGACGGGGTTGGAAAAAGTTGAATTATAATTCCGTGAAAACTTTTATAATTTTTTTCAGTGTCTTAATGAGGGTTGGCAGGATTTGCCGTAGGCGTTTCGTTGTCTAGGAGTAAAACTGTAGACACCCTGAAAATTTTAAGTCTCTAGCTCATCTCCTTCTAGTGGAACAGACAGACAGACACACAGACAGACAGACACGAGGTCGTTTGCATAAGCCCGCTTTTATGCTTTTTCAAAGCAGAAGGGCGGGCTAAAAAACATCAATAGCAGCCCGAAAACGTAACAAAACGAAGCTACGCAACCAAGAAAGTCTCAAAAAAGACTGGAGGCCTCTGAGAGGTCACCGATGTGGCAGCCAGGCCACTTCATGGCACTCATGTGAAACCACAGAAACGATTCAACAATGAAAAGGGAAAGAACACTGCTCACTCGCGTGGCTCTCGCGGCCGACACGATGATCGCAGGGGTTTGCGCGTTTGCACCCTGGTAAAGGTTGAATGTGCGCTCCTTCGCGCACCTGAGCGGATGTTGTGCCCCTCCTGGCTGAGGAGAAAAAGGGGTGCAAACTTAGGGGTTGAAATTTACACGATTTTGCATTTTTTTTTATTCTGAAAGGTAACGAATGAACCGAATCACTTCAAAATTGGTGTGGAGGTGCCTGAGGGGCTCACACATCGTACCGTGACCGCGGCGACCCGCCTCCGCCCCTCCATTCCCTGCGCTGGGGGTTGGAAAGTTAGGGGTTGCAACCCCCACGAAAACGGCTTTACCGTCTGGTCTGCAGTTTGTCACTCCGGGTGTCGATCCAGACGGCTGAAATCAATTGTGCAACGTGATTTTTGACCCTTTTTTGGTCATTTTTGGTGATTTTAGTGAAAAATCAAGATTTGGGGTGTCAGTGTTTCGGGGCTGGACACCCCCGGGGGGGGGGTGCGACGGACATGGGGACACTTTTGTCGTGTCCAGGGGACCTCCTGCTACCGCGCAGAACAGTGGAAAAAAATTCGAAAAAATCACCCCTTCTTAGGGGTGGTTTTTTTTTGTGGCTCCGGAACGGTTCGTCCGACGGGGGTGGCTCCGGTATCAATCGAAAGAGGAGCCAAAACTGAGTCGGCCATGTGAATTTCAAACCTCTGCGACACCTGGAAGGACACTTTTGCCCCGGCGAAAGTGTCAAAAATTGACAGGGTCTTACGCGAGGGGTGGAAGAAAAAATGAAGGGGGTGGATTTGATTGTTGCGACTTTAGGGACGTTTCAACAACACTTTGGACCACCTCTCCTCCAAATTTCAAGTTTCTAGCCCTATTTTTTAAAAAATTATGAGCGGAGAAAAAAGTGGACGGCTAATTTTGCACACCAGTGTATTTAGCACTCACAGAAGTGGATTGGTGCGGAGCCATCATCATTGTTATCGTCTCCTCCCTTTCGATTCCTTTTGTCCTTTTTCTGTTAACAAAGTATTGGTTGTAAGCTCATACCACTTCATGTTTGTAAATGTGTAATATAATAAGAAACGTTCAGAGGCTCAAGTAGCAGTTGTAATTTATTTTTACGTATGAAAAGAGAAACATACGTGTTGCAGTTGGGTCTCTTCATCCTCTGTCTCTGAATCTTGATCCTGCTCCTTACTTTTGCTGGACATTTTACGCCTCTTATAAGTCACATTTGATGCAGCTATCTTCCTTTTCTGAGTCCGAGAAGTTTTCTGTTGAAAGTAAGGCATTTACAAAGAATGAACACGTGTTAAATAACGAGGAGAAAAAATTAAACAAATAAAACAGTTTCTGTTACAGGTAACAGTTTATAAACTTACAGCAAGTTTACGGTCCTCTTCATTGCATGGTTCTCTTTCCTGATTTAGTGAAATGTAAGATTTGTTTAGAGAAAAATAGAAATACAATATTTTTTAAATAGAAATAGGAACTAGTTTATCACCTTATTATTTCTGTACTGATGTCTTGTTTTTTGATGATGTACCATCATCGCTACTATTATTTTCATCATTTAACAGCTGTAGAAGAAAATAGAAGGCCATCATCATCGCCAGTAATGTCATGAAATTAAATTAATACATTGGAGCTGACAGAGTAAAAGTAAAACTGGAGGAGCAGGACTACCATCATAAGCCTTAATGTATTGAAAACTCTAGATGTTAACTGAATTAATTTATTTATTGCACTTACATTTCCCAATTGTTGGATATCTTTGTCCAGTTTCTTTCTTTTGGGTTGTGATACTCGTTCTTCATCATCAAGAAGTGTCTTTAATGAGGCATCATCATCTGCACTTAAGGAAGCGCAATCTTCATCAGAAGACATCTTATTGACTTGGCTCTGCTTTTGTTTTTGATAAGTGTGCTCTTTAGAAAATGTAACTGATGCTGGTTGCTGAGAAGCTGTTGAAGAACTTTTGGGTAATTCCACGGTAAAAAGGCACGACTCCCGACGTCGATCTCACCGATTTGGCTATAATTCACAGAAAAGACTCGAATAGTGGCGTAATGAAACGGTGCCAAACGGTTTTGCTCGGAAAAATTTCGTTTCGGAGATATGGCGATTGAAAGATTAGTTTTTTTAACCGAAAAACGCCGAAAATCACGTTTTTTGTCTGTTTGCAGCCTTATAGGAAAACGCAAATATCTCAGCCATTTGAAAAGATATCGAAAAAACCAAAAAAGCTTTGGAAAGGGGACAACGCACTCTACAAAAAAGGTCATCTTAGTCTTTTAGCTCAGTGTAAAAAATTCGTCGATATTTTGAACTTAAAGCAAAATAAATTGCTATATAAAACTTCAAATCGCTATTCCCAAAATACCTTATTTTTAATTTTGACGAAAATTTGGTGGAAGGGCCCTCTTACTATGTAGAATACACCATAATTTTATTGCGTTGTGTTTTGAAGTCGTTCTTGAGTTATGGGGTCTGACGTGCAGCAATGAGCTTCCAAATCGCGTCGTTTTGGGTTGCTGCGGCCGCTACTGCTCGGTGTGTCGCGCAGCGTCGTTCGTACTTCGCGCGCCCATTCCGAGGGTGAACCATGTGACCTCTGACGGCCAATGAGAGGACCACACACCAAATTATTCGTACCTGGTGCTTGCAATTGCTGATCTTTAACTTTAATTGACGGTTATATGGTTTTCTTGTGAGTTTGCGATATGTTCCTTGTTCCAACAAGAAGAAATGCTCGATTGGACTATTTTCATGTTCAAAAGTGTGCTCGCCAGGCGAGTTTATTCTTTCTTTGTCCTTAGGCGATGGGGAAGTTGACTTGTTACAAATACGTTCCGGAGTGCCGTCAGTTTCTGAAGTTTGGTCCAAACACTTCAAAGAGTACATCGTTTTCTACCTTCTGAGGAACAGGAAATGCTGTGACCCCTTCAAGAAGCACAAAGAAATAGTTACCAAGAATCTGAGGGAAATAACTCTTTCATTAGTGAAAACAAATTGTGAATCATCTACTGCTCCATCCCTTATCCCAGGCCAACAAGTTCGCACAAACTGTTGCAAAGACTTAAAAAAGTGCTTGTCACCCCTTCAGACTTGAGCCGAGAAAATAAGTTGAAAATTCTCTTATCCATTTCAATAATTAAGGTTTCAGCTTATTTTTTTATGGCTTTATGGTTATTTGTTCTGAATGGTGATCGCCTGGGCCTCTAACATGGCGATTTTTGTCATGATTTGTTTTTTGAATGATGATTGGTTCATGTTGCACAATTCGTATTTGAATTGAGCCTTTGTGCACGCCATTTGTTTCTTTCCAAAGAAATTGCATTGCATTGTTCTTTTATGCATGTATATTTCTTAATGCCATGAGAGAATTAGATTAATGTAAATAAAAAATAATAAAAAACATATTCACTATAATGGATTACCATAATAATATGTAGTACATTTAGAGGCTACGAATAGGTATTCTTATCTTCTCTTTCGCTGTCCAGACTGCTGTTTTGAGCGTTTCTGAGACAGTGGTGGGGGTTGCCTGACATTGAATATTATTTGTCTTTGTAACAAGTCAACTTCCCCATCGCCTAAGGACAAAGAAAGAATAAACTCTCCTGGCGAGCACACTTTTGAACATGAAAATAGTCCAATCGAGCATTTCTTTTTGTTGGAACAAGGAACATATCGCAAACTCACAAGAAAACCATATAACCGTCAATTAAAGTTAAAGATCAGCAATTGCAAGCACCAGGTACGAATAATTTGGTGTGTGGTCCTCTCATTGGCCGTCAGAGGTCACATGGTTCACCCTCGGAATGGGCGCGCGAAGTACGAACGACGCTGCGCGACACACCGAGCAGTAGCGGCCGCAGCAACCCAAAACGACGCGATTTGGAAGCTCATTGCTGCACGTCAGACCCCATAACTCAAGAACGACTTCAAAACACAACGCAATAAAATTATGGTGTATTCTACATAGTAAGAGGGCCCTTCCACCAAATTTTCGTCAAAATTAAAAATAAGGTATTTTGGGAATAGCGATTTGAAGTTTTATATAGCAATTTATTTTGCTTTAAGTTCAAAATATCGACGAATTTTTTACACTGAGCTAAAAGTCTAAGATGACCTTTTTTGTAGAGTGCGTTGTCCCCTTTCCAAAGCTTTTTTGGTTTTTTCGATATCTTTTCAAATGGCTGAGATATTTGCGTTTTCCTACAAGGCTGCAAACAGACAAAAAACGTGATTTTCGGCGTTTTTCGGCTAAAAAAAACTAATCTTTCAATCGCCATATCTCCGAAACGAAATTTTTCCGAGCAAAACCGTTTGGCACCGTTTCATTACGCCACTATTCGAGTCTTTTCTGTGAATTATAGCCAAATCGGTGAGATCGACGTCGGGAGTCGTGCCTTTTTACCGTGGAATTACCCTTTTTTCTTTGATAGGGTTGCCTTCCTGATTAAAGGCAGAATGACAATAGATCACATGTTTTAATGATTTGCATAAATTACTAAGTGGTCATGAAACCTGTGCAGGAGTCAGTCTCACCATGGCACGGGTCAATGGTCCATTGATAATAGCCACAGGAGGTGAATTGCTGCTGATCTCCTGGGGCTTCCACTGAAAAAATAAGATCTTACTAGAAGCAAGCGGTTGATGTTGTGACACCTCCACAGAGCAAATGCACTTACTTCCAAGGCTAAGGGTGGTTTTTGTTGGGAGCATCTGGCGTCACTTTGATTTTGATAAGTGTTATCAATGAGGAACTGCAGGAGAAAAGTTTTGTAAGTGATTGAAGAAGAGTATTGTACATGAATAACAAAAGTTCCTTTGAGATAATTGGCTTCAAACTTAAAGGAGAACATTTAATTTATGCAAAAAATGTTAAGGAATTGCAAAAGACATTGTCAAATGGATAAAATTGATGGAAGAACACTATTGACATGACCTTTCCACAATTGTTGATATGAAAATTGAAATTTGAGAATACAAATCTATAAGTCTGCACAAAGTAAACAGCACTTTCAGAAGGCGGATACATACCTGTGTTCCAGGAACATGCAATATCGGAGCAGCCTGAGTGTGATGGCTAGCTTGCTGAAAGTCAGTGGCATGAATTGGGTGTCTCACATTAGTCATACCCTGAAAGGGCCACTGCGCAGGAATTGGTTGGCCATGCACAATTCCTGAGTTGGTGTTGCTGTGTGTGAGGCTTACGGGAGACCCATCTTCATTACGCTGATTCATATTCATCATGTTAGGCCACTGCAAGGGAGGGGTGTGCGTTATTATAATGTGCAATGTAATATCAGGGTAAATTATAACAAAATGGATTACTAACGTGCAAAGCCATTGCAGGCTGAGCTGAGTGATGAAGTGGCAGACCGAGACTACCCGTCATCTGATTGATCATGTCATGGTCGCTATTGACATTGGGCCACCGCGAAAAACCAAAGCATAAACTGTCATAAATCGAACAAAACGTCCCAGTTTCATGAATCCAATGACACTCACTGCTTGCAAGGCCGAGGTAGGCTGCACTTGACCTGGTTGATAATGATGGAGTGGTGGCCGGCCCAGTGAATCATTCACTACTATTCTATTAGCCGTTTTTCTGTCGTGCTGTTGGCCGTTGTCTTGCAATGCTTAATCACCCCGAGATAGTCCTGAAGGATATTGCCCGCTTAGCGAAGGTAACTAACCGCCATGGTGGAAGTCTTTTAGCGTTGCGGTAGAGCTTTTGAGCGAACGGCAGCGGGCTGTTAAATTAGTATGCTAATGGTATTTTGAGGGGTTATGAAGTGAACCTAAGTGTTTATTTTCGAAGGGATGGAGCAAGCTTCGAAGAAAAACATTTATGTGAGGCAGTTTGAGCCATCTTCTTGGAATACATGGTGGCTTATCTCTCTGACATTTGTTTGTACTTCTTGCCTACTTTCAAATGTGTTTCGTTCACTCTGTTCGCCCTCAAAATACTGATACCTCGCTCCCTTCACTTTTAGCATGAAATGTTAACTCGTTCTTCACCACCAACAGCTCTGTAGCGCAAAATGTATTTCATGTTTTGCTTCTCATTAGTTTGTGTTAGATGGATAGTGTCATTAAAGCTAAGCCACCCCGTCATTCGTTTTGGGTAATCTGATATGTTGAATGACCAAGCGACAAACAGAATACCTCTATCATTTGACGGGGTGGCTTTCAACTGCACTGGCTTCACCGAGACTAAATCCATCATCAGATATTTACTTTCTGAACTGTTAAGACATAATAATCAAATCGGTTAAAATTAGGAGGGTTTGTAGCATGCTAACAGAATCTCCTGATCGATCCTGATTTTATACATGGTGATATACTGATATTTAAATGACAAAAAGTAAGATTACATATTTTAAATTGAATGTAGAATTGAGAAGTTATCGGTATTTGCAATCTTCTTGCACTCCCTCAAGCTTCTGTAGCCCAGTTAAATGCACTCTTACCTTTTAGTAGCAACAACTACAGCCAATTTATTTCCCACTTCTGTTTCAGAGCACGTCGGACATTTTCCCTCTTGATGGGTCAGACATGACGTCAATCAAGGCAGCCATAGCAGGGAAGGTTGGAACACCGTTTGAAGGTGGGATGTTTTCAGTCACCATCTCTATACCAACTGAATACCCATTCAAATACCCAAAGGTACGTTCTTTGCTTTGCTTACCCCCACTTGACTTGATTTGTTTAGTTTGTGCTGACTGATTCTTCATTTAAGTGTTTTGTATCTTATTCCATAGTTCCATATCAAGGACAAGATTTTCCATCCTAACGTTCATCCCTATGATGGGCGGGTGTGTGTTGATCTTCTCAAGGAGAAATGGTATGTTAAAGTTTTTGTGCCCATGAATGTAAAAATTTGTTAGTGCCTTTTACTGGAAAATTTTCTATCAAAGACGTGGTCAAAGTTCAATTACTAATTGCAAAGTTTTCAAGCCGTGCTTATTGACTTAAAATTGTAAAGCGAGTACAATTGGTGGTTGTAAATATTTTGTTGTCAATGGCAAACTCCAACATATATTGTGCATGTATATTTTCTGTGTTGAGGACCTGTCGTGGTTTGGTATTGAGACTCAATTCCTATTTCAGGTCTCCATCGATTACCTTGTATGCGGCATGTGAGGTCATCCAAGCTCTCATGGGAGAGCCGAACCCAGACTCACCCCTAAATGTAGATGCTGCATGTATGATGGGAAAAAAACCGGGAAATGTATGACAGGACGGCCCTCACTTGGACAAAACATTTTGCCAGCGGTAATGTTATAAGATGTTTTGTTTGGAATAATTTTTAAATTTGTTCAAAATCATTCTAAGTTCTATTCTCTACTTCAGGTGTCCATTCATACCCCCCCTATGAAGAAATGATACAGCAGGTGACAGAGTTGAATGGAAGTAAGAAGGCAGCTATTAAATTACTAACAGCAGCCTCGTGGGATGTTGAAGTTGCTTGTAATCAAGTCATTTAGCTTTTTTTTTTTTTTCAAACAGATTATATACTCTTTAGTTCACTGTGACTTAAAAATTTCCAACTAAAAGCTGTAGAGGTCAAAATTTCTATGCTGGATGACTTGTAACTCACTAAATTTGTTTATGCTAAGAACTTCTCATTTTCATTTTCCGAGAGATACTGTGTTTGCGGTAACATGTGAAGTTTACTGAAATTTTTAATTTTTACCTATGTATGGTTTTTGGTTGAAAATTCCTATGTAGGATGACTTATACTTGTATTTGTAGGTACTATCAGTCCTTTTGTTTTATGTTGTTTCCCCTGTAGTTTTTAAGTTGAATTTTTATCATTGTTTATGAACAATTTAGTATTGTTGGATCCACCCCGGGATGGCTTTACCAAGATCCATGTGCTGCTGTGTTGGCACTAATATCATGTGAAGTTTACTGAAATTTTTAATTTTTACCTGTATGGTTTTTGGTTGAAAATTTCTATATGTTGGATGACTTATACTTGTATTTGTAGGTACTGTCAGTTCTTCAGTTTTGTGTTGTTTTCCCTGTAGTTTTTAAGTTAAATTTTATCATTGTTTATTAACAATTTAGTATCGTTGGATCCACCCCGGGATGGCTTTACCAAGATCCATATGCTGCTGTGTTGGCACTTATATCATGTCAATTTCACGGTGATTTTGAAAATTTTACCACTGTAGTTTTTAGTTAGAGAATGCCACTGTATTTGCAGTAGCATGTCAATTTCACTGTAATTTTACAATTCTACCCCCATAGTTTTTAGTTGGAGATTTCCATTTGAATGACTTGTTACTCGCTCTATTTCAGTTTTAGACTATTTTCTCTAGTTTGTCGGTTGCAAGTCATTACTGTTTATGAACAATTTAGGTGGCTTTAGCGCTACTGGCTTCACCGAAATCCTTCCTACTGTGTTTGCAGTAACTGAACAACACAGCCTGCTTGCTTGGCCCAATATTGCCCCTCTATCATTAGGTAGAACTTTCTTTCTTATAGTTTATCCATCTATCAATGTTTTTCATTGTTTGTATAAGCAGATCAGGTTTGTAACTTTTCATCAGGGGCAGGCTAAATGATCCGTGAAGCGGAAAAAGGGGTTAACTCCAGAACGACTACTTTTCAGGAAACACAAAAAACTGGTTTACAGCGCTAATTCAGAAAAAAATTGAAATATTCTTTTGCCAATATACTCCAGATAGAGGGCATGATAAAGTGACTGGGGTAGACATATCGTCATGTCGGCCCTTCCTGGACATCAAAGAGATGTCTCCTACAAAACATTGTGTAAAAGGAGACAAGTCAACTTGTCCCCTTGGCATAAAATGGAATTTGGAGACAACTTCTTCCCAACTGTAAAAAGGGAGTTATCTCTAATTAGACTATTTTTTTACTAACAATCATAAGGAGATAAGTTGAGTTAGCTCATTTGGACGCATTCCAGCAGTTTGGTCATGGAAAAAGGAGCCATCTTGAGTTATTTCATTCTGTTATAACTTGGAATAACGAGATAAGTTGAATTGTCTCCATTGCTCACAGGACAGGCCAAAAATGTCGCGGTATAGTTTCTACTGCATTTTCTAGTTGCTGGAAGGTAACCTTCTGTGGTAATTATGGTTTCTCTCTCGCGTAACGCTCTCACTCGCACCACCTCCCTCCCGACCTCTCTCGCGGGCACCGATTGTCGGTCCGGTTGCCAGGGTTCCTCGGCTAGCGCCCTAGGTTTGTTAGTCGAATTAGAGCTCTCACTGCGAGCAGACGTGCTGGTGTCCCTCTTCTTCCACCCCCACTCCCAGATCATCCTCCAGCTCCCTGCGCTCTCCCACAAGGCCGAGATCACAACACTGGTGGCAGCGGTGTTCCTCGAGCCTTCGTGTCCCGCCCCGCTCGGCCCCCGGGGCCATGGAAGAAGGTCGCCGTCGACGGTCCCGCGGTCCTCTGCGGAGCCCGTCCCCGCAGGGAGCTGCAGCAGCTGCTTCAGCAGCTGCTAGAGGTTCGTGGGAGGTGCGCTCAGAGGAGTGTGTTGGTGCTGGCCGTCCGGGATCTGCGCGCACCGAGCCGCTGCTCGGCGCCACACCCCAGCGTGAGGATGGGCTTCGCGTCCAGCTGGAGGGTGCTGATGCTGCCCGTCCTGGATCTTCGCGCACCGAGCCTGATGACGAGGTACGCGTCCTTCTGCGCGCCCTCGTGGCCTCGCACACGAGCCTCACCTCGCTGTTCGAGCGCACCTCGGCCCTGTCTGGTGCCGCCGCCGCCGCTGGCCCCGCTGCCCAAGCGGGAGCCGCCCGGCCGCCACCCCCGCCGCCCAAGCTGCCCATGTACGACGGGTCATGGGACTACGCCGAGCATGCGGCGCAGTGTGCGGCCGTGCTGAGCGGGCACGACGACCGCACCAAGATCGCCGCGCTCGCCGCCTGCCTCGCGGGGCCTGCTAGGTCGTTCTACACGACCGTGCCGCGGGAGTCGACAGGGACCTTCGACCTCCTGTCCGCCGCCTTCATGGAGGCCTTCGCCAAGCGGCGGGCCCCCTTCCACGCCTCGGTGGCGTATCGCTCCTGCCGCCAGCTGGCGCGGGAGTCGGCACACGCCTACGGGATGCGCCTGCTGGCCCTGCACCGCCTCCAGCCGGCCGACTGCGCGGGCTCGCCGGCCCAGGTGGTCCATTTCTTCTTGGACGGCCTTCGCGACGAGGCGCTGCGCCGGGACGCCGGGCACCGCGTCTTCCCCTCCTTGGCGGCCGCCATCGACTGGGCGTCGCTGTACGACGGCCCGGAGGACGCAGAGCCTCCCCGCCGTGTCCGAGCTGCGGGCGTCGATGAGGCTGCTCCCGTGCTGGACTCCCGTCTTGACGGCCTGATTGCGGCCGTTAACCAGGTGGTGGCCCGCCCTGCTGCTGCTGCACCAGACCGTGAGCCGGCCCGCGCGGACCCTGCCCCCGCCCCCGGCCGAGGCGCCACGAGAGCGGTCTGTTTCAGATGTCACAGACCGGGCCACTTCGCACGAGAGTGCCCAAATCCTCCGGAGTGGCGCGAGCCGTTGCGGCGGGATGAGCGGCGAGACGACCGCCGAGGTCCCCGCCGAGACGACCGGCGTGATCGCAGCCCTCGCCGTGACCGGAGCCGCAGCCGCAGCCGCAGCCGCAGCTCTGACTGGCTCTGACAGGACGCGGCGTCCTGCTGCCGCCGCCTCCGCGGCGTCCGCTTGGGCCCAGTGCCGTGGCCGCAGCCGCCGCCCCCGCCCGGCCCCACCCCGAGGAAGGCGGGAAGCTGGCAGCCGCACCTGCTGATGAGGGCGCCGACCCAGGTCGAGCTCCCGCCCTTCTCTACGGCGACGGTCCCCGCCTCGCTGCTCCCCGCCTCGCTGCCCGCGGCGGACGTCCTTGACGAGCCCCTGCATGTGTCCTGGTAAGAGCCGTCATTGGGGCCCAAGGGCCTTCATCGGGGCCAGTGAGCCGACATCGGGGCCAGTGAGCCGCATCGGGGCCAGTGAGCCGACATCGGGGCCAGTGAGCCGCATCGGGGCCAGTGAGCCGACATCGGGGCCAGTGAGCCGCATCGGGGCCAGTGAGCCGCATCGGGGCCAGTGAGCCGCAACGGGGCCAGTGAGCCGCATCGGGGCCAGTGAGCCGCAACGGGGCCAGTGAGCCGCATCGGGGCCAGTGAGCCGCAACGGGGCCAGTGAGCCGTCATCAGAGCCCGTGGGCAGCATTGTGTCCGCCGACCTTACAGGGTTCATCGACGGGCCTGCTCCCCGCCCTGGCCTGCTGCTGGCTCCTGACCGGGGCCTGCCTCACTGCGTGGAGGTCCCGTGGCATCTGGTGCCCTGCCTGTGCATCGACGTCGACGTCGCCCTGTTCAACGGGACGCCAACGTGTCAGGTAGGAGTTGCAGCGGCGCGGACACGCCGTCGCCGTCTTCAAGCGCCCCCGCCGTCAGCTGCCAGCCGACGCGCCGCTCCCGCCCGACCTCCAGAAGCTGGAGGACACCTGCGAGGACATCAGCCATCAGCCAGGTCGCCGCCCTCCTCCCGCGGCCCTATCCTCTCCCCTCCACGGCGCGACGCTGCTCGGCCCCTCCCCGGCTGGCCTGGACAACAATCGTCACGTCACCCAGCAGTCACCTGCGCGAGGTGCGTACGCCGTGCTGCTCGTTCTTAGCTCTGCAGTCAACATGGACGGCGCCCACCCCGCGGGGTCAACCCGGACGGCACCTGCGGCACCTCCGTCGAGACGATCAACCCCTGCTGGCCGCGTCATCGGGGAGGTGACGGACGAGGCGCTGGAGGCGCCGCCCACACGCGCGCTGGTCCATGCCCGGCTGGGCACGCTGCCGCCGCCGCCAGCACCACGGGCGCCGGTGCATTCCCGGCTGGGCTGGAGCCCCGCCGCCCCCTGGTAGGCCCGCTCGCCGGTCCGCGCGCCTGGTTGTGCGCCTGCGCGGGCGCCGCCTGCTGCTGCGCGGCGAGAACCGTCGGTGCCGGAGCCGCCTCGCCGCCGGAACCGCGGTCTCCGGAGCCGCCGTCGCCGCGGGGGCTCACCCACGGCTCACCGGCCCGCGACAGCGGGCTGCGGCTGCCGGGCCTGCTCGCCAGCAGCCCCCCCACCACAGCGCCGGTCCAGCGCCGTCAGAGCCATGCAGTGGGCGCCTGCAGGCGCCGGCGAGGTCCCTTCTGCTCAGTCTGTCCCCAGCCTAGTCCTGGACACAACTTGCCCACATTGCCCTTCTGCCTGCTCGGTCGCCGCCATCATCTACATGCACGAGTTTTCCCCCCTGAGACCAGTCTACGGGCTGGACGGCGAGGAAACCAGAGGAAACGCGCTGAGTTAATTCTGGCGAGAATTGAGGAGTGCAGCTAAGAAGCGTGAAATTTGTGATGCCTTTTTATTTCACTGTGGCAGCTCCGGCCGCTTTTCACCGGTGCGTTCGCCGCGTCTCCCTGCCACCTGATTCGTGACTTCTTCCCCCTCCACCTGTCCTACCGCCCCCATCCCTCCTCCACCTGGCGTCCGGACTGTTGGCGATACTCCGCGCTCGCAGCCGCCTTCCCTCCACTCATTCCCCTGGGCCTGTGCCGGTCCACGCTGCGACAATACCCTTGCTGTTCGGCTCCCCAACATCACTTCCGCGCTCGTATGTGATTTTACGGAATGCCGAGTCAAGCTGGTTTTCCTCTGCGAGGTTTTCCCCGCTCTTAGACACCAAATGGTGGGCTCGCGCCATTCAGGCTTGCCGTACCCGGAGAGGGATGGAGTGTGGTAATTATGGTTTCTCTCTCGCGTAACGCTCTCACTCGCACAACCTCCCTCCCGACCTCTCTCGCGGGCACCGATTGTCGGTCCGGTTGCCAGGGTTCCTCGGCTAGCGCCCTAGGTTTGTTAGTCGAATTAGAGCTCTCACTGCGAGCAGACGTGCTGGTGTCCCTCTTCTTCCACCCTCACTCCCAGATCATCCTCCAGCTCCCTGAGCTCTCCCACAAGGCCGAGATCACAACACTTCTCACTGTGGCGAAGATAGCTCCTGATAACTTTGATTAAGAGAAAATAATGGACATCTGATGATTTCCATTTCCTTCCATACATAATGCAGTGAGAATGATGTAAAACTATTGGGAAAACACAAAACACTTCAAAGTATGAGGGTTTACCACATTTTAAGTTAAAAGAATTGTAACCTGCTCAAACCACACACTCTTGACAAACCGAAAGAAAAGAAAGAAAATGAAAATAACACACGAGTCCCTGCGCAGTAGGGCCAACTACAAGCATGATGGTACCGTGTGGAAACGTGGAAACGAAGAGAATATCTACATTGACGATTGGTATTATACACAGAGCAGAGTCGTCTACCTGTCTTTCAGACGCGTTGATCAACAGAAACATTACTTTTTTTAATTTAAAAAAAAAATGCACAAATATATGACATTCATTGATTTTATTGTATCAGTTCTATCTTTTTTAACTTCAATACGCTTGTTGTCATACATGTAATCCTTAGATTTGTTTTGCAGGGGCAAGGTACTTAACCTTTCTAGAATATACAATTCTATAACTGCTGTAAATTTTATCAAAATCCCTTGGGCCAGATTTTTTGGTCCTATAGGGGAAATGTAGAACAACTGACTAACGTTTCGACTGTAATAAATAATTGCATTTTTCAACACTTGCTACACCATATTGTACGGAAGGTCCAAGGCAGAGATGCGCAACGGGCGGGCGCGCTCTACCCGGCTGCTGAGCGCAGGCGACACGAAGCCAAGCAAACGGGCTGTCGTCTGCTCGCCAGTGGCCAGCCAGCTCGTCGACCAAACTGTGGCGACTGCTTCCGAGGTTGCGGCGGAGCTTCGCCAGCCTGTTTGCATGGCGGATGCGTCCGAACATAGCGGGTAAAGCGTCTACCCGCCTCTCGGACTGGACCGGACCGGGCCGCCGCCCTGCCCAATGACTTCGGGACGGGTCGGGTCGAGCGCCCAGGTGACACAGCTCGGACAGCCAGCGGGTAGAGCCCGCCCACCCGTTGCACATCTCTGGTCCAAGGGATCTGACATACACTTATCTGTTTCTAAAAGGGCACAAGTGGAATTGTCTCTAAATGTTTTCACAATACTATGAGATAAATCAATTTGTCTCCTTTTTCTATTTGGTTGCAAGGAGACATCCTAGCCAGCCCGCAGACCAGAGAGGTTGATCAGAGACATAAAGAAGCCAAGTCAAATGTCTCTAAGCAACAATGTTTTTACACGGGCCAATTTGAACTATCTCCTTAATCTGCTAAAATTGAATGGCAAAATGAGTCAAGTCGACTCAACTCATTTTTCATTAGCTCATATCTTAGAAAGTATTGTACCGAAGTAAACAATTTTTTCTGGAAACGTGTGTTATAAATAGCAGAGTAACCTCCAATCAAAATCTCATTTTGGGTATAAAGTCACTTATCCCCTTCTTCCGCTTCACGGATCAAATGCCCTCTCTAATCATTAAACAATTTTCTTCTTATATTTGTTGCCTCCTTCACCATGGATAAATCTTCCAGACATGTCTGAGTGGCTTGCCACACTTTTCCAAGTGTCGGAGGATATAGGAGACAAAATACTATTGAAATGCTTCAGTTTTCACTTCTACAGCGTCTTATGGCCATTGTTTATGGTGGGGAAGTTGAAAGGAAAGCACAAAGGTTACTTGTTCTTATTGTTTTATTAATTAATCAGCGTACAACTTCACACTTCACCAAACTAATATCTTGCAATCAAATTAGGGCGAACCTAATTGAAACTCAGCACGACTGAAGATCCTTCTGAAATAAGTAAAGCCTTCAACAACTGTAACATAAATGTAATTAAAGATGTGGCTCAACACCTGCCACATGAAGTTGACTGCAGAAAAGTCTTACATCCTTCCCCTCATCAAATTTCTTTTTTACAAAATTACTTAATGGTTTCATGCCGAAAAGTTATACAAAATCTGCAGCTACAACAGCACTGATAGCTATTCAAGCTAAGCTGGATAGTGGAAAGTTTCTTTTAAATAACTATTTAAGTGTTCGATTGATTTACGTGAAACATTATACCTCTGACTGTCCCAAATTTAATCACTTTGTCCAAACTCTCCCCACATACTAATTAAGTCCCTTGACGTCTATCAGTCATCTGTGCCACTTCATCAAGATGAGGAGAGGTACAATTTACAAGTTCTGTAATTTTTACATCGTAGGGAAAATGTTGCCTACGCACCAGGCGTTACGAGAGGTTGTATCAGCTGAGCTTGACAGGTTCGTAACGACGGCAAATGACGGACGTAACTTCTGGATGAACCTTGGCGCAGGCGGCGCACTAGGTAAACCGGGTATTCCAGTCAAGAAGACACCGCGGTGGCCAGGCAGCGGCTGCCAAGACCGAGGGAAGGCCCCGGCCCGCAGATGCATAGAGGAACTGTAGGCTGACTATTGTTGAACCAAACCCTAGTTACGCCAGCCATGGACCCCATGGACATCAGAAACTTTGTATTCATGAGTACGAAAGACCTGAATGAAATGCGCAACTATATGAAAGTAAGTTTTCTCTGATAGCCAGCCCAATCGGGGGCCATAAGTTGGCGAGTCCACGGGCGAGTTGGCAAAGGCTGCCTTTACTCTCTCGGACGCATAGTGTCGGCTGTTTCTTGCCCGGGATGAGCCCTCGCGGGCCGCGACCCTACTCCACTCCACCCTCCACCACCATACCGAATACCGCGCCGCCTTACAGAATGTGCTCCCAACTCGAAAACTGGATTTTAATCTCCTTAAAAGTATAGCTCAGAGGCAAACCAAACCTCTGGATCCTCTCATTTTTTGACCATCTTCGAAAATTACAAATGGTAATTCTCGTTAAAGCTCATATTCCCCCGATGGTCCAGTAAGCAGTCCACTCGTCCTACCCCGTTTTCTCTGTGTCAAACGCTGTAGGTCAGCACATCGCTCAACTGGCCTAGTCCTGCAGGCGCCGTAGAGACAGGCAACCAGGGCAACGTGTCGCCGCACCGCCCTCAGTTTAGGCAACCAAACGGGCACCCAGTGAGTCGGGCCAGAAAGACGTTCCTCGTTCTACAGAAGTGGTTGGCAAGGACGTGGGCGCTGCGGCGCCACGCTCATCCCGCACCTCGAAACATATGCTGCCCAGCATTTCACCAGATTTATTTTAGAGGGAGACGGCGGAAAATCTTGTGACTTGTTGGGTTTGAAGTGGCTCTTAAAACTCTACGAACAACCTTGTTCGTATTATGAGGGATTGGCGGGTCAGTCCAATACGGAGAACTTTGCGCTGCCAGAGTACGAAGAAACTATCTCATAAACTACGGAGAGATCCATTCGTTATCAGAAGGAAGGGCGGTTGGTGGTGTGCACTGCCCGCAAGCACTGCCCGAGGTCTGCGCAGCTGGCGCCGGCCCTGTGTCCATAGGGCTCATGGCCGCTTGTCGTTCTCGGCGAGGAGGTCGTTGGCGAGCGCCGCAGGTCATGTCATGTGCGACGTGGCGACGACTGGCGCCCTCCCCATCGAGTTGGGATTATTCATAGTGTACAAATGGAGTTCTTCGTAGGATTTCAAGAGTCGACATACATACTCTACTCAAATTTTATCACATAATTACGTATACATCGAAATGCTTTGTGGCCCTCAAAGTGTCCTTTACCTACACGACTCCCAAAATGTGTAATCGACCATAAATCACTATGCGTTTAAGTTTTGTGGTTATTATGCGATATTATCACCCGACGGTCAGGGACTTCCCCGATAATGTTTTGTTGTATGCAGAAATTCGACGATGCGGATTGGAAATTGCATCAATTCCACAACAGCTGCGAGAAAATGTTGGTATCCTGACACGAATGTTGCAGCTCGTTGAGATGGAGATCGAAAGAAAAAAAGGTAAACATTTTGAATAGCTCAAGCACAAGTTGTTGCTATATTCAAGCCTATTTTGCAAGCGTATGGTTTTCATTGTAATCTTGAAGGGGGAGAGATTACTGAGCAAATTGGGGTAGGGCTAAGACATATTATGCGTGTCTGACACTTGGTAAAGTGCGACATATACACACTAGAAACGCAACCCGCACGGAAATAAATATACCGAAATGACACTTTTATATGTACTTCTGTAAAAGGTATACATAGAGTATACTTAAAGTATAGCAGATTAGGGCGGCCACACTTTGATGGCACTTTTGTCATAGTTTTTGTATACTTTTTGTATACTTTGGCCATGTGTGCGACATTCACTCACTCGCGCTTCCAGTGCACGGTGGTCCATAGACCCCTTCCTTTATTTTTGCCGCTTGCATAAGGTACAGTGAGTATAAGCAAAATTACAGCGAATGGATCTGTATGGACCACTCTGCCCGTGAAACCCTGCTTATATGTGTTACACACGAGTAACATGTATGTGTCATACATGGGAGCCATACGATGCACATGGTCCCTGTATGTGACATACGTTTACCAAGTGTGCCACGTATGTTTGACATGCGAATGCAAACATACATGTTGTTTTTTTCCATGTATGTTGGGCGTGAGCCATGTGTTGTGTCCATCCTTTCGTATGGACGGCTGAACTTCCCACATGTGTGGCAGCATTAAACATATGGTGAAATGTATGGTCGATGACAACACACATGTTCAATACATCGGCACACACTTTCGTCACATGTAGTGATCCTCACTTTCGTGTGGTACCATGTGTGGTGGAAACGGACATTTATGATCACTGACACCACACATGTTCAACACATTGGCACACACTTTTGACACACGTTGTGACCCCCACTTTCGTGTGGTACCATGTGTGGCAGAAACGGACATGTGAGGTCTCAGACAACACACATGTTCAACGCACCTAATTAAAATGACATAGTACTCCACATAAGTTCCATGCATGTAACACACATGTAACATATATATTATACGCACGTAGCTTAAGACTGTGCGTCTACGCACAATACTTAGGCGTGGCAGGGTGGTCCAGTGGTCAACACACCAGACCAGTAAGCTTCAGGTCGCGGGTTCGAATCTCCACATCATCGGTTCCAAATGTAAGTTTCCTTCAATTAGATGAGATAAAATTGTTCGTGTACATGTACTGAAACAAAGTAAATCAAAAAGTCTCTCCGAAAAAAAAGGTTTTTTAGAAGTAGAGTAGACCAAGCTAGGAAAAACCAAAGAAAATTCCTTAATGCGTGGATATGTGTGAAGTCTGTATGGAACATGTATGACACACACATATCATTCGCATGGTACATACAAGCTCAAATCGTATGGTGACATACATGTCAGCCACATATGTAACATACCTTTTTAGAGTTTCACGGGTGTATGCTTGATAATCAAAGTAAAAGGCCCCAATGTGTTACGTCTTACTTTACCAAGTGTGAGAGACGAAAGCCTGACTCTTCACACAGTGACTCATACCTGGCTCACGGACGTGCTTTATGACTTTACCTAATGAAAGGCAGCTATGTCTCAAGCATCGCTTTACAGTGTACCTACGCTATGGTGACATGCGAGGTTTTCTTCCGACGGGTTTCGTTTAACAACAACCTTAATGCTGTTTCACCTAAGTTGTGACAGAGGCGCCATCGCGAGCAGGCCACCAGCTACGACCGCATCTTCGCAGCTGAGGAGCAGTACCCTGCTCAGACTGCCTTCACTGCGTCACTTGCCGCCGACCCTGATGCCATCCGCAAGTCAGGCCGCGCCCCGCAACCCTTCCGCACAAGGGGCAGGGCGCGGTAGGGAAAACCGTGCAGCTCGGTCACAGGGGTCCAAAAAGCGCAAGCCCGTTTGGAAACCATAGTAAGAGGTGTTCACTTTAGATGGATAGACGTTTTATTTCAAACGGTCGCCCAAAAATCGAAAATTACTTCCATCAACAATCTCTTCTATGTGATCAATATTTGACATATTAGCCCCGGTACTCGAAGAATCATTTACCGAGGCCACAATTTTAAATGTTGATCACAGTAAAGAGTTTGTCGCTGGAAACTATTAGCGTGAGGAGCTGCTATACGGTTGGGATAAAACGTCTATTCAGAAAATTTTAGAAAGTTATGTTCTCCTACAACTACTCTGCCCCTACCCCACGCTGGTTCTCGTTCGCCTCCAGGCCGAAGTCCAGGACCGCCGCCGTCGCGGGCTCCCTCCTGTTCCCCAAGGCTGGGAGTGAGATCCTGCACACGCTGATGTCCGCGCTCTCTGCTGTGGCGTGGTACTGCGGCGGAACCCGAGGGGGTTTTCACTTCGGATTTTCGTGTACAGACTACTCCGTATTACGTGTATTACGCGTATTACCGGGTATTACTGTGTATTACCAGGTATTACCCGGTATTACCGAGTATTACCCGGTATTACCGAGTATTATCCGGTATTACCAGGTATTACCGGGTAATACCAGGTATTACCAGGTATTACCAGATATTACAACTCATTTAAATTCTACCTCCTAATCTTGTTTCCTGCCGTCTGCTCTGCCGCGTGACTCGCGCGATCTATCGGTAGAACATAGAAGCTCGACTGCTTACTGTGTATTTTGGTTGTTGTGGTGTGGCGATGACACTCGAGTCCTTCATTAGTCTGAATTTAAACACTTGTTCTATTTACCACCACTCTCATCCATATCTCATAATCTCTCTCCCAATGTTTACTGGAAGCAATTCAATTTATTTACATTTCTCGTCGTGTCAACATATTTTTCCAGTCATATTGTTTGACTCAAGGTAAGAAGGCATAACCTCTTGTGAGGTAATAACACAACTCCTATCTCAGTATGGTTTTATTTAGTTTGGTTGTATGTTGTGTCTATCAGTACCTTGAGCCAGTCGCGTATGTTTTGTCGCTGTAAATTGTGTTGATCGTGTGTTAATGCAATCCCGATGAACATTGCACTTCATACTTTCTATAAGAGCCTGTTAGATCCCTTCGAAAACCAAAAATGTTTTATTTACTTCCTTACTGTTGCCAAAGTTGTCTTTCAGTGTTTGAGTGTTTGTTGTGAGTGTATTTTAATTTTGTCTATTTGTTGTAGGTAAAATTTTTGCTTGACAATGCACTGTTATTATAACATAGACCTTTGTCAAACCTTCGCTATTCAGCTGCATTGAGTGACCAGGTATGTGCTTCTTCTGCTTTGTAACTTTTTTTTTTTTATTTTTTATTTTTTTGGACGCCTCTCATCTTTCTGTACCTATAAAGATTATGCAATACGCCAAGCTCTCATGACAAATATTTTTTTTGTCAGCAGGTTTCTCATTTATCTCCTCTTACTCTGGCTGAACATCTGAACATTAATAGCACCAAAGCAATTTTGAAGTGGGGAGAACTATGGTGAGATATGATTTTGGTATATAACTTTAACTATTAAAAACAATGTGGTTTTTAAAAAAAAGGCTGATACACATCAAGTTTGAAAATAAAGAAGACACTTTTTTGTCAAAGTAAATTGTATTTTCCTTAAAGTGCTTATGGCCATACCTCCAATAATTCACATGTTCATACCAATATAAATACAGGAAATGTGTTGTTTGGATATCTACTTAAACTAATCTTGACTGATACGTTCTTAATGTCAAGAAGACAGATACCTATTATAATTTTGAGTAAACAGTCACATCTAAAAACTAAAATACTAAAACATAGCAACGTATATAACTGTGTTTACTTGAATATAATACTGAGAGGATGAGTATTTAAATTTACAAGATAGCTCTCTCCTCAAAACAAACATTCTTTGGATAGTATCACATGTCAAGTCAAACTGCATCAACACAGCAGTATCTATAATGAGGTACATAAAATTAAATCACAGTGCACAAGAGAATCAGTCATAATTGCCCAACCAATTGTAAATGATTACATAAATTTCTTGATAGTCTGGACAGAGCAAGAAAGCCTTAAACTATTTTGTACAAGTTGTGGACGAGGAACTGTGCAAATATAATTCTTGATATCGTAGTACCCCTGAATGTCCATGTCAGTTGGTTTTAAAGTTGACCTTATTAATCTATACCAGCTACATAGGCAGCCAAGACCCCGAGCATTTTCTGGGGCTGCAACTGGTGCCTCCAGTCTTGAGTACTGTTGGTTTTTCTTACAAGAACCAGACATATAACTAAAGGAAAGTACTCTCCCAATTGCCACTGATCCATCTTCTGATACAAATGCACACCAGTCACTAACAGAAATAAATTCTTCCTTGGAGGGGTTGGACACTTCCTTGCACTTTTTGGCCTGCGCTGGGAGATCAGATGCTTGCACTCTCTTCAACCGGTCCGCACTTATTTTTGTGTCGCCACTTTGCAACAACCAGCACAAAGTACTTTTTCTAATGGCTGCAGGTTCTCCATGGCCATCAGCGACAACAACAAATGGAGATGTCTCCGTAATGTTTACATTATTGAATGTTTTGACACCAATACTCCCTGAGGACACAACATACAAGTCTTCTAGAATATCAACACTTACACTCACATTCTCATACTCAGGTACAGTATTATTATCGTCACTAGCAGTATCAAGCAGTATATGTTCATCATTAACGTCTTCATCCTCATTCATTTCATCATCAAAAATGTCCAAATCAGCTGATGAGAGAGGTCGAACTTGACATAAAGGCAAGTATAACGCAGATTGGTTTCTCTTCAGAAGTTTCAAATTTACAGCAAATTCAATGGCTTGATTCCTTGCAGACTCTACTGCCATTTCAATTTCAAAATCTTCTGGAAGACATACTGGAATGTGACATGTAGCGGCTGATTTTTGAATGGCTTTTTGGTGACGGGGAAAAATAATTTTATCTTGAAGCTTTAACTTGCTTAAAGCCAAGGTGTCAATTCTTCTGATATAATTCTGCATTTCTAAAAGGGAAAAAGAAACTTGAGCAGACCTCAGAGTTCTGAATGTAGACTCACACGGTTGGCTTGACATTAACCATGGAAGAAATAAATTGTGATCTTCAGCATCTCGGAAAGTAATTACAGCTTGTATCATGGCATGGGCATTTACTTCTATACATTGATATGCATTACTTGTAATGAAATTATTTTCGAGGTTGTAACCTTCAGTTTTCAGCACCCAATCCCTCCAAATTCTGAGGTAAAATACCCATTTCCAAATCATTTCAATCCGTGCAAGAGGTTGTAACTCAACAGAATTAAAGGCCTCCACAACCTCACGCATCATGTCAAGGTAGAGAGCTGTAGCTTCACTTCCCACCACTTTTAACCGTAGAAGATTAGTTACTTCTTTGGCACACATTCTTCTCATCGCCTCATAGTTCATTTTGTCTTTAGGATTAATGTCAGAATGATTCAATAAATGTTGACTCTTCAATAAGTGTTTGTCGATCAGCTCAACTAGGTGACCACTTGATACAATAAATTGTGAACCAGAGGGTAGTACTATTGATGGCTTCAGAAGGCGGCTCTTCAGTTTAGTACCAACATGGATACTATCTTGAACACAAAAGAAACGATTTACTTTCTTAGCTTGAAACCATTCCCATTTGGAATCAGGAATTTCACATATGGTATTAAAAATCATACATTTTAATAGCCGGCTATCACCATCAGAAGAAAATCCACATACATCTATACCCTCTTCTTCAAATTCTTTGCACATCCAAAGCCACCGACGGTGCACATCTTTTGCTTTAAATTTGTTGTCTGTGCCATACACAACAACCACAAAACATGGTGCATTATCCACATAAGGCTGGGCAACAACACAATAAGCATTTTTGCTAGCACTATTATCTGCAATAAAATTTACAGGGAAAATGTTAAAAAACTTTTGGAAATAAAAATTAACTTTATGCACATGTAGAACACAGAACTTACCTTCAAAATACTGGGAAATTGTATTGGCTGATGTTGCTGGAAATGAGCCGGTAATAGGTAAACCGTTTGCGTCCAAAGGCAAAGTGAAGCCTACAATTTGATTGCTGCCAGGGTGGTACTGCACCCTCTGAGCAACAACAGTAGCATCTTCACTAAGATGAACTTTAAGAGGGAGATTTCTCTGTTCCAGAAACGCCTTTAACTGCTTGATGCGGAAAAGGCCTTCAGTTATATTCTCCTGTTTGTATATCATTCGTCGAATTGTTGACACAGAGGGGAACGGCAAATTCTTGCACAGGATCTCATACAGTTGTAACCCTCCAACATGAAACATAAGTGCGCCTAATTCTTTCATGACCTCATCATACCTTTCACCACCACTCTTCTTCAATGCATTTTTCTTGGCACACTCTAACAAAATTTCTAACATAGCACTTAGTTTTGGAGTAGCTTGTGTACTTTGAACTGGCATTGCTTCACTCATTGTCTTGACTACATTATTTTTTAGCTCCTCATTCTCTCTTATTAAAATATCCATTTTGTTCAGGACAGAGTAGAAATCAGTAATTTTGGCACATCCTAGAGCTGCATCTTCTAGTCCCCTTTGTGTGCGTTTTGAGCGGCTATAGTGGTCTTTTTTCCACCTCTCATAATGCAGATCGTGAAGGTTTGTGGCCGCTTCCTGCAGACCTCCACTTACTGAAAAATCTGCTGCTCAGCATTGTCATTTTCAGTGGTCTGAAAAATAAATAAATAAAAGTGTAAGGCACCTAAATTTAACTTAAACATTAAAATTAAAACTGACTTATTCTTATTATACATGCTAAAATAGAACTAATATCATGTTTATTTTATTTAGATGTTTCATTATACTCACTGCAGATGTTGATGAATTCTGAATAGTATCATTAAATGTTCCATCCTCAGCATGGTTCTCATCATGGTTCTCATCATGGTTCTCATCATGGTTCTCATCATCACTGTCATCAGATATGAAATTCACACGTCGACTGCATTTCCTGATGGGTCTTAGATTTTGTCCATTGTCTTCGGTGTTCTGCAACGAGACAGAGTCAATAAAGTTTTTGCAAATAAATATACTAAAGAAATAAATTTGATTAATAATAAAGGCATACTCACATTACCACGTTCAGGATCATCTTCATTTTCACTATCAGAATCAGAACATTTATTTTTAGATTTTTGTTGACTCAGCATTTTATTAATCTTCATACATTTTGAATCACTTATCTTACTTTTCCTCTTCGAAAAGTGTGACCTAATGTGGGCATAATAGTTACTTGTATTCCACCTTTTATCATTTCTTGTTACTTTTCTTATCTCAGTGCACTTGTCAACAGGGCAAGGAGCTTTTGCCACAAAAGAATTATAACCATCACATGCTACTATGCATTCAACAGTTTTATCTTTTAACAGTGGAAAGTTTGCATTCACATAAATATTGATGGTGCTCTCAAGAGTTTTCTTAGCTTTCAATATTTCAGAACTAGACACTGATTTAGACTTCTTTGCTTCATTTGCTGTGTTACGACCACCCTCTGCTGGGGTGACGCCCATTGTCTTCACACTTCCAGATGAGAAAGGCCTCTTGTTATTGTGCTTTCTGCTGATATTTTTAGCATGTTCAATCATCTGCTTCACCATTTGAATGTCGCCCCCGACAAATTGGAACTTCTCAGGATGGTCTTTGAACAAAGAATAATATTTTTCTCTCTCTGAATCTGGTAAAATGTGGTGCAAAGTATTTTGCATGAAGTTTTGAATACTGCTTAAATCAGAATCAGGATTCATTTCTGAAAGAGTATTTAAATTATCCCACTTTGTTGCTTTTAAAATTAGTTTCAAATCAGCCGGACAAAAAAATCCATCCTCTTGTAACAACTTCCACAAGTCATCACCACTAATTGCCTGAAACAAAATTTGTTTTGAAGTAAGAGAATTGCGCCACGAACAAACTCCAAACAAATAATAAAAAGTCACTCAAATGCATTACCTGTTGACTATCTGCCATGGTTAAACAATAAGCGTCAAAGTTTCTTGTGCATCAATCTCTCAGTGTAAGATTAAACTCTGTAACGAAAATTTAGAGTAAATTGTTTTACTTAAAACACTTAGACCTATAGGTCACGAAACACTTAAAATTTGCAGAAGTAAACAAAATACCCTACGGTCCCATAACCTATACAGCTTCTCTTGTTCTTTTCACACGCAAACCACGCGCAAACTATCAAAACGAAGCACAAGCACATGCAAAGACTTACTGTACTTGAAAATTAATATTAATGAAAACAAAATGTGGTAAATTATTCAAACAATACTCACTATTTTGGAGAGAGCACACACACAAGACGCTTCTTCAGTCCAGACCGAACAACAACAACGCGCGCACGGAGGTGGGATGTGGGATGGGCGGCGGAGGAGGAGGGGAGGGCGTTGTTAGTGGTGGGGGAGGGAATGCCAAAAGGCCTTTCACTGCGCCTACATAATCATCCGCGCCACGATCAGTGTTTTTCAAAGGTTTTTGTGAAAATTTCATACTTTTGGAATATTTAAGGCAGTGCAAGGCACTGGCTCTACAAGAGTATTACCGGGTATTACCAGGTATTACCGGGTATTAGAGAGCATTACTGCGTATTACCAGGTATTACAGAGGTATTACAGGGTATTACAGGGTATTACAGGGTATTACAAGGTATTACAAGGTATTACAAGGTATTACTGTTTATCGTGTACAGGGTATTACCGAAGTGAAAACCCCCTCGGCGGAACCCTTTAGAACCACACACCATGCCATTCCTCAAAATGGTCCCCATGCTTCAAGCTTGGTAAAATATAATCTTGTTAATATCCTAGTACCCCTACCACACCCCCTCACAAACCGCTACACCTCCGACCGGAGCTGGAAGTACTTAAGCCGTCCTCGTCTCTGGACTGGTAACTTAATAAGATACCTACATTACGTTCTGGCGTCCCTGGAGGGTCATCGGAGAGCTCCCCGGATCAAGCTACTTCCGGGTCGATTCGAGTTCGAGTCATGTGTATTTTAAATGGGATTCGCCCCCGGAAGTAACCCGTTCGAGACAATCGCCGGGAACTCTCCGATGACCCTCCTGGCGAGCAGGACGCACCCCTAGCTGCCGGGTCGCTGGACTGACGGCGCGGCGAGGGGTGCGGGAATGGTAGGCCGGCCCCACGCACCCATGTGCTGCGGGCTGGCCTACCCGTCGCTCCTCCGCAGGCGTCCACTGTTAAAAGACGAACGTATGCGGAGCCACTCGCCTGGGGGCGGGCGAGATCACACGACGTCGTCACGGGTGCAAGTGCTCGAGCCACCACTGCGGTGTCACCAGCCTCCAGGGTGATGTGGGTTCTTGTAGGCGGCCAGCGCCGCGGGCGCCTATACTGCGAAAGTTCACGCCCCGCATAGCGCAGGCGGTGCAGTTGCGTAAGGAGCCTAGCCGGGAACTCCAGACACGGTGCCCAGCCGGCGGCCGCACCCAGGCACGGGGGAAGGCCCAGGAGCAGTAGAGATCTGAAACGGCAGGACGTTGGTGCGCGCCGCCGCCCACGGCTCCTCATGGCCGTCTGCGAGTAGGCAAGCCCTGCCGCACCCGTGCATACGGTACGGTATAACTACGAAAGTGCGCGGCGTGAGTCTGCCACCTGGTATTTTATAGAGCAGGGGTGGAAGCGGTAGGGCTCTAGGCAAGAGCCTGAATCACCGAGCAGCTGTCCGAGAGAGCCACCGCGCGAACGAACGCAGCGCGGTGGATGTAGACGAGTGCCTGCAGCAATGCATATGACTCGACGAGATACACCATAGCGCCCTCGGGGAGAGTGAAGCGGGTGCTGACGCGACGTCGGCCTCCAGGGAGAGAGAAAGGGAGAGACTCTCAATAGCGCGGGCTGTTTGCCCACTTGTCACAAGGCCCTTAAGGTAGCGATCTATTTCGGCGCGGGGGAGAACAAGTCGGACGTTACCGTGCTGCGCTAAGGGAAAAGGGGGGGAAGGGGGGGTCAAAATGAAGTTACAGTTTGACGTTGGGGTTTTGGCAAAGGAAAACCCCCAGAGCAGCGACAGCACGAGCAGGCTGGCGGAGAAGGTCCTCGAAGGTAGGCTGGATGTCGTGCTTCGCAGCTTCGGCCTCCAGGCCGACGCGGTCGGAGAAGGGGAAGACGTCGACGAGGTGGACGGCATCGGCACGGTCAGCTCCGCACCGGGGGCAGAGAGCAGACGGGACGAAGCGGTGAAGGTGGGTGGGGGTGGAGGCGTGGCCGGTACGGAGCCGGACAAGGGAGGTCAAGACTTTGCGGCTGTGGCGCACCTTGGCGAACCAGGTGCGCGATGGGCGGCGAAGAGCGTCCCCACAATGGCAATGGACCTTATTTCGGAGGTGATGGCGCCTGCGAAACACTGGGTAGGCCGACCCGCCAAACACGTGTGTGAAGGTGGTGGCCTACCCAGAGACCGCAAGAGCACGGGGTGCGGACATAACAGTCTTGGTAGGCACATTTTCGTGGCGTCGTCGTCTCTCGAAGAGTTCATTGTGGGGGCACCCGAAAAGGGCGTAAAGCGGTGGAGATGGTGACCTGTGGTGGCGGTGGCGGTGTGGGTCACGTCGCCCAACGCACTCAACGTATTAAAAAGATCCCTACATTACGTGAGCTAACAGGCCGCATTTTCTGGCGTCCCTGGCGAGCAGGACGCACCCCTCGCTGCCGGGTCGCTGGACTGACGGCGCGGCGAGGGGTGCGGGAATGGTAGGCTGGCCCCACGCACCCGTGTGCTGCGGGCTGGCCTACCCGTCGCTCCGCAGGCGGCCGCTCGGCTGGACTGCGCGCGTGCACTCGCTGAGCGTCCTGCGAGTGCTCGGGTGCACTCACCCACTCCTGAACCCACTGCGCCCGCGCACTCGCGCACCACCGGCTCTTTTTCGCAACCCTACTTCCTACTTTTCTCTTCGATCAGTCGGCTATTATTTTGAATATAATTTGACAGTGAAAGTTAGGTCTGATCTTTTTAGGCACGAAGTAGCCTTATGGTTTTGTCGGCGGATCCGATTATCAGTGTGGCCCCTTACCTAAATCCTGATTTTTCTATACGATTTTCATAAGACTTGGCAGAGAGGTAGAACTCAATCTCCTTAGTTCACTGCTGAAATGCCAGCCCAAACTTAGTGGCCAATTTTGAGAAATTTCGATTTAAAATCTTTGTTTCTATGGTAATACTCGACTCGTCATGGAGCCGAGTCGGCTCTGACCAATAACATTATTGCGCGCGAAAATCCAGCCAATGAAAACGGTCGCCTGTTGCTTTGTACCTCGATATCCAAAAGTGTCAACGCAAGGAGTGGTCACGTCAGAATCGTTGCAGATTCACGCCATGTTAAAGGGTTCACCACCAGGAGACTTTCAAACGTGACCACTAGCTGGCCGCCGCGGCTCTTGGTTGTTGGCTGGGACTGTAATTTGGCCTTGGGCGGGGCTTGTGACAATACCGCCAACCTCAGAGTCAGTCCTCAGCTCATGTTTTCATTAAAAGATACAAATAAGTCTACCCTTGTGTTCCGTAGTATTGCGTGGATGCTTCCACAGTTGTTTACTAAAGGTCTGCAACATCATTTTACGTGGTTACTAAATCTAAAACTAGCAAAATATATTTTGAGTTGGTTTGAGTGGACACCAAGGCGGCGTTGTTTATAGCTGACCCGCTCGGCGCCATGTTTTTGTCTTAAATATGAGGCGGATAAAATTCACGATTTGGGCTCTCACAGAGCGTTTTGACCAAATGTTTTTAATTTCTATTTCATTTAATGGTAAGTGTGTGGCAAATGTGAAACTAGGACCCTTTAATTCTTGGCTGGTTGTTCGATTTAGTGGTTGTCAAGGCGGGTTGTTGACAGCTGGCCCGCTGGGGGGCTGGCTCTCACCAAGTCTGCCTCTGCGTTCCTTGTGAATGTGTAGTGCCTCCCATACCTGTGTGCTAAAGGCCTGCAACGTAACTTAACGTCGTCACTAAATTAAAAAACTTGCCAAATATATTCTAGGTTGGTTTGAGGCGGACGCGTGAGGCACCGTGTCGCCGACCCCGCCGGCCCTCTTTCAACCATGGCCGCCACGGCCGGGGGCTGAGGGTCCCACCTCGCGACTTTAAATCATTGTGTAAAGTTATCGGAACGTTGGCATGGCGAACTGAATGCGTTTACAGTGTTTTTGCACCTGCAGAAAACTGTTTGGGAAGTTTGAATTTAATCTGGTGAGCAGAATTCTTGAAATGGTGTACATTTACGTGAATAATTTTACGAATCCATATTTTTACCTACTGATTGAACTTCTTTGGGAAACGATTTCCGTGGGTCTGAAACTCCTGTTTTCACAGTCATTTCGGCTGTATAACATTTCGTTCGGGTAAAATAGATAGTAAAATTCGCTTCGTGCGCTAGTGGCGCCATCTCTCGGTAGTGGACGCGAGTTAAGTCGCGAGGAGGACGCGTGAGCGAGCCGCCGAGCCACCGGCCTTCTTTTGTTGAGTGGAGCGAGGTCCCAGCCCAGCCTAGAACCACGAAAGGGATAGGACTGGGCACTCCTACCTCAAAAGCGCTCCGTTCTGTTTAAGGCGGCGGCGCCTCCCCCAGCCTTCTTTTGTTGAGTGGAGGTCCCAGAACTATAGAAGGGAGGTCTGGGCACTCCCACCTCAAACGTCCCCCGTTCTGTCTATAAGGTGGCGACGCCTCCTCCAGCCGACTGCGAATAGTGCCAGTTCCGATGGCGAGCCAAGCCGAATCGGCATTGTCGCTGGTGCTGGCCGCTCGGCCCCTCGGCCCGCGCGGCCCCTCTGCTTTGCCCTGCCCGGCGCGCACGGGAGGAGAACCGTAACCGTAGCTGGGTGGAAAAGGGGGGGGGGGGGCTGTTGATTCAACTCATGGACGGAAGTGAAATCAAAAAAAAAGATTTCGAACGACACGCTAAAATAAATATGTTAAAGCAATGTTCGAATGCCTATTGCACAAAAAGCCTACAGTTCAAAAATCAAGCTGATCGGACAATTTTTACTGAAAGACTAGACTAACTTCTAAATCGTTTGAGCTAGAAATCTAAAATTTGGCATGTGACTCGCTGTACTAGTGACTCTGAGATAAAGCAAATTCAATAACATGATTCATAAGGCTAGAAATTTTCAATTAAATTTCTACATAAACCATCATTCACCGAAGTATTTTGTGAAACAAAAACATAAACGAACTTCGTGCCTACCAGGATTTCGTGAAATCGTATTTTTTTTTTTGCTTTTTTCTTCTGCCTTTTCATTTCGCTACTCTTCTGTATTACTTTACAGCAAGTAGCTACTGTACACCCACCATATTACTTGTAGCCTCGAACACAAAGGCTCCCTCCCTTGTGTTTCACTAAATACATGTTCTTTAATAGATTAAGAAAGGTAATAACGCTTCCTACAGTCGATTTACACGTAAGCACTCTTCAAATCCTCTTTAAAGACATTAGTTTGCTTGAAAATGAGGTGAACAGTGGATTGGAGCTGCTTTGGGTGTCGAGGCTAAAGCTTTCCCGCTGATTTTGTCTGGCGCTGCTCGCCCTCGCCTCGCCTCAGTGGACTGGAGTTAGTCGTCATTGTCCGTCGTGCTCCGCGCCGCTCGCCGCCAGATCTTCTTACGCCCTACGCGGTTCTCGATATCATGGACATTGTGGATACACCGGCGTCAACGTCAACCTCTTCGAATGTGCAAAGTCAAGGTACGTTTATCAGGGGGTTATTGGGAGCGTATAATTTGTATTTTGTTTGCTTTCGCACAATTTATGCTGATGCCACCATGTTAATGCTAGTCAAAGAGCGGCTTCACTTTACTGTTTGGCTGTCACGAGACACGACGCGTATTAAACCGATGCCCTCATTAGAGGAATTAATTAATCAATGAGGTTTGAACGCCCCTCGCCCTGAGCCCATAGTTTAGAGGTTCTGACGGTGCGTGCCACTTCAGGAAGTTCACTTCCAGATAAAAGCACGGCAGAGGCACTTGAGATGTACTCGCCTGAACAAGATTATTTTAACATCGGAAATTTTGTCGTTGTTGTAGAGGCTCAGAACGGGGTACTTGCTGTGGATGACACAGACGGCCCCAGTGCGACGATCCATATTCATTTCGACCTGGACTCTGATGGTAAGTATCCCTTCCCTAACTTCACTCTTCAGACTGTTTCTTTCATTTTTATTTGAGTTAAATGGACAACTTGCCCAGAGTGGCGTAGCGTAGTGGGAAACAAAACAAAGCAACATAACCTACCCATAGAACTGTTTTAAATCTCGATTTAGACTTGATTAAATCATAACTGTATTTAGTAAGAGGTGTCTGTCATGCCTGCACATTCATTTGCATCACGTTAAATGACAATTCTTCCGTTTAAAGTGTGTTATGTATAAAGCGCTGTCTGCTTTGTTTTGTTTCCACACCACGCTCCACCTCTCTGGGCAAGTTGTCCATACTGAAACTATGATGTGTTTACAGCTGGAATGAGGCAGGCCAGGGACGCACTCAGTGCAGTGTTTCGACCAGTGGTGGCCGCAGCGCCACAAGCTACTGCTACAGCTGCTCAACCAGCAGCTCCTGCTCAAGTCTTCGCAGCTGCAGCAGCAGCAGCAGCTCCTGCCCAAGCTTTTGCAACTCCCCCTGCTGCTCCTACCCAGGTCTTCGCTCCAGCAGCTCCACAAGCTGCCTTTCAGATGCCACAATCAAGCTACGAGGGCCCTGCAGGTGCAGACATCGCCTCAACCCTGCAGCACCTGCTACAGCACAGTGAGTATCTCCTAACTAGCAGGGTAGTGCAGTCATAGCTAAACTACTGTCATGGGCTTTTTCATTTTCTTTACAATTTCAATTTTGGACTTTTCTATGCCACAAATATCCCATCAGCTTTGCTGCCCTGAAAGTAGCCTATCTGTAGCAATACCCCAAGTGGCTGTCCTATCTATCTTTTGATGCTCTGCAGTGCTGTCTTGGTTTCATTGTGATTTTGATATTATCAAGAGTAGGAAAAACTTGTAAAATTTGTCGTGTTTTCCTTTGTCTGTGGGGGCTAAGGGCTATTTTTTCTCCTGTAAATATTATTAAACTTTCAATGGAAACGAGACAGCACTGCAGAGAACGTCAACAAACAGTTCAAGTTCAGAGACTAGAGTTTCACAATGTAACGTGTACTTGTAAAGTAATCGAGCAGGCTACCAGAACAGCCGACTAGCTCGGAATTTATCAGCGAATCTAGATGGTAGAGTGGCGTGGATGAGACTTGTTTAAATTTATAGTTTTTAAAACTGGGCGCCAGAGGTAAAACCTCACAAATCACATCAACACGCAAAACGTAGCAGTGGTACTCATAACTTTTATTCAGAAACAGAAACGGATGGTAAACACAGAGAAATTCATTATGATAAAACAAAACAATCAAATCTGCTGATCTGCTGCTGGTTCAGGGGAGGAAAATATTAATTATTAATTCTACACAGTAACTATACGACAGTAGAAAAGCAGACAGTGAAGGCCAGTAGTGGAAAGAAAGAATAAGTTGGATAGAGCGCGAACCGCGAACTGCTAATCAGTATTAAAAAAAACCACACTACGCCGGCTGGGTAGGCCACCCATTTGCCCGCGAGGATTAGGGATGGTAAAATACCGGTATTTTATTTTTCGGTTTAAAACACCGGTTTAATACGGTTTGATACGGTATTTTTCGGTATTTTTTGGTATTTTTTGTTGTGGTTACTGTATCTTAATTTTAGAACGAAAAATGAGTTATAACTCCTAAAATCTGGTTCTTTGGATTTAAGGTAGCTCTTTGCACATTGAATTGATAATATCTGTGAATAGTACTGTATTTAAGTGAGATAAAGGGTCCAAAAGATAGAGAAAAACATGGAAATACATCACAAAATGTACAAAAACCTAACCCGAACCTCGGATCCAAAACGCCCACACACAACACCAGATTAGGGAGTACGTTCGGGAAGCTTATAGGAGAGAGAAGCGGGCGACTAACGGCCACAATAGCAGCGGATCCACCACCCACCATCCGACCCTGAGACGATAGGTGTTATGCTTCGGTATTAAAAACGACGCCAAACTCCTTTACTTAGCAAGTAAAGCCAAGGGTCTATCACTTAGAAAAATCGCGTGCGAGGATTATAATCTGTCACGATCATGGTGATTATCAATGATTATTTGAGTTTATTTTTAACATATTTACTGATTATTGGCCAGTAATCACGCGACTTTTGGTCAAATTTGATAATATTTCTCCATATATGTCAAAATTTGTCAATATTTAGAAATTTTACATGATAATGATCATATGATTATCAGTAATCATCTAAAGGGGTGTACCAGGATTATGGAAGTGGTAGACCCTTGAGTAAAGCCGTCCCGAAGCCGCTCAATGGCGAAATGTTTTTGGTGAAAAACTGTTCATTGAGTAAAATACCGTATTATTCGAAATTGGCCCCGGTATAATACCGGTATAAAACCGGTATAAAACCGAAAAATACCGAGGAGTAAAATACCGGTGCCATCCCTAGCGAGGATCCCCCTTTTAATAATTAAATAGCGCAAATACCCTGAAACTACAGGAAAAAGAACCCAGTGCGGAGTGGGGGGAGAGGGGTAGCCGATCGGGCGGTCCGCAAGCTACAAACCGCAAGGGCCTCACCGGCGCCCCCGCCCCCCACTCCCAGCACGAGTAGAAGTGAAATCGCAAAACACAGCGCCAATAGATTAAACAAATCTGGAAGGACCCCCGCGGGAAACCCGTAATAATTTAAGAAAACAAGAGGCGAAGACAGACGAGAGAGAAAAAGGCGAGACAGAGACAGAGCGAGGCAAAGAGCGGGGCCGCGCATACCCGCGCAGGGCCCAAACCAGGCTCAGCGGCCGGGGGCCGGCCGGGCGAACCGCAAACTACAGAACGCAAGGGCCTCGCCAGCCCCACGGCCACCTCGCCGGCGATGTTAAAAATTAGGGGCGCGCACCAGCGCGCCGGGCCCCATGACGGCGGCCCACCGGGCCACACTCCCGGACACAACACACTACAACTCTTTACCTCGGTGAGGACGACGGCGGCGGAGAGAGACTTTAGGGCTGATCGGCCGGCGCGCCCGGCCCCGGCGGGGCGGGCGGCTGCAGCCGGCCGGGCTGCTGTGACGTCATGTGGTGACCGTCGGCGGACAGGGGGCGCCTAGCCCATCATGGTGGGTTTCGCGGAGGAGGCAAAGCTCAACACTGCCGCGAAGGCTAGGGCGCACATGGTGCCGGGATTACGTCACGAAAATGACAAAACAAACATAATACATGATACAGCAGTATCGAAGCCCTGCAAGAGAACAGTTGCCTTCAGACGGATATCACTCAGCACAAGTTGCGAATTACCGACGGAGGGCGCCGCTTACCAAGCACGATGTGCTGGAGTTGCACGGTTGTTCAATCACCCAACAAAACAAACACTGGACACTAGTCCCAAAACTCCGCCAGATGCTTGGGCCTGTACCCCGCCGCTCTCCTCACACGAGTGACCGGCCGGCTCCGCTGCGTCTCGCCGCCCACTCCCTCTCTCTCGCACCTTCTCGCGCTCCCATTGGCCGAGCCGGTCAGCTGACCGTATCGTCTGCTGGACCAGCAGCGCGCCGCGCACAGGTAGGCGCGTCAAGCAGGCGGGACTCGTGACGCGATTTGAATTTACCACGAACGACCGCGGGCCCGCGGACCGTCCGCAACAGGGGCGGGACCGGCCAACTAAGGCAAACCCCGACCCCCTCGAAATCCGCGCGTCACATCCCCCCCAACCTTATGAGGAGATGCCCACATCTCACTCAAAGAACTTGAAAACTACGCGCAGGCCAACGGAAGAGCCAGGGAGCGCGACTTCACAGTTTTCACGAGAGGGTGCGCAAGCGGGACTTGTGGTCCTCCATGCTCACCAGGTCTTGGACATGGTACGGCCCCACCAACTCGCCCTTAGCGTTACGCAGGACGTAACCAGACGTGCCCTTACGGCTCTCCACAGTACAGGGGCCTAAATAATTAGGCGCTAATTTTCTTGTGTAAAATTTCGCCTTGTCTGACTGTGTTTTATTGGCGTAAAACACTAGCTGCCCGACGCTGAACGCCTTCTCTCGTCTCCGCAAATTATAATACTTCGCGCTTCGCAGATACGCCTCTTTCAACCGCCTGGTGACTTCCTCAAACAGGTCGTCTCTCTTCTTGTTCGGCAGAGTGCGCTTCGCTATCTCCGGCAGCTCATCACCATTCAGCGCGACAAAACGCGCCGCGCCGTGGTCGCGCCAAGTTGTTCCAAAGACAAGCTCATGCGGCGAGTAGCCGGTGACGTCATGCACAGCCGCGTTAAGCGCCATCGCGATGTAGGGCAGGTTCTTGTCCCAGTTACGTTGGTTGTCCCGGACGTACGAGGCGATCATGGTCTTCAGCACCCGATTCACCCTTTCGGTGGGGTTCGCTTGGGGGTGGTATGCGTAACTGTACACTCTCTTCACGCCGTACTTTTCGCAAAGCTGGGTCACCTCCGCCGATTTGTAGTTAGACCCGTTATCAGTCAGGAGGGTGCCGGGGACCGCGAACTTTAAAAAGATATCCTCTTCGAGGTGGCGCACTAAATGCGCGGCCTTAGTGCTGCGCAAAGGGCGGAGCCATACATATTTAGAAAACAAACAGGTGGACACGATGAGGTGAGTATGGCCAGAATAGGACCGCGGGAACGGCCCCATAATATCGCTGGCAACAAACTGAAACGGGGCGTGTACAACACGCTCCTTCCCCATCATACCCGCAGGTTTTTGTTGCGGCGCCTTGTACTGGATACAAGTAGCGCACGTAGCCACGTATGACTGCACGTCCTTACGCATCCCCGGCCAATAGTATTGGTCCCGGACAAAGTTAAAGGTCTTATTGACACCGCGATGCCCCGCGAGGGGCCTATCGTGGCATTCAATCAGGACCTTTTCCCTCAAGTCTTTTGGGATGACGCGCTTCCATTCTGGAGGGCCCAACCCTGTACTGACCAACTTAAAGAGTTGCTCACCTTCCACTTTCCAGGAAGGGAATAACTCAGGGTCTGCTCCAACGCGGGATTTTTGTCTGACATACCATTTGTCCTCCACCGGTCCCTCTACAGATATTAGGTCGATAGTCTCTCCCTCATAGGGCAAAGGACTACGGGACAAGGCGTCAGGAGCCTCATGCTCCTTGCCCTTACGGTGGACAACAGTATAGTCAAATTGTTGGAGTCGTACAGCCCAGCGCCCTAACCTGCCACAAGGGTCTTTAAGGTTGTTTAACCAGGTAAGAGACGCATGGTCCGTAACGACTCGAAATTTGTAGCCCTCTAGATAGCATCTGAATTTCTCTATTGCCCATAACACAGCGAGACACTCCAGTTCGGTAGGGAAGTACTTCCGCTCCGCCGCCGTCAGGGACCTACTCGCGAACGCGATAGGTTTCCCCTCCTGCGCGAGCACGGCTCCCAAACCCACCCCACTGGCGTCGCAGTACAGGTCAAATACTTTAGAGAAATCCGGGCACGATAATATAGGTGCAGACATGAGCTTTTCTTTAATAGCAAGAAAAGCATTTTCACACTCCTGCGACCAGACATATTCGGCTTGTTTTTTGGTAAGAGCATGCAGTGGTGCCATAAGTGAAGCAAAATTAGGAACGAAGCGCCGATACCACGAGGCCATCCCGGCGAACCGCTTAATAGCGCGGACATTAGCCGGCCTCGGGTATTCCGCGATCGCCCTAACTTTCTCCGGGTCTACGTGCAAACCGTCTTCATTCACCACATAGCCCAGGTACTTTAGCTCACTCCGACAGAACTTGCTCTTCTCGAAATTAATAGTAAGGTCCGCCTTCTCTAAGCGCTCCAGAACTTTCGAAAGAATATCCACATGCGATCGAAAGCTCTGTGTTGCTATAATTATATCGTCCAGATACACGAAGCAGTACGGCTTGAGGTCCTCGCCGAGAACTCGGTCGATGAACCTCTGCCAGGTTGCGGCTGATGTATGCAACCCCTGCGGCATCCTTCGGAATTGAAATAATCCCCGCCCGGGGATTATGAAGGCAGTTTTTTCCTTACTACTCTCTTCGAGGGGGATTTGAAAATAAGCCGATTTTAGATCTATGGACGATAAATATTTCGCGTCCCTTAGCTGGTCCAGGATGTCGTTTACCTTTGGGAGGGGATAGGAATCTGCGGTAGTTACTTTATTCACCGACCGCAGGTCTACCACCCACCGGTACGAGCCATCCGGCTTTTTCACTAAGAGGACCGCGGAGGCCCAGGGGCTGTTAGATGGTTCAACAACCCCTAATGCCAACCATTCGTCCAAGCCGGTATGTAAGACGTCGAGGAGCTTGGGAGAGTACGAATAGTACCGCTGCCGGATCGGCTTGGCATCGCCAGTGTCAATCCGGTGCGCGACGAGCTTGGTGCAACCAAGACCCGCTCTCCCGAGTGTCGCCCGATACCGAGCGACCACGCCGTCCAGCAGAGCGCGTTCCTCCCCCGAGAGCTTATCCTTAGGGATGATAACCTCATTAAGCGCGGGAAGGTCCGACTGAGCTAAAACGCACGTGCCTCTTACTACGTCTGGAAGCAATCCGAATCGCCGCCAAAAGTCGAGACCCAGGATTACTTCTTGTTTAATATCGGGGACTACGAGAAAGGAGCACACTTTCATCACGCCGTCAAGCACGACAGGAGCGTCGAGTTTACCTAGCACCGGGCAAGTGTGCCCGTTCGCGACTTTTACACGCTTGGTGCTACACTCCATCAGCTTGACGTTCGAACGCTGCAACCTTTCCCAGCTCCCCCCACATATAATAGACACGTTATTAAGGGATTTTATTTTTTCCCAGGCTTGGCCGCCGACTGTTGACACTGTCGCCCCCGAGTCGAGCAGGCCGAAGCACGTGACACCATATACATCGACGGGGACATAAAGTCGCCCGTCGTCCAGGACCTCTACTACCACCTCCTCCAGTTCGGGAAAAAGGACCTTCTTCCCTAAACGCGAGCGCGCACGGCCCTTGTTCGCGCGCCCCCTCAGGCTTCCCCCGTTTGCTTACAACGCGGGCAGTTCACAGTGCTCACGTCCCTACGTCCGCACCGGTAGCAGAACATCCCGCTCTTCTCCTTCTTGCAAGCAGAGAAACGATGGCCCACCACGCCGCAGTTCCAGCAGGACAGCTTCGGCCGGTCTTGTCTCTCCACCTCCTGGACCTCCTCCTCCTCTTCCTCCACTTCATGCACCATCGGTCTAGTGCGGGGGCGAGGAGACTTTGAGGCAAACTCAGGCTCCATTTTACGGACCCGGGTCTTTCCTTCATAGGACTCGACCCGGTACCTGACGTCCTCCAAGTCCCTGCCCAGCCGCTTCAGGTGGTCAAAAGATAATACTTTAACTAAGGCTAGCCGCTCAGAGTAGAATGGGGCCAGATTTTTCACAGTTAGTGAAAGTCTCCAATCCTCTTTTTGTTGGTACTCGGGGTCGAGACCAGTCTCGAGGCGAGAGAAAAGGGAGCACATGTTTGACACATACGCGCCAACACTCTCATCCGGCCCTTGCTTCCTGGCCCTGATCTCCTCCATCAAGTTGTCATAGTAGTTCACCGGCAGGAATTCATCCCTTAGAGCCCGAGTGAATTCCTTCCAACTAGCAACACTGGGGGAGATATTGCGGAACCAATTTTTGGCATCGCCAGTAAAAAATTCGGAGGCAGCCGCTACCAGACAATCGGGATGCACCCGTCGCCACTTCGCTTTCTCCTCCAAATCCGCAATGAAACTGACCACACTGACCGACTGGTCACCAGAGAAAGGTTGTATTCCCCACCGATGTAAATCAGTGGGCACCTTCCTGGATAACCTAGGCGTAGAAGCGCGAGAAGGCTCGGACTCAACCGAGCTAGATGAGCTATGGGAACTAGAGGAGCTAGAAGAGCTAGAGGACACAGAGACCGACCTACGCTTCGACTTTTTCTTCTTCTTCGCCGCCTTCTTGCTCTTCTTACTCTTGGTCTCCTTCCTGGGGTCGCGCCACTCCGCGCGAGCGGGCCCTCGATCCCCTTCCCTTCTACTCCAGCTCCCACCGCGGCCTCCGCCCTCCCGGCATCAGCGGCCCGGTCTACCCCGTTCGCGCCCTCGCCCTCCCCTACGGAGGAGCCTCGCAGCCGATCTGGCGCGCGAGGTGGCGGCACGGACCAACCCTCAACAGCAGACACGGACTTCACCTCCGTAGCAGCATAAACGGGAGCGTCCCCAAGCTGCCGAAATTCATTAGTTAACGTCTTGAACGTCAGCAGCAACTTCTTGGCCTCGGTCCTCTCCGCCTCGTCAAGAAAAATATCCAAAGACCATAGATAGGACAACCTGCGGTTACAATGCGAGGCTAAAGCACGCGTGCGGTGAGCAAGGGCAGGAACAAAAACCCCATCCACCGGGCGCACCATGTCCATTAGCAGATCCATCTTGGTTTGAATAAGAATTAATTCCTCTTCAGCATTATTCTGGAGCGGCACTGGCTCCAAAACCTCCCCGGCCGCTTCCTTATCTAGGAGCCGGCGCAACTCAGCGCGCAAGTCCGCCACACTGTGCGTACTAGCTTGTACCGCAACCCCACGCGAACGCACCTCGTACAGCAACTCATCCTTGTGCAACCGAGTGATATCCATCGCAAAAGCAGACTGTTCACTCACCAAAAACCACGAAACACGAAAAGTAGGGGCAGCCAAAAGCAGCAAAAACTTGAAGAAAAATTGGGAAGAATCCACACGACGGTCCACCACGTTCCGTCTTCAACAGCAGAAAGTTGTCTTGCAAAGTCTCTCTCCAACACCCGCCACGCCCGTCGACCTCGAAAGAAAATAGACAAGATTAGAAAATGGAAGAATAAGACGAATAGCTAATACGCAAGATGATTACCAAACCCGCAAAAACCAGCAGAAGAGTTTTTTTTTTTTTTTTTTTTTTTTTTTTTTTTTTTTTTTATAATAATTAATATAGTATAACAAGTAATTTATATTTATTTAGAAATATAAATACCTATATATATAAACATATAACAATATAATAACAATATTAATATCAATATTTAAATATATACTCATATACTAAACAAGAAATATAGGCAAAAACAATACACAACAATCAATGCAAAATTTTAAGTAGCGAGGCTATGCCTCAATGGTGAGTAATAAGCAATCCAACCCCTCCTCATTAGGGTGGACTAGATCCAGCCTCCCCTGACCAGACTTATCATAGTGGTGGCAATATAAAAATAGTTTAATAGTACCCTGCAGTACAAACTCGTCATGGGTGTGGACCACTCTGACGCCCGAAGGCTCCAGAGTCCTAATGTAGCGGTTGAGGCTATTCACAGGCTCACACCGCGATGCTAACTTGCCAAGCTTTGGAATGGGTAAAATCTCACAAATGGAGATCGAGCACTTGAGCCTTTTTAACAGCAGAATACACTTATGGATGTTAGTTCGAGTGCGGCTGGCTGGAATGCCCTTCACGCAGTCGTTGGCGCCTATGAGGATAACCACTCGCCTACCGCGGAGGGATGCGCGCAACCTAACTATCACTTCGTGCAACTGCGCAGACGTTTGGCCACTAATGGCCGTCTGCCAGCTCAGCTCAGAAAAAAGGGAACTATTCCGCTTTAGTAACCTCCTAAGGATAGAATCCCCTAGAAGGGTAGGCAATGCCTGGCTCGAGCCCTCAGACATGCCTCCTCAAACAAACAAAAATACCACCCACTCCGCAAGTGCAAAAAAAAAACAATACGCTAGAGTATAGCGCAAATTGAAAGAATTAGCTATATAACTGGTCCACCCCGACGATCAACCACAAACTCAACAAACACAGCAACTAACAGCTAGAAGAAAAGTTACAATGAACAAGTAAACAATCAACAAGACATAACAATAAATTATTAAAGTTCAAAAAAACAAAAGGGGGCCTACCACTAATAATGCACCCAGAACCAGCAGCAAAAATAATTATTGAAAGATGGGCCCCACGTTGGGCGCCAAAATGTAACGTGTACTTGTAAAGTAATCGAGCAGGCTACCAGAACAGCCGACTAGCTCGGAATTTATCAGCGAATCTAGATGGTAGAGTGGCGTGGATGAGACTTGTTTAAATTTATAGTTTTTAAAACTGGGCGCCAGAGGTAAAACCTCACAAATCACATCAACACGCAAAACGTAGCAGTGGTACTCATAACTTTTATTCAGAAACAGAAACGGATGGTAAACACAGAGAAATTCATTATGATAAAACAAAACAATCAAATCTGCTGATCTGCTGCTGGTTCAGGGGAGGAAAATAGTAATTATTAATTCTACACAGTAACTATACGACAGTAGAAAAGCAGACAGTGAAGGCCAGTAGTGGAAAGAAAGAATAAGTTGGATAGAGCGCGAACCGCGAACTGCTAATCAGTATTAAAAAAACCCACACTACGCCGGCTGGGTAGGCCACCCATTTGCCCGCGAGGATCCCCCTTTTAATAATTTAATAGCGCAAATACCCTGAAACTACAGGAAAAAGAACCCAGTGCGGAGTGGGGGGAGAGGGGTAGCCGATCGGGCGGTCCGCAAGCTACAAACCGCAAGGGCCTCACCGGCGCCCCCGCCCCCCCACTCCCAGCACGAGTAGAAGTGAAATCGCAAAACACAGCGCCAATAGATTAAACAAATCTGGAAGGACCCCCGCGGGAAACCCGTAATAATTTAAGAAAACAAGAGGCGAAGACAGACGAGAGAGAAAAAGGCGAGACAGAGACAGAGCGAGGCAAAGAGCGGGGCCGCGCATACCCGCGCAGGGCCCAAACCAGGCTCAGCGGCCGGGGGCCGGCCGGGCGAACCGCAAACTACAGAACGCAAGGGCCTCGCCAGCCCCACGGCCACCTCGCCGGCGATGTTAAAAATTAGGGGCGCGCACCAGCGCGCCGGGCCCCATGACGGCGGCCCACCGGGCCACACTCCCGGACACAACACACTACAACTCTTTACCTCGGTGAGGACGACGGCGGCGGAGAGAGACTTTAGGGCTGATCGGCCGGCGCGCCCGGCCCCGGCGGGGCGGGCGGCTGCAGCCGGCCGGGCTGCTGTGACGTCATGTGGTGACCGTCGGCGGACAGGGGGCGCCTAGCCCATCATGGTGGGTTTCGCGGAGGAGGCAAAGCTCAACACTGCCGCGAAGGCTAGGGCGCACATGGTGCCGGGATTACGTCACGAAAATGACAAAACAAACATAATACAACGATACAGCAGTATCGAAGCCCTGCAAGAGAACAGTTGCCTTCAGACGGATATCACTCAGCACAAGTTGCGAATTACCGACGGAGGGCGCCGCTTACCAAGCACGATGTGCTTGGTGTTGCACGGTTGTTCAATCACCCAACAAAACAAACACTGGACACTAGTCCCAAAACTCCGCCAGATGCTTGGGCCTGTACCCCGCCGCTCTCCTCACACGAGTGACCGGCCGCTCCGCTGCGTCTCGCCGCCCACTCCCTCTCTCTCGCACCTTCTCGCGCTCCCATTGGCCGAGCCGGTCAGCTGACCGTATCGTCTGCTGGACCAGCAGCGCGCCGCGCACAGGTAGGCGCGTCAAGCAGGCGGGACTCGTGACGCGATTTGAATTTACCACGAACGACCGCGGGCCCGCGGACCGTCCGCAACAGGGGCGGGACCGGCCAACTAAGGCAAACCCCGACCCCCTCGAAATCCGCGCGTCACAACAACTGCATCTTTCTTGCTCGTCAGGTACTCCAGGAAGACGCAGAGGACCAGGGCGTCCATCGAGGGCTGAGACAGAACTGCGCCAGTTAATGCTGAATGTGGCGGCTGCTGGAACCTCAGGAGCCACTCTGACCCAAGCCCAAGCTCCTCGCATCCCACGTAAAATTTGTAACCAGCCAAAGGCGGATTGTGTTTTAAGAAATTGTGGTCATCAGGTCTGCCGGGCATGCGTTGTACCATACCTGCAGTTCCGTGCATTGTGCCCAATTCTAAACTGTGGCCATCATGCAACCATTACGGATATTATTCCCCTCACTAACTGAACAAAGCATAGCGCGCTTGCATGGCCCAATATTGTGCCCCTGTACTTATTTCATACTCATGACTGAAGTTTATCTTCTATCAATCAATGTTTTCCTTGCTCATGACTTAAGTTTACCTTCTATTAATGTTTTTCTTACTCATGACTTCTTAAGTTAACCTTCAACCAGTGTTTCTCATTTTTGGTCTCTCTAATTATTAAACAAATGTTTTTCTCTCATATTGTTGCCTCCTTCACCCCTGCAAAACTTCCAGACATGCCTGAATGGCTTGCCGTACTTCCAAGTGTCAAAGGATGTAGGAAACAAAATAAAATTGAAATGCTTCAGTTTTCACTTCTACAGCGTTTTATGGCCAGTGTTTATGGTAGGGAAGTTGAAAGGAAAGCACAAAGGTTACTTGTTCTTATTGTTTTATTAATTAATCAGCATACAACTACAAACTTCACCACACTAATGTCTTGCAATCAAATAAGGGCGAACATAATAGAAACTCAGCACGACTGAAGATCCTTCTGAAATAAGTAAAGCCTTCAACAACTGTAACGTAAATGTAATTAAAGATGTGGCTCAATACCTGCCACATGACGTTGACTGCAGAAAAGACTTACATCCTTCCTCTCATCAAGTAACTCTTTTACAAAATTACAAAATGGTTTTATGCCAAAAATTACTACAAAATGTGCAGCCACAACAGCATTGAGAGTTATTCAAGATATAGGGAAATTGTTAAAATAACTTTTCAAGTAGCAAATTGATCTGGATAAAACAAAATGTTAATTTTTCCACATCCCAAGATTTACTATACCTACTATAGGTGTACCAGTGGATTATACCTCTGACTGTCCCAGATTCAATAAATTTGTCCAAACCTTCCCCACCGACTCCTCTGCACCACTTCATTAAGATGAGGAGAGTTACAAGTTTTTAACAGAAATAATACACATTAAAGAATTAAATCACACCAGATTGCTAAGTATTGGTTGGAACACGAACACGGAACAAACATAAATCTACAACATTAAATATAGATGTAAAAAACGTCCATAGTTTCTCACATGAGAAATATTTGACAGTAGCCGGTACAAAACAGAAACCCAAACACTAAGTTGACCAAAGCCATACTTATTTCCATGTCATCTCCAGCTGATCTCCACAAATCAACTTAAAATTCATGACCTCATCTTAATGTATCCACATTATTGTTATGGTAAAACTTAAAAAGTAGACATAAAAATGCGGAAAACTTTTATAAAACTACAACTTTTTCCTGTTTAACACCAATTTAGTAACCACTGGTCAACTACTGTTTGTTAGCACATAATTTCAATTAATACTCTGAATTAATGTGAACAAGATATTGAATCACAAACTGCATAACACTCATTTGAACAGTCTTGAAGCACCCCTACAGGGCATGATGATTCGAAATTGAGTGAAAGCAAGTTTAACAGCATAAGACTTAATAAGGCAAACTAAAATGTTACAGCAAACTTGTCATCTTATGTCTTAACTGTCATATGATTTTATCCCCTCTATCCAACAACAATCTCCTCCCACCTCTGAACTTACATATATTTTCTTACACAGGCAAAAACTTCTCTTGGTGACTGCAAATGTACAATGGCAACTACACCCATAAGTAGATCCTGCATCATAGAAATTACTGTCGTGCTGCAATTACAAAACATATGGGATCAGATTGGGTTCATGCAATCCTTCATTATAATTGCTGTCAAGCACCATAGAATTAACTGAATGAGATTACAAGACGGGGGTGAGAATAGACAGAATTACATGCCAAGATACTTCTCTGATGCAGGAAATAACAGTTGGTCTAGCTGAGTGGAATGCATCAGATGGTCATCAGAATACAGCCAAACCAACAAGAAAACATACTTTACAAAGCTATCTTACACAAGAGATGGACACATTGTCAGCCAATGGGGCAAGCTACTACCTTTGCTACATAACGATCCTTCACACGTAGAAACACGACATGGCACACTAACAACTCATCACTAAAGAGTAAAACTTTGCGTAACCAGCTCATGGCTGACCCTTCCTATTTTTTCTGTGGGTAAAAATGGGCTTAAAATTTTGTGATTGGTCCAAAACAAACTCACCTTGAAGGATTTAATTTTACATTGACTATTGGCTGAGTTAGGGAGATCAGTGGTTTTCAGGTGTTTTTAGCGACTAAATATCTTAAATTCCCCCGAACTCCAGTAAAAGCAATGTCGGAGGCAAGTATGGGTTGGAATCAAGTCAATTGGGTAAGAAGAAACTATAAATGCCCATATAGACTTGTTACGAGCACTTCAACTTTTCCCGTCCAGACTTTTTGAATTATTTAATGAAAACATTTTTTTTCAGCCCTTGCCCTTTGAGTCAAGATTACGAGTCCCAACTCTAAAATTAAGTTTAAGGTAAGTGCTAAAACATATCAAAAATCTGGAATGGGGTTTTTTGAAACAAGGAAAGCGTTCCAGGAAGCGCTACAAATATATGAACAATTCTACTGAAAAAGTGCCTAAGTGAGAAAATATCATTCCAAATCTCTTTCAAACAATAGGTTATGACTTTCCTCAGATTCCCTTTATCATGTCCACTTTTATCAAGTAGAAATATAATGTTCAGTAACCCTAATTATGTAGGAGCAAGTTATATTTTAATAATAAGCCTCTTTTAAACTGTATTGGTCCCATTGGTCACTGCCAATAAGATGTTTACCTCTCACGTCGGCTGCTAGGGTGAATGATCAATCACAATGTAAACTTGTTGAGAGTAATAATGGTAATAATTAATAATAAAGAAAAAGGTCTTTGAGCCAACAAACAAGCGATGGATGAGTAAATACAGTTTAAAAGAGGCTCATTATTAAAATATAACTTGCTCCTACATAATTAGGGTTACTGAACATTATATTTCTACTTGATAAAAGTGGACATGATAAAGGGAATCTGAGGAAAGTCATAACCTATTGTTTGAAAGAGATTTGGAATGATATTTTCTCACTTAGGCACTTTTTCAGTAGAATTGTTGATATATTTGTAGCGCTTCCTGGAACGCTTTCCTTGTTTCAAAAAACCCCATTCCAGATTTTTGATATGTTTTAGCACTTACCTTAAACTTAATTTAAGAGTTGGACTAGTAATCTTGACTCAAGGGGCAAGGGCTGAAAAAAAAATGTTTTCATTAAATAATTCAAAAATTCTGGACGGGAAAAGTTGAAGTGCTCGTAACAAGTCTATATGGGTATTTTTAGTTTCTTCTTACCCAATTGACTTGATTCCAACCCATACCTGCCTCCGACATTGCTTTTACTGGAGTTCGGGGGAATTTAAGATATTTAGTCGCTAAAAACACCTAAAAACCACTGGTCTCCCTAACTCAGCCAATAGTCAATATAAAATTAAATCCTTCAAGGTGAGTTTGTTTTGGACCAATCACAAAATATTAAGCCCATTTTTACCCACAGAAAAAAATAGTAAGGGTCAGCCATGAGCTGGTTACGCAAAGTTTTACTCTAAAGCATATGCTGGGCTTCTTGTAAAATAGGAACGTGAACTCCACAGTCTGGTTCTGAAGAATCCTCTGCCGAACTGATGATGAATGATGGTCATGGTGGTGGTTTGGGGAGAGGGAGGATGTCGCCTTCTGGTTTCATCCCAACATGAACAGCGCTCACCCTGAAAACAACAAAACATTTTGAGTACTATTAGTTTCCTAGCCGTTTAACAATGATTAGACTTGAGTCAAACTGAAATGTAACAGCAAACTTGTCATCTAATGTCTTAAATGTAAACAGGGATGAACTGATTAAAATGTTCATTCAAGGAGAAGTAGCTACTTCTCCAGCATATGGGAAAGGCAAAGTAGAGAAAAAATCAAATTAGCTTTAGATTAAAAACAAACACAAGCACCAGATGAATTATTCTCTTCATCAGCCCCAATATCAGTTTCAAAGAGTAAAAATAAGAAACTGCCACACGAAAGTAAGCCAAACATGGCACCACTAGCAGTTTCACACAATACATTATTGGAAAATAAAACCACATTATTAGCCAAAGGAGCAAGCTACAAGCATTGCTACACAAGAATCCTTCACAAGTAGAAATATAACATGACTTTCTTATAACTCAATTAAACAGAATGTGTGCTTCTTGTAAAATACAGACGTGAACTCCACAGTCTGGTTCTGAAGAATCCTCTGCCGAACTGATGATGAATGATGGTCATGGTGGTGGTTTGGGGAGAGGGAGGATGTCGCCTTCTGGTTTCATCCCAACCTGAACAGCGCTGCACCATGGTACCTGCAAGAAACAAAATATTTGCACACAGTAGGAACATGTTAAAGATGAAAGAAGTAGCTATAATAACAGCATCAAGGAAAAGAGAAAATAGTGCACAAATTCAATAAGCTTCGCGTTTCAAATTTTTATTTTAAAGGAACCTATCACTCACAGTATTAAAGGATAAGATAAAAAAAAACAAAACTAAACAACACTGAAGACTGTGACAAGTGCATTGAATATGCCAAAAAACACAACATAGTTTAATACAGTGCAAGTAGAATGACAAAACCAACAAAACAAGAAGAGAGGACGATGTTACTTGTGCCACAGTAGATTAGGCGATGTACAAAATGAAATAATTGCAGCAGACAGAGCGAGGTTATGAAGACCATACCAATGCAGCATTTTGAAGTAGAAAGCAGGGTGAGCGACCAAGACAAGGCAGATAAATGCAAGTGGCAAAAGTGGAATTCACTTACATTCTCGGTATATGATATATTAAGGACAGACAACGACACATTGAACCTTTGAGTTGAAATTGTTCTCTTTCATCATCTTCGTCTTACTCGATATTCGCAGTTGCACTGTGGAGTGCCGATAGCGAGCCGTAGTGCGTCCAGACAACGACAGGGACAGTATCAAAACAAAACAATGTTGACAATGTGGCCGAGAAGACTTGTTCAATTGTGTTGGCGATTTACTCTGGACCGTCATAAAGACACGCTACACGAATGTTTTCTCACTTTCTACTAACATTATAGTGTGGCATAGACTGATCTTTTGCGTGAAGAAGAGTTCCTGTTTTTCTGTGCGTGTCAACTGACGGGAGGAGCTCACCGCACTTAGCCAGACCCTCCTTTCAAAGGTAAACACTTCTCAGTTCAACAGGGTTAAATAGTGTTCATAGACATTGTTTGTGAACAATGTTTGTGGTGCCGCAAATGCACCAAAAATGCAAAGGTAGTAGACGGACGGAAACACCTATAACTAACGAGAGAACGGTTATGTACAGCCGAGTTTCTCATACACATGCGCGGCTAGTGCGCCTTGTGCGAGGCTAGCCTGTGCATCGAACCAGAGACGATCTCTCGAAAGTCTTCCTATATCACCCATCACCCCTCCCCTTCCTCGAGACAGAAACTTAAAGATTTGAATCAATTATTATTATATTATTTGTGTACCGTTTTATAAATTTGCTATAAATATTTTCAATTAAAGCAGTTTTTTTTAAATATGATTGTGTGACCTTAACAAAAAAAAAAATATAATAATTTTGAAATATTTTTACTAAAAAAAAATAATATAATAATTTTGAAATAATTTTATAGTTTTGATCAAGTGTGCTGTAAATGACACACAAATGCCAAAATGAATCTTTAATAATATGAATAAATAAGGATTCATTTTGGATAAAGTGTGCCAGGAAGAAATGAGCCACTCCCGTTTGACCGACCCCAAAGTTGACCAACCTATATATTTTAATTAAAAAATTGATTTATTTTAATATTTAAATTGAAATATACAGGTCGGTCAACTCGGGGTCGGTCAAACGAAATAATTTTTTTAAGGTTTCTAAATTAACTAAAAAATTGGAATATTTTAATTAAAAAATACAAGTCGGTCAACTTTGGGGTCGGTCAAACTAAATAGACCCAATTGTAGGTCAATTTACATATGACTTTGTTTTTTTTTTTCCTGCGATCAACCTCAAAATGGTGAGTCCTTTTAAGTTTCAAATTATCCATCGTGTAATTTTGTACAGCAAACTGTAGTGAATTAACTGATGTGTCCCCTTCCCCCATGGCACATCTCACCTTCTACTGGCCCAAAATCATGAACAGGTATGGAGTGTTTGGCATCGTGAAAGAATAATGTCTGTGGTTCATTCTTCTGGATTCAAGCAGAAATGTAATGCGCTCCTATGACTACTCACTTCTGGTAGGTTCATAACTATAGATATAAGAGATCAGTTGTTAGAGCTACTTCCGTGCTTCATTTTTTAAATTTACTGTTCTGCTTATTTCCACAGATGTTGTTCACCAGTGTGGATAAATGGCACCCTCCTTCAGCTCTAACATTCTTTATCATTAAGATTGCCATACAGCGTTATTGAGAGGGTGTGTACAAAGCTTACCATCTGATCCCGACATTATTAGAATAACTCATAATATTAATAAAAATATGTGCCTGATTTTTGGAGTTTGATTTGCATGCACCTCTCTCACATATGGCATCATTTTGGCATTTTTCCTGAACATTGACAAGACACTTCATTTTTCTTTAATTGAGATCTGAGCTTCGGTTTAACCATTTCTGGGAGGGATTTCTATCTACATCAGTTTATACAGGAGCGTCGTTTACTTAGGAAAGCGAATTGCGAAAGCGAAGCACGAGAGCCCAAAGCGAGGCCGAGAGCTAAGAATCTGGGAGAGATTGTGGAGGTTCGGGTGTGCTCGGTGCGCCCCAGCACACCCGAACCTTCACGAACCTCTCAGATTCTTCGCTCTCGGCTTCGCTTTGGGCTCTCGCGCTTCGCTTTCGACACTTCGCTCTCCTAACTAAATAAAGCTGGGTTGCTTCTCGTAAGGATGTACACCGTAATACTGGAGATAGGGGGCGTCTAGACGATCATTTTTCAATAAGGAACATGGGGTCGGATACGCTGAGTTATGGAGTTACGCCCTTTGTAAGTTGCCGCACCTCTGCGCCGTAAGGTAGGCAACACATTCGACATCCCACTCTGGCACTGCAGCGCGCACCGCCGGCGCCGCCACCGCACCAGCACTCCGCTACCCCTGCGCTCATCCCCCGCAGATCGGCGGCCGTCCCTTGCTGACCCGCGAACATTCCCACGGTTCCGCGAGGACCCACGGCAACCTCCGCTGTTAAGCCACGCGGTTTCGCGAGAAGCCACGGCCTCACACCCAGATCCGCGAGGGTTGGCCGCGGGTCCTCGCGGAACATCCCGTGAGTTCCTGTAGCCCCCCCCCCCCCGGGGTTCCACGAGAGCCCGCGGTCATCCCTCAACCCTCGCGGTTACGCGTGTGAGGCCGTGCGTGGCTGCTCACAAAATCACGGCCGGGCTTAGCGGCGGGGTTGCCGCGGGCCGTTGCGGAACCACGGAGGATGATCGCGGAGACGGCCGCTGATCTGCGGGGGGTGACCACGGGAGTAGTGCTGATGCGGTACGGTGGCGGCACGCGCTGCAGTGCCGGAGCGTGGCATGGCGAATGTGTTGCCTACCTAACGGCGCAAGGGTGCGGCAACTTACAAAGGGCATAACCCCGTAACTCAGCGTATCCGACCCCATGTTCTTTGCTGAAAAATGATCGTATAAGGCGACGTTTATCTCCAATATTACGGTGTACATTCTTACGAGAAACACCCCGTGTATCTAAAGAACATCACTTGTGCGTGGTTTATCTCCACACTCAGTGGCAGCTTCAAGGTACTCAGGCAGGTCAATGTACGAGTGCACCTCGAAACATCCCTTAGCTCTCAAGCCTTTTCTAGTGGCGCAACACAGCCAATAGGATCTTCTCTAGTACTCCATCATTTTGTGAATTTTCCTTTGCAAGCCTGTAATATCCTGAGGTCCCTGCCGGGCGCGCGCAGCCCCGTGGCGTTCTAGTCCGGCACAAGGTGGTCCTGTGCGACCTCTGCCCCGCCCGGCCGCCCCCCGCGCGCCCAGCCACGTGGCGACCTGGACCGGCACAAGGCGCGTGCAGGCGTTTTGCTACCAGTGGGACCTACAGGCAGTCACAGGGTGCGTCGCTAATCCTTAGGGTGAGACCGGACGGATGGGCTCCAATGCAGGGCTGGACTACTGTACTGCGTAACATACGAGTCCCTTTGGTTGCCTACCTTCGGGGGGCGTCGCTCAAACGCCAGCCGGCAACCCTGCTGCGGGCTGCACTTCTAGCTGTCGTGTTATCACGGTCGTAATTAGGGCTGGTGGTGGTGGTGGTGGGGGGGGGGCGATGCTTCGCCGGTTGCCTAACTTAAAAGGTATTCCTCCAATTTTAATCTCATTTCGATTATTTCGATTCTGCTTATTCTGTAGACTACCGTCGATTTCGGATTTCTCCCCGCCTCAATTACGCACCTGCGTGTTATCAAATTAGTAATGAGTAATGTTATCAAATTAGTAATATGACTTTCTCATCATTGGACGCCGAGTGCACTCCAGGCAGGCGCGACTGCGACAGGGAAATGAACAGAAGCTGCTGCTTTTTTCCCCCGCCCCTTCTGGTTTGGGTCGCCTGAACCTCTAATCTAACTCGTTAACTCATTGAATGTCTCTCGATTCTTGTTCTGCTTCTCCTCATTGGCAACATGGTCCACTTGATCAGGCGCAATAACAGCTCACCTGGTACTCCGCCAGAATTCCTGTAAAGCTTGTGGCGTGATACGAGTGGGAGATAATAGAAAATAAATTAAGATTATGAGCCATTAAATGAAGAAATTTGAGAGCAAGCTTTTATTTTACTTCTAAAGTGTAATTCAGAATGTAATCAGCTGCAGGGATGCAGGCGAGAATTAGGACGATGGCCCTTGCGAACCGGAGCCCAGGGAAGGACGAGCAGTGCAGCAGACAGACAGATGCAGCGGAAATGCAGCAGGCACACCCCACTCACACACCACTCACGTGAAACATGAAAACAGAAAGGTAGAAAAAAATAGAAACAGGAAGGTCACAACCACGACCAGTACCGAGAAAATTCCGAGAAAACTCAGTAGGGCATTCATCAGTCACAGATGATAGTAGTGCCTATGGGCAGTTACGAGCAATAACAATACGCACAAACGGGATATGTGCAACACACCTATTATCCATAAATACTTTATACAAAAGTTGCCATGCAATTTTCGGACACTACAACAGCAGCGCATTTATGTACAACACAGGAAAGGGTGTGAGGGGTGTGTCAGAGAACACGTAACAGTGCTGCGGGACTGCCTACCCAATGGGCCTCGTTGGTGCCTTACCTCTAGGGTAATTCCACGGTAAAAAGGCACGACTCCCGACGTCGATCTCACCGATTTGGCTATAATTCACAGAAAAGACTCGAATAGTGGCGTAATGAAACGGTGCCAAACGGTTTTGCTCGGAAAAATTTCGTTTCGGAGATATGGCGATTGAAAGATCAGTTTTTTTAGCCGAAAAACGCCGAAAATCACGTTTTTTGTCTGTTTGCAGCCTTGTAGGAAAACGCAAATATCTCAGCCATTTGAAAAGATATCGAAAAAACCAAGAAAAGCTTTGGAAAGGGGACAACGCACTCTACAAAAAAGGTCATCTTAGACTTTTAGCTCAGTGTAAAAAATTCGTCGATATTTTGAACTTAAAGCAAAATAAATTGCTATATAAAACTTCAAATCGCTATTCCCAAAATACCTTATTTTTAATTTTGACGAAAATTTGGTGGAAGGGCCCTCTTACTATGTAGAATACACCATAATTTTGTTGCGTTGAGTATTGAAGTCGTTCTTGAGTTATGGGGTCTGACGTGCAGCAATGAGCTTCCAAATCGCGTCGTTTTGGGTTGCTGCGGCCGCTACTGCTCGGTGTGTCGCGCAGCGTCGTTCGTACTTCGCGCGCCCATTCCGAGGGTGAACCATGTGACCTCTGACGGCCAATGAGAGGACCACACACCAAATTATTCGTACCTGGTGCTTGCAATTGCTGATCTTTAACTTTAATTGACGGTTATATGGTTTTCTTGTGAGTTTGCGATATGTTCCTTGTTCCAACAAGAAGAAATGCTCGATTGGACTATTTTCATGTTCAAAAGTGTGCTCGCCAGGAGAGTTTATTCTTTCTTTGTCCTTAGGCGATGGGGAAGTTGACTTGTTACAAATACGTTCCGGAGTGCCGTCAGTTTCTGAAGTTTGGTCCAAACACTTCAAAGAGTACATCGTTTTCTACCTTCTGAGGAACAAGAAATGCTGTGACCCCTTCAAGAAGCACAAAGAAATAGTTACCAAGAATCTGAGGGAAATAACTCTTTCATTAGTGAAAACATATTGTGAATCATCTACTGCTCCATCCCTTATCCCAGGCCAACAAGTTCGCACAAACTGTTGCAAAGACTTAAAAAAGTGCTTGTCACCCCTTCAGACTTGAGCCGAGAAAATAAGTTGAAAATTCTCTTATCCATGTCAATAATTAAGGTTTCAGCTTATTTTTTTATGGCTTTATGGTTATTTGTTCTGAATGGTGATCGCCTGGGCCTCTAACATGGCGATTTTTGTCATGATTTGTTTTTTGAATGATGATTGGTTCATGTTGCACAATTCGTATTTGAATTGAGCCTTTGTGCACGCCATTTGTTTCTTTCCAAAGAAATTGCATTTTTTTTTGCATTGTTCTTTTATGCATGTATATTTCTTAATGCCATGAGAGAATTAGATTAATGTAAATAAAAAATAATAAAAAACATATTCACTATAATGGATTACCATAATAATATGTAGTACATTTAGAGGCTACGAATAGGTATTCTTATCTTCTCTTTCGCTGTCCAGACTGCTGTTTTGAGCGTTTCTGAGACAGTGGTGGGGGTTGCCTGACATTGAATATTATTTGTCTTTGTAACAAGTCAACTTCCCCATCGCCTAAGGACAAAGAAAGAATAAACTCTCCTGGCGAGCACACTTTTGAACATGAAAATAGTCCAATCGAGCATTTCTTCTTGTTGGAACAAGGAACATATCGCAAACTCACAAGAAAACCATATAACCGTCAATTAAAGTTAAAGATCAGCAATTGCAAGCACCAGGTACGAATAATTTGGTGTGTGGTCCTCTCATTGGCCGTCAGAGGTCACATGGTTCACCCTCGGAATGGGCGCGCGAAGTACGAACGACGCTGCGCGACACACCGAGCAGTAGCGGCCGCAGCAACCCAAAACGACGCGATTTGGAAGCTCATTGCTGCACGTCAGACCCCATAACTCAAGAACGACTTCAAAACACAACGCAATAAAATTGTGGTGTATTCTACATAGTAAGAGGGCCCTTCCACCAAATTTTCGTCAAAATTAAAAATAAGGTATTTTGGGAATAGCGATTTGAAGTTTTATATAGCAATTTATTTTGCTTTAAGTTCAAAATATCGACGAATTTTTTACACTGAGCTAAAAGTCTAAGATGACCTTTCTTGTAGAGTGCGTTGTCTCCTTTCCAAAGCTTTCTTGGTTTTTTCGATATCTTTTTAAATGGCTGAGATATTTGCGTTTTCCTACAAGGCTGCAAACAGACAAAAAACGTGATTTTCGGCGTTTTTCGGCTAAAAAAACTAATCTTTCAATCGCCATATCTCCGAAACGAAATTTTTCCGAGCAAAACCGTTTGGCACCGTTTCATTACGCCACTATTCGAGTCTTTTCTGTGAATTATAGCCAAATCGGTGAGATCGACGTCGGGAGTCGTGCCTTTTTACCGTGGAATTACCCTCTAGAGCGGGAAGGCAAACACCGGCAAACACGCATACTGTTACGTGTTCTCTGATACACCCGGTACACTCTTAAAATCTTACGGTGAATTTCACTGTAAGCTACGGTGAACCTGGCATCACTGTAACTTACGGTGGATTTCACCGTAAGCTACGGTGACATTCACCGTAAGCTACAGTGAAATTCACCGTAGCTTACGGTGAATCAGGGGGCATGACCGTAACCTACGGTGACATTCACCGTAGCTTACGGTGAAAATTCACCGTAAGTTACGGTGATGCCAAGTTCACCGTAGCTTACAGTGAAATTCACCGTAAGCTTTAAAGAGTGTACACACACAAAATGTAGGGAAGGGACAGAGAGCGCGGGGCCCAAGGACGGACTCACCCTTCCCGACGCTGTCCCTCCCTCTCTTTTTGATTCCCGCCGCGCACGACCGTCGTCGCCATTCGCCACTCCTAGGGGTCGGCTGGTAGAACGGGGCGCCGGGGCGCCATGGACCCGGGACTAGAGGTGTAGAAACACTTCGAATCGAATCGAAACAGTCCCAATTCGATTCGTATCGATTTCGAAACAAGCCACTTCGATCGAATTCGATTCATAGGACGCGCGCTCGAGCCGCCAAAGCGTCTGATTGATCACGCTACCAAGCTGAAGCCTTCTTTTAATGAGAACCGATTTCAATACACACCACCGTATAGTTATGTTTAGATTACTTTTAACACCTCTTACATTTTAAGGTCTACACTTGATTCGATTCGATTCGGACTCGAAATAGCAAGATTCGATTCGAATCGAGGAAAACAAAAAAAATAGATTTGATTCGATTCCGAGGGGGAAAAGGGGGAGGGGATTAAGATTCGATTCGAGTTTGAAAAAGGGTGATTCGCACATCTCTACCCGGGAGGGGCTGATTCTTACCTAGGGTACCCCTCCTGTCACGGTCACAGCCACGCATCTTCCGAGGGACGCGAAGGCAAAGGGGGGAGGGGGCGGGGGCTACGGTGGACTCGTCAAGACACTGACGCGCACCTGCGCAATGCACTGTAAATCCTTCAGAGTCTCAAATCCTTAAGGTCCGAAAAAAGGTACAAAGCGGCTGCTTAAGGTACAAAGACGATTAAGGGTCGCGACCGGGTAATATGCGGTGATGGAAGGAGGTGGAGGGGGTGGGTAGCAGAAGGAGGGGAGTGGGACGCAGGGTCAGGGACACCAGGCAGCGTTGTAATAAGGTGCAGCTCAGAGCGTCCCACCCGCCCCCACCCGAACGTGAGTCCGTGGTTGCAGTTGGTTCCGCGCCGAGGCGTGCGCGCTGAGTTGGGTATGGCTGGGGATCGATTCCCGGCACTGCCCCCCAAAAAATACATATCTCGCAGTCTCGCAGCTTACTCGTCTAATCACGGGGCGTCGAGGAGGAAGGAGTACAAGAGGAAGAGGGGCAAGGAGAGGATAGGGGAAGAAACCTGATGGGAAAGAGAAAGAAGGGTGATGCGGAAGAGAGGGAAGGGAGAGGGAGGGAAATGAATTGAAAGAAAGTTGTAGCCAAAAAGCGAGCGTTTCGTGCAAAGTAGTGCTCGGATTTTATTTGCACGCGGGAGGTACGCGTAATGGTACAGAGGAGCCGTCCTGGTAAGGCAACGCGCAGTGACCGCCTGGCACAGGAGAGTTACACGATTTGGTTCAGAGGCACCGTGCTGGGCAGGTCGCCCGCTGCGCACGGCACGTACACTGTATGGTTCAGAGGAGCCGTGCTGGGTAGGCCGCCCGCTGCGCACGGCACGTACACTGTATGGTTCAGAGGAGCCGTGCTGGGCAGGCCGCCCGCTGCGCACGGCACGTACACTGTATGGTTCAGAGGAGCCGTGCTGGGTAGGCCGCCCGCTGCGCACGGCACGTACACTGTATGGTTCAGAGGAGCCGTGCTGGGCAGGTCGCCCGCTGCGCACGGCACGTACACTGTATGGTTCAGAGGAGCCGTGCTGGGTAGGCCGCCCGCTGCGCACGGCACGTACACTGTATGGTTCAGAGGAGCCGTGCTGGGCAGGCCGCCCGCTGCGCACGGCACGTACACTGTATGGTTCAGAGGAGCCGTGCTGGGTAGGCCGCCCGCTGCACACGGCACGTACACTGTATGGTTCAGAGGAGCCGTGCTGGGTAGGCCGCCCGCTGCGCACGGCACGTACACTGTATGGTTCAGAGGAGCCGTGCTGGGTAGGCCGCCCGCTGCGCACGGCACGTACACTGTATGGTTCAGAGGAGCCGTGCTGGGCAGGTCGCCCGCTGCGCACGGCACGTACACTGTATGGTTCAGAGGAGCCGTGCTGGGTAGGCCGCCCGCTTAGCACAGCGCTGCTTGCGCGCGCACGCTCCTGTGTGTGTGTGTGTGTGTGTGAGAGAGAGTGGGAGAGAGAGAGAGAGAGAGAGAGAGAGAGAGAGAGAGAGGGAGAGAGAGAGAGAGAGAGAGAGAGAGAGAGGGGGGGGGAGAGGGAGAGAGAGAGAGAGAGAGAGAGAGAGAGAGAGAGAGAGAGAGAGAGAGAGAGAGAGAGAGAGAGAACGCTGCTGTTCGAGCAAAGTCGGTCCCTTCCCCAGAATGGGCATTACAACGCATTTTAGCGTGGAGTGGTTTTTATACCAGTACATTTTTCCTTCACATAGCTGTGGAGGTCTTTCCCTGTGGAGGTATTTTTTAATCCACAATCGTGGAACTAAAATCACGCTAGTCCTGTGGAGGAGATTTTCCTCCAACAACCTAAACATCTTTTTACTCCACACTTTGGAGGAACTTTCGCGTGGATGCTTTTTCACTTCCACAAGCTGTGGAGGAAGTTTCCCGTGGAGGTAAATTCCCATTCCCATCCAATTTTTTTTGGAGGTGTTTTCTGTGGAGGTTTCGTGCCACACCCTTGTTGCTACCTCTATTTTTTACAGTTACCTGGCAAGTGGGTCCCTTTAGAAATTTGCGGGTAGCTCCTTTTGTGTTCCACCCTCCACAGTGTGCACTGTCATCAAGGAGACGTGTGAGGTCCTGTGGGAGCAGCTGCTGGAGGAATGCTTCCCTCCCCTCACCGAGGAGCGCCTAGAAGGCATCATGGACGGGTTCTGGCAGAACTGGAACTTCCCTAATGCAATCGGTGCATTGGATGGGAAACATTGCATCTTGCAGGTAAGAAAGGCGCTTACTGGGTTTGACGGGAATGAACCACAGGTGGAAATTACTGAGTTTTTTTCATTTGCAGAACTTTGCCAATGCCGATGCTGACTGGCTGAATTACAAGGGGGACTTCAGCATGGTGCTGCTTGGGATGTGCGACTCCAAGTACAAGTTCACCTATGTCAGCATTGGTGGTCGAGGACGGCGACATGATGCAGGCCTGTGGCGCGAGTGTGACCTCCACCACGCCCTGGTCAACGGGCAATTGCCGTTGCCGGCGCCAAGGCTGCTGCCTGGAGGGTGGGTGGCCACACCCCCGACCATCATCGCGGACGGTGCCTTCCCGCTAGGTCCGAACTTAATGTAGCCCTTTCGCCGGCCCCAGCTTCTCAGCCCCGCCGACCACATTTTCAACTACCGGTAAGTTTTCTAGCCGCTCTCCCGCCCCGCTCTCCCACCCCGCTCTCCCGCACGTTGACGGAACAACCCCCGGCGCCTATCTTCACTGTGCTCCGCTGCTGTCCGACACTACCGAAGTCTTACTTTCTACTTTTGTCTGATCAGGATCTCCAGAGCAAGGCGAACTATTGAAAATGCCTTTGGCATCCTCTCTGCGAGGTGGCGGGTCTTGCGGCGGACCTTCATCGCCAAGGAGGCCACTGCGAGGGCAATCATTCAGGCGTGCGTGGTGCTCCACAATTACCTCATCCTCAACCAGGAGAACGTGCCACCCCACCAGTACTGGTACGCTCCACCCAACATTCGTGATGTTCCTGGCATCGCGGAGCATCAGCTACCTCCCGTCCGCTTCGACGTCCAGGAGGAGCTCGACGACGGCGACCTCATCAGAGAGCACCTCGTGGACTACTTCGTAGGACCAGGAAGTGTACCGTGGCAGTGGCAGCACATGAACGGATAGCTTGTGAGGGAGGGTAAAGGGAGGGGGGGGGGAGTTGTGCAAGGTAATTATCCAATGTCAGATTTGTAACAGGTTTTTTTGCAATGCTCAGACATGGCATGGCATCTCAGTTTCAATGCATCATTTTTGGGCAGCAGGGTGTATTTTATAAAGTTTTTAACTGTCTGGATTTCAAGCGTTAACCTGGAGCCTATTTAGACCAGTTGAGACGTTAGCCCTGAATGATGTCTTAAGACTCAACGTGTGTATGTGAGACTTCAGTTAACTTTGTGCATAAACATTAGTTTCAAGTTTTCGTAACAGAACATTTGCAAGCTGATAGGTTTTGTGTTGAGCAGCAATGGATTTGAGTGTTTAAATTAAAATGCCATATGGTTTTTTAAGCCAATTATATTGCACAATTCTTTGGCTAGAAACTTTTCTTAAGTAGTATCACAGTCTCGACTCGCCTCGACTTGCAAAGGACGCAGCTTTGATTTTATGGAAAATCAAGCCATTTACAAAGATTAAGGAAGCAATATCAATTTACATATGACTAGATTGAATAACTTGTTATCGAATCGTAAAATACACGAATAGAAAAGAAACTTTGTTTTTTCTATGCATTGCGTAAAACAATATTGACAAACCCACAAGACATTACAGACTGATTTCACGTTTCTTAGTTTCTATTGACTCCTAATAACGGCGTGCGTGGTGCTCCACAATTACCTCATCCTCAACCAGGAGAACGTGCCACCCCACCAGTACTGGTACGCTCCACCCAACATTCGTGATGTTCCTGGCATCGCGGAGCATCAGCTACCTCCCGTCCGCTTCGACGTCCAGGAGGAGCTCGACGACGGCGACCTCATCAGAGAGCACCTCGTGGACTACTTCGTAGGACCAGGAAGTGTACCGTGGCAGTGGCAGCACATGAACGGATAGCTTGTGAGGGAGGGTAAAGGGAGGGGGGGGGGGGAGTTGTGCAAGGTAATTATCCAATGTCAGATTTGTAACAGGTTTTTTTGCAATGCTCAGACATGGCATGGCATCTCAGTTTCAATGCATCATTTTTGGGCAGCAGGGTGTATTTTATAAAGTTTTTAACTGTCTGGATTTCAAGCGTTAACCTGGAGCCTATTTAGACCAGTTGAGACGTTAGCCCTGAATGATGTCTTAAGACTCAACGTGTGTATGTGAGACTTCAGTTAACTTTGTGCATAAACATTAGTTTCAAGTTTTCGTAACAGAACATTTGCAAGCTGATAGGTTTTGTGTTGAGCAGCAATGGATTTGAGTGTTTAAATTAAAATGCCATATGTTTTTTTAAGCCAATTATATTTCACAATTCTTTGACTAGAAACTTTTCTTAAGTAGTATCACAGTCTCGACTCGCCTCGACTTGCAAAGGACTCAGCTTTGATTTTATGGAAAATCAAGCCATTTACAAAGATCAAGGAAGCAATATCAATTTACATATGACTAGATTGAATAACTTGTTATCGAATCGTAAAATACACGAATAGAAAAGAAACTTTGTTTTTTCTATGCATTGCGTAAAACAATATTGACAAACCCGGGTGGAAGGATCCGTAGTTCAAGTGCAGCCTGAACTGTAGTCGATTAACTGCAATGGGATTCTACTTTCCGAGCTGCACTTTGAGTGTGTATTCTCACTCTTTGGAATGTAGTGTAAAGAACGCTGGGTAGTGCCCTTCAGCCTGTTCTTTTAACTGCAGTTACTCCGTAGTTTATGTGCTATCACAAACGGGGCTTAAACTGTCTAACAAAACTGCAGTTGGCTACCGTAGTCTGAGGCGAGTTTACCTGTGGGCGCGGGCTGCGGTGTCATCTACAGTGCAAACTTGGCCGTCACTTGCGCTTTTACTGTCGGCGAAGTGTGTTACACGATTGCGTTCCTGACAGCAGACCAAATACAAATACTGCTAATGAACCAAAACGCAATTTGTGTACAGCGTAATAGCATTTTAGCTTACAGTATGGATGAGTTTTTGTCCGTTGATCAATTTACTTTTTAATTCCCACAAAAACTGGCGAAGCGCCCGTCAACCGATGAGTAGGCAACCCATTGTGCTCGTGCACGCCAGCCAGAGTATGGGAAATCGTCGAATATGTTATCATCTGACACAACCGTTTATTTCGCATCCAACCACCGACACGCAATGTGAATGTGAGTGCAGCGCGACACATGCCACATGCCTGCCTGTATCTACCAGAGTGACCAGAGTCGTCAGTCGTCTCATCTCTCACTACCTCCACGGAATAATTTAGAGGTGCGTGTGCGTCGTTGAAATTGTCTCGCTCACGACGCTTAGAAAGTACGCTCGTTTCTACACTACTCGTTTGCCCGTCCGCCGTACCGTGTCATCCCCTGTATTTTCAAAGTCGTAAGGTAATCAGTGTTCCTATCGTTTCAGATAACCAGCTATGGCCGGCTCGATCAAGATGTACCTGTTCGTCATGATCTGGGAAACTAGGAAATTCGAATCAGTTGTGGGAGCCAGCACCCAAGAGACGACGTATGAAAGTGGAGACCCAATACTGTTGGACGGCAAGGAAGCTGTCGTTTTAGGAACTGCCTGTAAGTGTTCGATGCATTTGTGGATCTTTTGATGGATTGATAGATCTTTTCTAAAGGTCCGTCTACCTTGGGGGTGAAGTACTGAGTTTGAGTATGGAGTACAATGCAAGGATATCTTTCACTTGCCCTTCTCGCTGGGAGAGTCAATCAGGCATCTCCATGCACTGTACTATCGGTACTCCAACTTCCTTCTCCACCCCCAATTTAGACAGACCATTAAAATATCTCAATGGGTTCGCTCCTGTTTTAGTGACTCGCTCTGAAGCTAAGGAGAAAGGTACAGAGTACTACAACCAAGTTTCTGCACTTCATGGAGACGGGGAATGGGAGTTTAATACTCAAACTTTTGACCACGAGCCTTGTAAGTTATCTTTTGCACATGATCAGTAAATTCTGTTGTTGTATCGTCTTTGCTGTAGTATTGCAGTGATTTTATTTTTTAATTGTATGTCTTGGCAATTTATAGGCTTCAGTGTCCAAGAAAGTGATCGAAGTGATGAAGTAAGTGATGGAAGTGATGAAGATGATCCGGAGCCACTCACCAAACGGAGAAGAATGGAATAATTAGTTACCTTTCCTCACACCACTTAAAAATTCTAATGTCTCACAAGCTTTTTATTTATTTATTTGTTTTATCTATTTTATTTGTAAAGCTGAGCTAATTGTTTGAATGTAGTTACATTTTGTGCGTGTTAAACTGTGTGTGATTGTTGATTTTAATCCTCCACTACTGAAATAATACTCTGTTAATACTAGTACCTGAAATACTTTTACAAGTTTTTTATTTATAGTACCTTAGGCAATTTTGTAATATTAAAACTATTTCATGTTGCAATAATTCTTAGAATAAAAACTAACTCTGCATGATTTTGGTGTTATGTCTTAAAACATTCATTTATCAAGTAAGTCCATTGTTGAACTTGCTTAAATGGTTTGTTGGAGTAATTCATCTTTGAAGAATATGGCAGAAATGCAAAGCAACAAACAGTTATTGATATCTAAGTTTAATGAAACGTATTTTGTTCCAATGCATTTACAGTTAGATCTAGACAAAGGAACCTGTCAGAGTACAGATGCAGATTAAGCAAGCAGAGTAGATAATCCCAAAGAAAGCAACAAAAAATGCAAGGTTGTTCAAGGTGAATCCACAATACCGCTCATAGCTCATAGCTCATGCACTTATGTGGCTCATAAGTTCCTCGCATTCAACTATATGTTTTTGGTGAAAGCGGAAATTTAATATATTTCGAAGAGGCCATTTCACCAAATAAGTTCCCTAGTTTGCCTTCTTACACTCCGCATTCAGAAATGAGAGGAACTTATGAGCTGGATGAGCGCATGAGCTATTAGCTAGGAGCAGTATTGCGGATTCACCTTCAGCAACATTTCTTGGGAATTCAAAACATTATTTTACTATTTCTGCCACTCATATTTTTATTTTAAGTCATTTGTATAAAGAGCATAGCAAAAGTCAGTACAGAAGTTAAAGATAATGTCATCCAGAGTGCAATCAAGGGGTAATCCATGTAATTCCTCACTCATAGTGCTAAAAGAACCCTGAAATAAAATTATTGATTCAATAAAATACATTATTAAAAATTCCTTGAAATCAAATTGAGATAGAATATAATATTCTAAATGTAAAATCTATCTTAACATTTCTTTCTGTAGGACATTGATGCAGGCAAAAGTGGGACAGTCAGATTCTGAAATATTAAATTTAAAGGCAAGAAGCTTGCAATTAATGAATGAAACTGGATAACACTTGAAGTGTCTTCCAGGTTCCTTTAAAACAAAAATATGTGGAAGAATTATATCACAGAGTTTTGTCAGAGTATTTTTAGGCAAAATTTTACCTAGCATATAGCACTTTCCACTAGAAACTACAAAATAATCAATGCGGAACACATCGTCATTATCTAAAAGCACCACACTGTTATTTTGTTTTGAAATCCTCTGATAATTAGAACATTGATAAACTTCACCCTGAAAGAGACATCTTTCATAGATAAATAGATTTCTACAATCTAGGCCTTCCTGTTGAAGAGGTTCTAAATAGGAAGGAGAAAGAATCAATGACATGGGTTTGCCGAGAAAAGAAATGTTTCCTTCAACAAAATGATGTTGAACCTGGTTGCGAAATCCACTTAGGGTCATTTTCTTGAGATATTCTTTATGGCTTTCAGACATGCTATCACTAACTTCATCTTCTAAATTCTTGAGTGCTACTCTCAACTGCATACCTTTGCAAACCTGTTTTGCCATTCCATTACTACTCTTGACAAAATTTTTAATATCATGATTGAAGCTCTCAAACATAAAGGCTGAGTGTGTCCAAGGTTGACCATAGTTATATATACTCTCTTCTAAGTGAGTAAGGAGATGAATGCTTATTGTTACATGCTCAGTTCCATATAGAATGTCAATTTCTTCAACAAAGGACTTCAAGTAGCGTGAACAATAAGCTACATCAGTCTTCGAAACAGAGTTCTGCATCAATACTGCAACCGAATGTACAAGCCGACCCCAGTGATTAAGGAACCGGGCAGGTAAAATGTTTTTCAGGACTGGTATACTGTACTGAACCACCCAATGAAACCATTCATGGCCTCTATAATCAGAGCGGTCTTTCAGGGACCTGGGAGCCCTAGCAACATCTGAAGTAGGTGTAATAAGAAGGAGCCTGCTATCAACTTCTTCAAACTTGCTCTTTATGTTGAATGGCCTTCCAGAAAATTGATCAGTAAACCAAAGAGAAGTAAATCTTTTTGCCACATTAACAAGCACATGAAAAAAGTCTAGATCCAATCCACTGACAACATTAAATCCTTCAATTTCTGAAAAGATTGACTTGCCTTTAATACCCATTTTGGAAGACCTCTCATTCTCTGCAACAGCAGCAAAATTCATAGTTTCTTCGTGGGTTCTTGAATTGTACTGTCCATTCTTGATGGAGTATGAGCGAACTGTCCCTTTGCCATATTTTACAACTATACCTGGGTGGTAACACAGACCACAACCATATTCACCTGGAAAAAACGAAAGGGATTAAAAGTCAGCTATTAGATCAACATGAACATTAAATCACAAGAACATGCTACATACCATTAAATTGTATTGAGTTGCGCAATAGTGGTCGAGCAACAGTGTCTGAAATGCACATAAGTATTTTTACAAGAAAATGAACAGAACGACCACCAGTGAACACAGTTATGCCATTGCGAAATAAGAAATTGCACTCTTCAATGAAAGGCTTTAAGTACTCCTGGCAGTTAGGTTTCTTTAGACCTAACCACAACCTTGACATAAGGATATACTTTCTCCTGAGATGCAGGGGAAGTTCATTAATACATAACAAAACTGGCCAGGCCGAACGCTTGCTCGTTGAGGACACCTAGATAAAGAGTCATTAGATTAAAAATAATACATAAGGCAAAGACAATCATTAGGAGGATCCCTGTGAAGTAGCCGGAACGGTTTACACTAAGATTTAAAAGCAATAAATAAACCCTTTGAATAAAGTTAAATTTTAACAAAAAATAAATTTAAAAAAAAAAATAAAAAAAATAAATAATAATAATTAGAAGTTTTTCAGGTTATATTTTCACATGGATCTTCCCTTTCAACATTTCAATTTCTCATTACCTGAAGACCATCAACAAAGCAGTTCATTGTCAACACATTGCTTTCTACTGAGTTTTTGTAAACTTTGCCATCATAAATGTCTTCATAATTGAAACGATTGATTTTCTGACGTGTTTGAGAATCCAACAGTAGGTCATCATAGCAATGCTTCACAACTGATTTTATCTGATCACAAAGAGATAGATACAAAAACATATGCCCACTTTTTTTGTTGGATTCAGTACTGAATTCATTCTGACACCTGTCGCATTTACCATCACTTTCAACAAGACCTAGATATTTTCCACACTGAGGGCATACTTGATATTCTGTCATGGAGACAGAGGAGTATTTCTCAATAACTCGCTTCATGAAGTATCGAGATGAAAAGAAGGTTTTATCAGAAGATAAAATGCCAGCTAGCTCCATAATATCCTCAGAAGCAGAAAAGGTTAAATTGTGGCGCTTCTTTGTAGCTAATAAGAGGAGAAGATCAATCTTCTGCTCGACAGTCAGGTGAAGGTCAGGTGCAACAGCGAGCAATTTTTCTTCATCATCATCAGATTCACTATCGGTCTCAAAAGCTGACACATTTATCTCTTGTTCATTATATACCACAGTGCCAGGATCTGTCTGTAATTAAGAATAAATAATTAAAATCATTGTCAGTATTTCTAGTATGATTATAAATATCTTAAGCTTACCCTCTCTTCAAGATCATCTAGTTCTCCATATTCATATTCATTATCATGTGTCACCACAAAATTAGAACAGGTTGGGTATGACGGTGCTTCAAGTGCCTGTGGAGAGAACAGTTCATAAAACTCATACAATATTTTGACCGGCTTCACTTTTACAGGAAGTGAATGCACTGCCAAAGTGAAGAAATTGTTTTAATACCTGCATAAGATCAGCAGTTGTTATAGGTGGAGGTTCTTCATGTGATGAGGTTTCTAATACACAAAAGTTGGTTTCATCAAATCTATCGTTTACCTGATACAGTATTTAATAGATACATAGATAAAAAGATGTCACAGATAGATGTTAAAATATTTACAATGACCAAACTACTCTTCCTTACTTGTTCTAAATGTGGCTCTTCCTCAACACTTCTTGATATATGTTCAACCAACTGTTCAACTTCGACAACATGTTCGGGTCTGTTCTCTGCAACCAAGTGTCCAACGGAATCTTTATCATCATGATTGTCAAAAGAATAAGCATTCACAATCCTGAGGGCAAATGTAAATGAGTTAATAATAGGAGAAAAATACACACTAACAATCTAGTGAAGTTTGTTTTTAAAGTTGAAATACTTCACATTTACCCGTCAGCATTAGAAGAATGTGGAGCTTGATTCTCTTTGTGACGCGTAAGACTTCTACAGATTTTCGGTCTTTGAACACATGTTTTCTTAGTGGTTGGTCTGAAGAGCAATCAATTACAGAACATTAAGATACTATTTCACATTCTTAGGGATGGCACCGGTATTTTACTCCTCGGTATTTTTCGGTTTTATACCGGTTTTATACCGGTATTATACCGGGGCCAATTTCGAATAATACGGTATTTTACTCAATGAACAGTTTTTCACCAAAAACATTTCGCCATTGAGCGGCTTCGGGACGGCTTTACTCAAGGGTCTACCACTTCCATAATCCTGGTACACCCCTTTAGATGATTACTGATAATCATATGATCATTATCATGTAAAATTTCTAAATATTGACAAATTTTGACATATATGGAGAAATATTATCAAATTTGACCAAAAGTCGCGTGATTACTGGCCAATAATCAGTAAATATGTTAAAAATAAACTCAAATAATCATTGATAATCACCATGATCGTGACAGATTATAATCCTCGCACGCGATTTTTCTAAGTGATAGACCCTTGGCTTTACTTGCTAAGTAAAGGAGTTTGGCGTCGTTTTTAATACCGAAGCATAACACCTATCGTCTCAGGGTCGGATGGTGGGTGGTGGATCCGCTGCTATTGTGGCCGTTAGTCGCCCGCTTCTCTCTCCTATAAGCTTCCCGAACGTACTCCCTAATCTGGTGTTGTGTGTGGGCGTTTTGGATCCGAGGTTCGGGTTAGGTTTTTGTACATTTTGTGATGTATTTCCATGTTTTTCTCTATCTTTTGGACCCTTTATCTCACTTAAATACAGTACTATTCACAGATATTATCAATTCAATGTGCAAAGAGCTACCTTAAATCCAAAGAACCAGATTTTAGGAGTTATAACTCATTTTTCGTTCTAAAATTAAGATACAGTAACCACAACAAAAAATACCAAAAAATACCGAAAAATACCGTATCAAACCGTATTAAACCGGTGTTTTAAACCGAAAAATAAAATACCGGTATTTTACCATCCCTACACATTCTCCATCAAAACAGAAAAATCTAAAAGTTTAGCATTTTGGTTACTAACTGTCTCTTTCCTTGCTGTAAAGTATTGCGTGAGATTTCAGTAGTTCGTGGTTTTGACCCTGCCTTGAGCCACTTGAAGTAAGGTCCACGAGGTCCACGTAACTTCTTGACAGGTGTTCCATTCTCAAGAGAAGCCTCACAGGCTGACCTTTTCATTGCAGTTGTTGTTCTCTGACTGATCACATGACACCTGACTGACTGAGCACCTCCAGGGCCTGCTCAATGCTCACTCCGGGGATCGGGGGTGTGGTGGGGGTAATGCTTTTGTCTCTCTCTCACCACCTTCCTTCCAATGGGTAAAGAGAGACAGAGATAGCACAAAAAGCGGACACCCTCGATCTCGAAGTGACAGGGACCTGATCACCTGATCACCTGTAACTCTACCCCACCCCACCCCACCTCACCCTATCCCCACCTCAAGTACTGTTTTGACCAAGATAAAAACTGAAAAAAAGGAGAAAAAATGGAAAGTAATAAAAATTACAAGTAGTTGATAATTTCACATTAAAAAAAAATACTGCCAATATATTTCAAAGTAAGCATCATAAAGTGTTTCTGTAACAAAAATCAATGAAATTCAACTTATCTGACTCCGGTGTTCAAAACACATTTAAAGGTCTGCAACATGTGCTCTGCAGTCCAGGCTGAAAGTGACCCCACTTCTGACCCACTTCTGTCGAAGTTAGTGACAACTCCTCACGGCGATGGCGAGGCATCAGACACCAGGCAGCAGCATCAAGACTCTGCAACAAAGAAGGCCCAAGTATGCACTGGTAAAATGGATAAGTGGAAGGTATGAAGGTCAACTTACCCACGACGTTCAGACTGCTTGGATCAGGGATCTTGACCATGAGAGTGATTGGAAGGATGAGAGCTTCATCATTGAGTGGCAAGTAGGCCCCAAGCCTTCCTGTGGTGAATGGGATATTTATGATGGGATTCTGCTCGCACTGCATGGTGAGTACCTGTTTGACAGAACTTGAGTTAGGCTACATTATGGGCAGACTACAGCTCTATTGTTTTCCTGTCTCAGATGATTTGGGGTACTTAGAGGGGCTGAAAAATCAAGAGGCGGATAGGACTAGCAATAGTAATAATAAGGAGAACAATCATTCGCGTGGTAAAAGTAAATCTCCTAAGTCTGTCAAAACTTCTACAGTTAAATCCAGTGCAGATGACACGGTGGATTTGACTCCAAAAAGTAAGTCTGTTCTTCCATTTGGAGAGCTCCATAATTTAAACGCTTGAAAACCTGTTAGGGCGCTCTCACAATGTCTTGCAGTTAGGTGACTTTCTAGACAGACTTCCCCTTTCTAAATTACTTTGGTCCTAACAATAATTCTACCTTATCTCTGAGAAGTCTGTCCAGAAAGTTAACTCCAAGACATAGTGGGAGCACTTTTACTAACTTCACTGTTATATCTTCTGTAGATATCCAGTCTATTCTAGCGCAGCTCTTGGCTAATGGCTCTGTCCCTATGACCCCAACCTCATCTCGGTCACAAAAACTAGTGAATGAAGATGTGGTAAGCCTTGTGATTATGATGTTCAAGTCATCATGTGATAAAAGTGCTAAAACTAGTTTTATTATTTTCAGGTTAAAATAGGGAAGTTTCTGACTATCAGCCAGAATTGCTATTTGGAAGCAAAGGCAGCACGGACTCCGGGAGCCATGACCAGATGTCTTGTGAGAGGTTCCTTTAAACTTAAGCGACTTGAACGCTCTACATATGCGGGTCAGAAGAGGACAGTTGGTGGCATAACCGTGCAGAAGAAATCTCTGAAGAGATATGGCAAAATGGAAGATATTAGAAGAAAGTCTGGAGATTTTAATTGATTCATTTGTTTTGGGTAACGGGTGTGACGTCATTCACTTTATTATTTCAGACTTTGTGCTATCGAGGTTTGGAGATTTTCCCCAACAACTATTTGGAGCTGCAGTGAATGAGTGTACCGGTTCCAAAGCCGTAAAGAAGAAACCAGTACAGGTATGATTTCCTATTTCTAAGATATTTTGATAATGTTGACGTCTTTGTCTAAGTAAAAGCACCTCTTATATTTCAGCTCGAAGAAGAGAGTGAGTGCAGCAGTGATGACGACATGGACTAACTTTACTATTTTTCAGTCAAGTTATTTGTTTGCATGTTAGTCTTCATTTTACTCCTTGTTTATGCATTTTAATTCAAATCTTTATTTTAATAAAATTTCTGGGTTTTTTAAAGTACAAAGAATGGTCTAGTCAATCTGCTAACAATTATGAGATGCTACAATCCTCAATACACACAAGATGGAAAATTATGTCAATTATGGGTGATGAAATAGGGTTCACGTATGATTTTCGGTTATTCTGCTAGACCAAAAGACCCCAAATCATCTGATATTGAAACAAAATCAAAGAAATATTTCTTCACCCTTGTAGTAAAAGGGTTAGGATACTTACTCAAATTTAACACGACTAACTAAATCGTTCGCTTGAGTTTTCCACTATCATATTTAAGCTTAAACGATGTCGAAACAGACTCCCTCCTTTCCTCGACTCATTATCAATTCAAGCGTACTTCTTGATTATAACATATTCCTCGATATTCGTACCTGGAAATTAAAATTGGACATTTCACATAACTAATAAAACCAACAGCAGCAGCATTGAAGAGAGTATGAGAGATACTGGCCTTGTAGCGTAGTACACCAAACTGAAAGGAAGCATAGGCTAGCCCATGAGTGCGAGAGAGAGGACTATCATTTTCTCTCGGGAGCTCGACACCGTCGTCGCGTCGTCGGTGTCTTCCTGGCCCTGGTCGGTCCTTCAGGCTCCAAGCGTCGCCTGTCGCCGTACACATCTTGTTTATTTTTTTAAGGCTACTTATTCTTATTTTCAATTAACGATTTCGTCGGGTGCGGAGTTGTGAATTTTTCCTTTGCTTTAAAGTAATTAACGTAAACGAAGTGCGTCTTGGTCTTCTTGTAGTTACCGAAAGATCTCGGCTGTGGTATGCTGTGCGGATGTAGGAGGTTATGGTGGTGCCTGCGCCTCGGCCTGAGCCGTTACACACAATGTTTTTACGGGTAAGTTCTAACTCTTATTCTTGTTTTCTTTAAGTTGTAAAGATATCTGGAACTTCTGAAATACATTCTTGCCGAAGCCGGCTTTTGACGGAGTCAGTTGTAAAGGCGAGATAGAAGTCTTGTGGCCTGAAGTCTGTGTTCTGCTGTTCCCAACTTTTTTAATGTACACTATCGATACGATACGCTTAAAAATCGACAACGTGCTACAATATTGATATTTAATGTGTGCCTGCTCTATCAAACCTTTTCCTTTGTCTTGTTTCAGGTCTGAAATCTGAATTTGTTTGCAAACAATGGGATACCCTAACCCTACATTTTGTCAAGTGAATAGGCTGCTTTTCAGTTATTATTCTGGTAAGTTCTTAATTCTTTGTGCCTATATTATTTGAGTACTCTTCCAAAATTTATTACTTAGATTGTAGCTCATGATTTTGATATTTCTTCATCTTGTTTCAGTTGTCAAATGTATGGTGCAGAATCTTAAGTATCGGTACCTAATATCTCTACATCTTGCTCACTATCAAGAGAAGAGCAACTGTTCGGTCTATTGAGGAGCAGCCTAACAAAGAGGTAAATTAAGTTTTTGGTTGTTTCCGTTGTATAAAAATTATTTTAGGTCAGATGAAAAACTTCTATTTGTTTTGCAGATAGACGCTGTTCAGGAGTCATTGACGGCAGCATTCCCATTGCGGAAAATTGTAAGTGGACGCTTAGTGGCAGTGCACTCCACCATCGGACTTGCTATGTACCAAGCATTCGTACTGAGTGAGTAGATTTTTGACCTTTATTAGTTCCTTTGTCTTGTTTCAGGTCTGAAATCTGAATTTCAGTGTTTGCAAACAATAGGAAACCCTCACCCTACATTTTGTCAAGTGAATAGGCTGCTTTTTAGTCATTATTCTGGTAAGTTCTTAATACTTTGTGCCTATATTATTTGAGTACTCTTCCAAAATTTTTTACTTATTGTAGCTCATGATTTTGATATTTCTTCATCTTGTTTCAGTTGTCAAATATATGGTGCAGAATCTTAAGTATCAGTACCTAATATCTCTACATCTTGCTCACTATCAAGAGAAGAGCAACTGTTCGGCCTATTGAGGAGCAGCCTAACAAAGAGGTAAATTAAGTTTTCGGTTGTTTCCGTTGTATAAATATTATTTTAGTTCAGATAAAAAACTTCTATTTGTTTTGCAGATAGACGCTGTTCAGGAGTCATTGACGGCAGCATTCCCATTGCGGAAAATTGTAAGTGGACGCTTAGTGGCAGTGCACTCCACCATCGGACTTGCTATGTACCAAGCATTCGTACTGAGTGAGTAGATTTTTGACCTTTATTAGTTCCTTTGTCTTGTTTCAGGTCTGAAATCTGAATTTCAGTGTTTGCAAACAATAGGAAACCCTCACCCTACATTTTGTCAAGTGAATAGGCTGCTTTTTAGTCATTATTCTGGTAAGTTCTTAATACTTTGTGCCTATATTATTTGAGTACTCTTCCAAAATTTTTTACTTATTGTAGCTCATGATTTTGATATTTCTTCATCTTGTTTCAGTTGTCAAATATATGGTGCAGAATCTTAAGTATCAGTACCTAATATCTCTACATCTTGCTCACTATCAAGAGAAGAGCAACTGTTCGGCCTATTGAGGAGCAGCCTAACAAAGAGGTAAATTAAGTTTTCGGTTGTTTCCGTTGTATAAATATTATTTTAGTTCAGATAAAAAACTTCTATTTGTTTTGCAGATAGACGCTGTTCAGGAGTCATTGACGGCAGCATTCCCATTGCGGAAAATTGTAAGTGGACGCTTAGTGGCAGTGCACTCCACAATCTGGCTTGCTGTGTGCCAAGCATTCATATGGGGTGAGTAGATTTTTGACTTTTATTAGTTTTCATCACAATACTTGAGCTAATAACAATAGTCAAACTTACTGTCTGCTTCTCTTGACAGATCCATAATCAAGTCAACAGTGAACAGCAATAAGTTTTCTGAATGCTCATGCAAGATATGAAGTGTAGTGATATGAGAGAGATGTATTACTCCCTTAGGCTTGGTTAAATTAAAAATTGGTATCACAAAAACTTTTCTTTCTTGCTTGAATTACCTATTACCTTAATGTAAACCATTTCAGTAATTTTTTTAAGTCAACTTTCTAACAACAAATAATCTTTTATTGGTACCTTAGATAATGCATGGTTGGACAAATGGACAGAATTGCGGGCAAAAGAAAATTAAATTACTGACACAAAGAGAAGTTAAGAGTACAGTGATTCTGGCTTCAAACACAAGGTAACTGCTGTGCATAGACAATCCATTTAATAATTCACCTTTAGTAGAAATTGATGTCCATGTACAATCCATTTGAAAGTTAAACTTCAGAGAGAATAGCTATTAATTGCAGCCCACTCATTATTTAATCTTCAGAGGAAACATATTTTTTCTGCAGCCTAACTGTACTTTGACTGTGCAATAGAGAGGCAAAACTGCGAGGCTGTCTGAATCCAAGGAGTTAAACTGCAGTTTTGCTGCAGTTGACTGCAGACTGACTGCAGTTGTTAGGCAGTTGACTGCACTTGAACTGTATCCTGTAAACTGCGCTTTAACTACCATCTATTAGGAGTTTGATCTACAGTTCGGACATCTAAAAAATCTACAGCTGGAAAAGAGTTACAGCACTTAAGCATTACAATGTAACTATGGCTTCTGCTAAAGTTTAGCTATTGTTATAGCATGCAGTTCGAGCTGCAGATCCTTCCACCCGGGAACCCACAAGACACTACAGACTGATTTCACGTTTCTTAGTTTCTATTGACTCCTAATAACGACGTGTAATTTTATGCGCTCACTTAGAAAGTAAGAAATAATGACAGCAATTTTGATCATTTACGGAACAAAGTGAAATTTTTGGTCATAAGTTAATTAGGACATCTTCAATGCATGAAACAGATCACGGTTTAGGTCGTTAGATTAATACAAAGATCATTTGCATCATGCAATCAATATATGTAAAGTAATGAAGACTGCAATCGATCATTTGAGTTCTATAATGGAATTGAAGGCCACGATTTCACAACAATTTAGAGGATTGTAGTCTTTTAAGTTTTGCCAGTAAGGACTTTAAGGCCGATATTGCAGACAAATTGAAAGATGAAAGCCCTGTTGGCACTGAATTTTGAGAATTCAGGTACTAGGAAGATATGTGCGGGACAAAATTTTATAGACGCAGAAAAAACAAACTATTCTGAACTAGTAATTTTGAACTAGTGATTTTGAACTAGTAATTTTGAACTAGTGATTTTGAACTAGTAATTTTGAACTAGTAATTTTGAACTAGTAATTTTGAACTAGTAATTTTGAACTAGTAATTTTGAACTAGTAATTTTGAACTAGAAATTTTGAACAATTAAATTTGAAGGAAAAGTTTTTGCATTGCAGAAAAAGTAAAGGCCGAAATATTGAATCTAAATGAAGCAAGTACAGTAAAATTTTTGATATAACAAGTTTGGCGGAGAGCAGTAGGTCCCCGCTCTCCGCCACCCACCCCCGGAATCGCTCCCCAGCCGCAGCCGCAGGAGGCCGGGCGGCTGGTCTTCAGCTCGATGCTGCTGCAGCTGCTTGGTGACCTCCGCTCCTACAGGTCAAGTTCCCGCTCACGCTCCCGCTCTTGATGCTCGCGGAGCAGTTGTGGCATCCTTGCCCTGAACAACTGCATGAGCTCATGCTGCATTTCGAAGCAGACTTCGTCGGGGTGCCGACGAAGCTGCGCAGCAAGGTTCAGAGCCCATGCAGTGTTGTGGTCGGGCGGAGCAGGAGGGTCGCGTATCTCCTGGAGCATGCCGACGGCCACCTCCTGCAGAAGCCCGTCGAGAACGGGGTCAGCCCGGCCTCGGCGACGCACCACTCGTCCTTGCTGGGGGGCCGCTCCTTGGGCCGCTCCCGCTCAAGGTCTGCCAACACCGGCAGGCGCTGGACGTGGCGGCAGCTCCGGCGGGTCGTCCGGGTCTTCGTGACGATCTTCCCCTGCCAAGGCTGCCGCTTGCGCTCGCGCCACCATGAATTGCCGGTAGTTGGCCTGCGCAGGGTTGACGGCTCTCCCAGCTACGCGTTGAGCAGGTGCGTGGTCGGGCTGCAGCCCCGCTCCATGGTCGTCGGCATAGTCCCGGAGCTGCTGGACTCCTGCGGCCGGTCCAGCAGGCGGCGGTGGCGGAGCACCTCCAGGCGGCCGCGGAGCTGCAGCAGGTGCTGGCAGCCGCAGGACTTGGGCACCAGGAGGCGGCCACGGAGCTGCAGCAGGTGCTGGCAGCCGCAGGGCTGGGGCGCCTGCAGGTGGCCGCGGTGCTGGAGCAGGTGCAGCTGGCCACGGGGCTGGAGCAGCTGCAGGTGGCCGAGCAGCTGGCGGCGGTGACGGGCTCGGCGGCGGCGACGGACTTGGCGGTGCCGGTGCCTCGAATGGTTCCGCCATTCCCGCTGTTGGATATGGCTAAAATGCCATATTGGATTAGGCTAAAATAGGGGGGCCCTGCGCCTATTAAGTGACCTCCCACGGGCTCGTTCGAAAATGAGTAGATAAAGAATTTGGAAGACAGATTTTAATGGCAAGGTGGTTCAGATTGGACAGCTCTCTCTGTTACCTCTTTGTGATGCTTACTCCCCTCGGAACAGCACGGCCCTGCCACCGCACGCGCCGCTCGATCGCAACTCGCCCGCGCGGGGCAGGGGGGGGCGCTTATAAGGCCCGCCGGGCGGCGAGACGCGTGACAATGTTTAGGGGTTAACACGCGTCACCCTCGCCGCCCGGCCGTGCTTGTCCGAGTTTACCATCGCTACACCGCGAGTCGGCGATGCCCCACTTTAATTGTGGGACATAGCTGACATGGCCATCCTTAAAAAGATTGCGCCCCCGCAATCACCCAATCGGGCAACCCGGGGACACATGCCGAGCAAATAGCAACATAGCTGACATGGCCATGTCAGTGCCGGCAGGCGGCGGAGCGACGGCAGGAGCGGAAGTAGAAAAAGGTAAAAGGTGAAGTTAGAAGGGACTGCTCAAAAATAATTTGAAGGTGGTGAAAATAGTTAAATACAAGGCGAGACTTACGTCGGGATAGGGCAAGGAGAGGAAACGGAAAAAAGAGAAAGATGACTCTACTGGCTGCTCTTAACGCAAGGAAGGCGGGTTGTGTAAAAATTTCAAACAGAATGTCCAGAAGGGGCTGCCAAGGGAAAAGAAGGTTAAAGGGGCAGGCTAAAAAAAAAACAACCCGATGTGAATTTAAAGCAAACAGAGATGAGACTTACGCCTGGGAGAGGTAACAGAGAGAAAAAAAATCAATAAGAAACCAACATAACATCCAAAAATGAAACAAATACCCAAGATAAAACAAAACAATAAACTGATAAAGGAAATAAAACCCATAACCCAAAATGAAAGCTAGAAAAAAAAAGAAAAAAATTATCTATGTAAAACCCCAATTAAATAACAAAACAAACCAATAAGTAAATAAATAAACCAAAACAAAAAAGGAACAAAACAAGAAAAAAAAAGGAATAATAACAAACAAAACAAAACAAAAATATAAAAAAAAAGAAAAAAAAAGAATTGGGCGGAACCAGCAATACCAGGATCCACCAGTGCCTTAAAAAAAAAATTAAAAAAAAGAAAGGGGGATATAGCAACAATTTATTGAACAGGGCACTGATGAATCCGGTTCACAGTGGCCGGTTCCTGCCCCGCGCCGCCCTCCTCCGCCTGTACGATAAGGGGCACACGGGGGGGTGGGGGAGGCGGTGTCCGTTGTCCGCCCCTCTTCTCCTGCCGCTGCACGAGGAGGTGCGTCAGGGAAGTGCAGAACGCGCCGAGGAGTGCAAAGGTGCACCCCCCGGCCCGTGCGATGGTCATGCAGTTGAACGTAGTCTGGAAGACGAAGCTGACGCACCTCCACACCAAGAGGATCCCGACGACGGAGTGGAAAAACATCCCAATCCCAGCAAACCAGCCCCAGAGACGGGAGAAGCCGGATTGGACGAGGCGCAGGGCCTGGTCGCCGTCGATGAGGGAGTCCAGGGCGAGCGTGCCGGGGGGGAAGGTCTCGCCAATCGCCGCTCTGCTGACCGTGTTGATCACGGCCGTCCGCACCGCCGTGAAGCTGAGAAGCTTGGAGTACCGCCGCATGTCCTCGGGGGGGTACAAGCCGGCGGTGCTGATGGTGGATTCGACGGGGAATACCGTGGATCGTTGGCCGTCAGGTTTTAGGCGGCGCGGCGCTGAGACACGGTGCGGCAGAGGGTCGAAGGCCCACCAAGTTCCGTTGATATTGAAAGCGGGCGTGAAGGGGCCGTCGCAGGGGACCGGCTCGGCCCGTTCCGCCGCGATCCGCGTCACTGGTTGCAGGAACAAGGAGTTGTTGAAGGCGTCTCGCACCGGCAGCGCGTCGTAGCACATGGTTTCGCGGCGGATCCAGTAGCGTGTTGGTCGGCAGTGAGCGAGATAGAGTCGGTCCCCGACGCGTCGGCCGATAGTCCCTGGTCGCTGGAAGATGGTAGAGACGGATTCCGGGTGGTGGCGAGCCATATCCAGGTTGGACTGAAGCTGGCGGCGGTGTTGTTCGCAGCGGCGGGTGACGACGTCATCCGCCAGGTCCTCCATCTTCCGCGACCAGCGGATTTCGTGATATAAGAACTTGGTGTTTATATACGGGACTAAGTCCGTTTCAGTCGTCTTGGATGCGGTGAAGGCCTTCTCCCCGAAGAAAACGTAGAGGCGAGGGTGCTCGGTGCGGGTGACGGTGCCGTCGCAGAGGGTGACGTTCGTCAGAAGCTTCACGGCGAACATGTGGATGTGTGCGGACACGACGGCGTAGTGTGTCTGCTCGCCAGTCGTGTCCGCACGGTCGACTAACTCGATGGGGCCGGTGTAGATTGCCCGAAGGGTGCACGTCGAGGCGTCGGGGTGCAGGGGCGACCAATAATAGTCGCCCTGCAGTCCGTCGTGGAGCTCCAAGTCCGTGAAGGGGGCGGCAACGCCGTCGGGCATGACGACGTTGCCGCTCTGGTTGTCGTAGTCCGCGTCCTCCTCTGCGACGGTTATTTCGTAATGCCGCTCCACGACCACCTTGGAATATTCGGTGTTGGTGGCGGCATCAGTATAATCGGCGCCCTCGCACGTGCCGTCCGCCCACTTCTTCCCGACGGTGACGATTGTTAGGGAAGTAAGTTGATTGGGGCGCAGACCGGTGACGGTCTTGCCGTGGAGCTGGAGGATCCCAGTGCTGACGGCGGACAGACACTGGGCCCTGGAGACGGTCTGCATGCCGGTGGTGATGGCTTTGATGGGCGACGACACGTGCGAGTGCATACCGCAGCGCACGATGTTCTGGAGATATTTTGCGTGGCAGCGGAAGACCCGCACTTTTGTCACCTCTTCGCTTTGCAGGAGGCTCCCCTGGACGAAGACAGGGGGGTGGGTTGCTGGGAGTGGGCAGGGATCCACCGCCGTCTCGTCGAGCTCCTCGAAGTCATAGAGTTCGGCGCAGTCGTAACCAACGACGGTGGACAGCGGGAGACCGGATCCGTGCAGCAGCAGTGGCCGGGACAGGACGCAGGTCATTATCAAGGCGAGGAGGGCGGGCGTACGCATTGTTGCGGCTCGGCTCGGCGCGGCGGCGGCAGTGCACGAGGGGAGCGGTGCTGGGCTCTACTGGCTGCAACAAAGCATCACACCGAGGACAGAGAGAGCCTGTATAGGGTGGTATATGATAGGAATAACCGACCCTTAAATTTAAGCGAACCAAAAAAAAAGGAAGAAAATAAAATAAAAATAGAGATGTTTACAGAAGGGCAGGTGAGAGAGAGAGAGAGAGAGAGAGAGAGAGAGAGAGAGAGCGCGTGAGAGGTATGGGGGAGCGGGAGGCTAATGTTAACGGGTTTAAAACTAATGTAGCCTACTGAGGGGGGGAGGAAAAAAAAAGTTAACAATGGGGTAGGGAAAACTACCTAACCTAAGGGGGAAGCCTAACATTACGGGACTTAAGAGGCTAGCGTAATCTAAAGTAGGGGGCTAAGGAACTAAGAAATTAAAATGTAGCCTAACCTATTTTACTTATCTAAGGGGCGCCCTAAAATTACGCGTATTTGTCGACTAGGGTTTGACGGGGGAGCTATCATACCCCGGAGCGGTGGGAGGGAGCGCGGCGGCTTGATTAAGCGGCCCGCGGCTTCATAAATCTAACGTGGACGGGTTTGTCCTTTAACACTCCCGACTGTTGAGTCCGGACCAAAAACGTTACCGGGTTCAGTTGTGATGTGACGACGCCCTCGCGCCAGGCGGGGGCGTACTTCTGAGGAAGATCCGGAGTCGACTTCTGCTCGAAATACACCATGACCGGCTGTCCTGGGCTGTAGGAGGCGGGCCGGCGGGTCTTGTCGTAGAGGGCGGCTTGTCCGCGCTGGGCCTCTTGCAGCGTCAGGTGTGCACTGGAGCGGGCGTCTTGAAGCAGGTCGAGGCGGTTGTCGGGTGCTGGTGGATCCTGCAAGAGTTGGTCAGATAAGTTTTGGGGATGGCGTGGGTTGTAACCGTGTTGCAGGAAAAAGGGCGTGTGGCCGAGTGACTTGGACTGGCTGTCGTTGATGGCGAGTTGAATCTCCGGAAGACGATCGTCCCAGGTGCGCACTTCCTTATCGCACATTAAGGAGATTCGGTCGCCGACGATCTTGCAAAAGGCTTCGGCCAGCCCATTGGCGTGGTGGGCGTTGGCGGGGATGGTGTGTTGTTTGCAGCCGGCGGAGGCCAAGAAGGCCTGAAATGATTTGTCCGTGAAGGCAGGGCCGCAGTCGCAGACGAGTGTGTTGGGGATGCCGGTCTCTCCGAATATCCTGGAGATGGCGCGGCGCGCATCCTTGGCGGTGCAGCCCCTGGTGGCCACAAGGCGGCAGTAGCGGGTGTAGGAGTCCACGTGCACGAGGATCTGTTGGTTCCCACGGCGGCTCTTTGGGGCGCTTTTGAAATCGACGTGGACGATGTCGTTAGGGCCCTCCGCTAGGATGGGGTGTAGTAAGCCTTCCTGCTGAAATTTGCGTTTGAACCTGGAACAGATCAAGCACTTCTGAACGGCCTCCTTGCAGTCTTTGAGTAGGGTGGGCCAAAAGTACCGCCGTGCGACTCGTTCCGTTGTTTTGCTGACGGCGTAGTGTCCGATGGCGTGCTCGCTCTCGATGATCTTGGAGCGGAGGGAGGTGGGGGCGCAGAGCAGGAGCTTGTCCTTCTTGTGCTTGTACAGCACGCCGTCGAGGAAGGTGTAGGTGGGGTACTGCGTCGGGCTGGGGGTATTTCGCCTGTAATCAATTATGTTAGTCCAGTCGGGGTCACCGTGTTGCAGCCTGGCCAATTCTTCGTGGTCGGGTAGTAGTAGTGCGGTGTCCGGTGTCTCGGCGCTCGGAGGGGGCGCGTCCGGATCGTCCGCGTCGCTGCTGGCCGCTTCGGATGCGGAGTCAGTGTCAGCGTTGTCGGGCATGGTCGGCGGAACTGCTGACGCTTCGAAGGCCGCGGCCCTCGCCTTGGCCGTGGAGCGGGTGCACACGGCAGCGACACGGCAGTCTGAGGGCGGCACGCGTGTTGCTAAGTCCTCGCCGGGCAGGGGAGGCGTGTCGAACGCGGGCGCGCCGAGGGGCAGGGCGTTCCGGGACAGCGCGTCCGGAGCGAGGTGCGACGAGCCGGGCACGTGTTTGATCTTGACCTGGAACGAGCGGACATACGTCATAAGACGGGATATAGTTTGAGGCAGGTATTCGGCCGTGTACAAGTAAATGAGTGCTTGGCAGTCAGTGTGGACTTCGCAGGGAGCCGCCAGGGACTGCAATTCCTTCTGGAAGGCCATGCAGCCGTCGCTGATGGCGAGAAGCTCGATGGCCGTCATGCAGTAGTTCTTCTCGCTCCTGGTCAGGACGCGGCTGTGGTTGCCGACTGGGTGCCACTTCCGGGTTCCAGGGTCTTGCTGTAACAGGATGGCTCCGATGCCGTCCCGGCAGCCATCAGTGGCAAGACGCGTGGGGCGGTCCTCGGAGTAGTGGCGGAGAGCGGAGTGGAGCAGCTCGTCGTACAGCTCCTCGACGAGCCGTTGGTGGTCTTCAGTCCAGGTAAAGGGGAGGAGGGGGTGGGCGGCCTCGTGGAGTATACGTGTTCTCTGGGCAAAGTTGCGGATGAATTTTCTGAAAAAAGAAAGGTACGCTACCACTCCCTTCGCCCTTGTCTTGTTGGTGACCTCGAGCAAGTGCGTGACTGGTCGTAAGCGCTCCTTGTCGATGGTCATGCTGTCCTGCGTGACGACCATGCCGAGCGCTCTCGCGTGGTCGTAGCCGAACCGGCACTTCTCGGCGTTGAGCACGAAGATGTGCTGGCGAAAGCGCTCGAGGGTGCTGCGCAGGACGGACAAATGTGCAGTCCACTCCTTGGTGCAGACGGTGCCGTCGTCGACGTACAGCACCAGTCCATTGAAGAGAAGTCCCGACAGCGCGTGGTGAAGGGCGATTTGCAGGTATTCGCCGGCGCAGGCCACTCCGAACGGAAGGGCAGTGTACACGTACGACTTGCCCTTCAGCTGGAAGGCGAGGTATTGCTGACTGTCGGGATGGAGGCGGATCTGTTGGTAGGAAGATTTCAGGTCAAATTGAGAATAATACTTATTGTTTTGGAGGTATTCCAGGTATACACAAGCCGGGGTCCCTCTGAAGTTGAGTTGTTTCAGGCGCTTGTTGAGAGGCCGGGCGTCGATGACAGTCCGGAAACGCTGTGGTTCCCCGACCGGCGTTGCCTTCGGGACCACCAGGAGGGACAGGCAGTAGTGACTATTTTGCTCTTTGATGGTGCCGAGCTGCAGGAGGGCGGCGATCTCCTGTTCCGCCGCTTTCAGTTGCTGGGGCGTAAGCCTGTACTGGGGAACATAATATAAAGTCTGATCGTGAAGTTGCAGCTCAGCCTGGAGGACGTTGGTGCAGGCGATTGGTTCGCCTGGTTTATGGAAAACGTCAACGTATTCCTGGAGCAGCTGGAGAAGTTGTTGACGCTGTTCGGGGGACAAGTCCGGGTTGATGTCGAAATCGGTTGATGGCTGGGGCTGGGCGCGGACGGCGTTGACCTGGGGCAGCCAGGGGCGGTTGCTGGGGTTGGCCGCCCGGATCTTGTCCACTCGGAGCGGGGTGATGGCGAAGTTCTCCTCCGTGATGTAGGCTAGACGGTCTCCGGGCTCCAGGGCCAGCGGGAGGTCCGTCGGGTTGACAACAGGTACCAGGTCACACCCAGGGCCGATGACGCACTCGAGCGGCTGCAGTCCGTCCGGGTCGTCGAGGGCCGGGGTGGTGAGGGACGCTGCTGTCAGAGGGGAGGATGAGGAGAACCTTACCATCAGCAAGTCTCCGGGGGGGATGGTGACGGCGTCCGCCGCCGTCAAGGTGATGTTGGGTGCGCTGCCGGGCTGCGAGACGGTGTTCACGAGGTGAGCCGGGGCCGGCCGGAGGACGACGAGGTGTTCCTCCAGGCGGGCCGTCGTCGTGTCGCAGGTCCAGCAGCTAGCGCACTTGAAGTGGTGCGCCCAGCGCTTGCCGAGGATTGCATCGTATGCAATCGTCGGCGCCACGAGAAAGTCATAGACTGTGTCGATGGGGCCCAGTTTAAACCGCGCGCGCGTCTCGCCGAGCACGGCCAGGGGGCTCGAGTCAGCGGTCGCGGGCAGTCTGGATGGTGGGGTGAGGCGCGCCGACGGGTCGACGAAGGGCGGCCGCACCAGGTCGAACTCCGAACCGGGGTCGAACAGGCTGATTGCTGTGCGACCGTTGACCTCGGTCTCGAAGACGATGAGGCGGGCCGGGGTGAGATTCACCTGGTGGTGGGGGGCGCCGTCGACCTGCTTTTGAAGAGGGCAGGGCTCGTCGGCGGTGTGGTGCTGAGCCGGCGGGGCCGCGCCGGCCTGTAGAGTGCTGACGCAGTAAACTGGGCTGGCCCGGCCCCGCTCGGACATGTGGGGCGCGAGCGCGGCACGGCGGAGCGTGGCCTTGGGGGCGCGGCGGGGCGCCACGGGCTGCTCGCGGGCTGGCGGGGCGGGTGGGGCGGGCAGCACCTTTCGGCTGGAGAAGGTGCCGTCCGGGTTGGTGATGATGGAGATGAAGTCTTTGGTGCCCCCGGCGAAAAGCAGGGGTGTGCCGTCGGGTTTCGTAAGCTGGACTGTGCAGCCGAAAAGCTGCGCGACAGCGGCGCATAGCGACTCGGGGTGAGGCTGCTCCGCGGGGCTCTGCTGCGCGGCGTTCTGCTGACGCTGCTGTCGCATGTAGGCTGCGCACGCGTCCCGGATTACTGACGGCCAGCGCGGCGAGTGGAGGAGGACCGCCGACATCGCCGTAAAGAAATCGGCGGCATCTGTACCAACAGACTTGGAGGTGGGGGAGGCGGGTGCGGCCGTTGGCTGGTCGTCCCGCCCCCCTCCTAAAAAGACATAGCTACGCAGTTCTGAGCGGTGTGTCCTGGCTCGCTGCAGAAGCTGCAGAACGGCGCTGGGGCGGCCGGGGCGGTGAGTGCAGGGACGCTGTTCACTTGCGGGAAAGTGGCGCGCTGCGGCTGGGGATGATTCACTGTAAGCCGGCTCACCTGTTCGGACAGCGTGCTGAGATGGCGCGCTATAGCTACAATGGCCCTGTCTGTGTCGCGGGGCCCGCGTCCGAAAGGTCCGAAACCGGTGTTGTTGGAGCGGTAGTTGTTGTCCTGGCCGCGTCCGTCGTGACTCCAGCTGTCGTCCCTTCGGCCGCGATCGTCACCTCCCTGACCTCGGCCGCGGTCGTCACCTCCCTGGCCTCGGCCACGGCCTCGGCGTCGTCGGCCTTGACCACGGCCACGGGTGCTCTGGCCGCGCGAGTTGTCCTGGTTGAGGTTGGAGACGGACGCGTCCCTGGTGGCGGGGGCGGTGAGGGTGGTGACGGCGGTCTGGAGCTTCTCGATGGACGAGCGCATATCCGCGAGCTCGGCTGCTGCTGCTGCCGGGAGTGGCGGGGGAGGCGCGGCCGCAACGCTGGCCACGACGGGTGCAGGGGCGGGCGCGGGCGGGGCGGCGAGCGTGATGGCGCGCTGCCCACTGACTAGGGCGCGCACGGCCTCGGCCTGCCGGAGGCGGGCGCGCTTCGTTTGGATGAGGTCGACCTTCTTGACGAGGTCGTCGACGGTCTTAAAGCTTTCAGTAAGCAGGTCTGACTGGATGGACGTCGGCAGCCCGTGCTGAATGTACTCCACCCGGAGCTCTTCGGGCATGTTCTTGTCGTATGCTGTGCACAGCTGGATCACGGACTGCACGTAGAAGCGCAGGTCCTCGCCGTCCTCCATGATGCGGCTGGTGAGTTTCTGCAGTGCGGAGTGCTTGTCCGTCGGTTTCCTGAAGGCGGCTTGGACGGCGGTCTTCAGCTGCTCGTAGTCGACGTCCGGGTCCTGCTGGGAGAGGCGGTTGGCTGCCTGGAAAGCAATGCCGTCCAGGGTGTAGATGAAGGTGCTCTTCTTTGCGTCGTCCGGGATTTGAATCAGCCTGAAGGTGTTCTCCAGGCGCGCGATGTACGTGTCGAAGTCCTCGTCGCCTTTCCCGGAGAAGCGGGGGAAGGCGGCGGTGAGCGCGGTCGCGAAGTCCGCCATAATGGGCAGCAGGCGCAGTCGCTTCTGGGGCTGGTGGGGCGGCGCGGGGCGCGGCGGGGAAGGCTGCCGCGGGGGGGCAGGCTGCGGAGCTGGCGGCGGGCTGACTAGTTTTCGGGGCGGCGCGGGTGGGGGCGACCTTCTCCTGTAGTTCCTCGTGGACGTCCTGGACGGGCTGGGGAAGCTCAGTCTTCTTGTCGCCGGTGATGGGGGAGACCAGGTCGACGAGCGGAGGGGCGCTGGAGTCCACGGGAGAGTACGGAATGAAGGCCGTCGACACGAGCTCGGCGAACACGTCAACGATGCGAGCCTTGGAGATTCGCTTGTCCTCTAGCAAGGAGATAAGCGAGTGCACCTGCACCAGGCTGAACGCGGTCGGGTACTCGCTGGTGGGTTTCTGGAGCACAAAAATTCGGTCTATCTGCCACTGGGGTGGCACGTCAAGGTGTGCAGCGAGGGCTGCGCGGGCCGACTCACGCTTTGCTTGGCGGGCTCCAGCGTCGAGGTAGGCGGTGACGAAGTCCCTGTCGATGTCGATGATTCGTCGAGCGAAGGCCCGCGCGTTGGCTGCTGTGATATTCTGTGCGACCCAGAAGGCGAGGCAGGGGTTGTCTGGGGCCGGTGTTGACGTGATGCTGTTGATGATCCGGAGTACCTCGGGGTGGCTTTGACACAAAGCCGACACTTCCATACGTGGGCGGAGGGCTGGAGTTGCACGAAGGGAGAGCCCTCATGCACCCCCGTAGGCAGGTCCCCGAGGTAACGCTCAGCAGTCGAGAGGCGAGGTAACAAAAATGAAATCGTTAGGACCTAGTCGGGAGCTAGCTCGCTATAGATGCGGGAAGCGGTACGGGTTCTTTTTAAGCCGGCACCATGTTGGATATGGCTAAAATGCCATATTGGATTAGGCTAAAATAGGGGGGCCCTGCGCCTATTAAGTGACCTCCCACGGGCTCGTTCGAAAATGAGTAGATAAAGAATTTGGAAGACAGATTTTAATGGCAAGGTGGTTCAGATTGGACAGCTCTCTCTGTTACCTCTTTGTGATGCTTACTCCCCTCGGAACAGCACGGCCCTGCCACCGCACGCGCCGCTCGATCGCAACTCGCCCGCGCGGGGCAGGGGGGGCGCTTATAAGGCCCGCCGGGCGGCGAGACGCGTGACAATGTTTGGGGTTAACACGCGTCACCCTCGCCGCCCGGCCGTGCTTGTCCGAGTTTACCATCGCTACACCGCGAGTCGGCGATGCCCCACTTTAATTGTGGGACATAGCTGACACCGCTGCCGCTGGTGCTGCCGCTGGTGCTGCCGCTGGTGCTGCCGCTGGTGCTGCCGCTGGTGCTGCCGCTGGTGCTGGTGCTGCCGCTGCCGCAGCCGCAGCTGGTGCTTGTGGCCGCTGGCCCAGCGGGACGAGGCGCCCAGCCACTCGCTGGAACCGCAGCACCGTGCCGAGTTGGGGCCTTGCCGGCTGCTGCGCCTGGGCCCCGCGCTGAGCTTCCCAGTGCCTTGGTGCGCGCTGGAGGACGCGCACTAGTCGCACCGGGGCAGGCTGCTCCTCGACGCCAACCACCTTCAGCGGTGTCTCCTTCGGCTGGGGTTGAGCAGCTGGCTACGGCTCGGCCATGGGCGGGGGTGGCAGCCCGGCCCTGGGCGGGGGTGTCAGCACGGACCTGAGCGGGGGTGTCAGCTCGGCCCTGGGTGGGGCAGGCAGCCCGGCCCTGGGCGGGGGTGGCAGCACGGGCCTGGGCGGAGCAGGCAGCAGGCGAGCAGGCAGCTTGGCCCTGGGCGGGGGTGGCAGTGGGCCGTAGGTGGCGTGCGATGGCCCAGGCAAAGTAGGGTCGCGTAACACCACACCCTCGCCGACCCCCTCAAACAGGACGGGGTGTGACAAGGCCTCGCACAGCATGAAGTCCTCCTCTTGTGTGGAACAAGGCGATATGATCAGAAAGCTAGTCTAAAATCTACTCCAGCTCTGCTATGCACTGGAAATCCAAGTGTACGAAGGTCGCACACCTGCAGGTGAGCGAATGTATGTCGCTCACTTGCAGGTGAGCGAACGACCATTTGTACACTTGTAGGTGTGCGAATGACAATTCGTACACTTGCTGAAACCCATGGAAAGGCCGGGCTTTCTAGGTGTGTGAATGGATATTCGCTCACCTGCTTGCGTGCGAATGGTCATTCACACAACTGCACGTGTGCGAATGGTCATTCACACAACTGCACGTGTGCGAATGGTCATTTACACAACTACAAGTGTGCGAATGGTTTTTCGCATACCTGCAAGTGTGCGACAGACACAGCAAGTGTCTGACATTCGTACACTTGGACTTTCAGTGTGGTCATTACAGTGGTAGGAGGGGCGGAATTTACCACTATTCACGCGGTGATTTTCAGGAGCACTAATTTAACACTGCAATTTCAAGAAACAGCACTTTACGCCCCTTTTTACCCTGACTTGAGTCAATTCGTCTGCTATATAATAGCCGTAAAATGGCTTGCGTCCAGCGATGTTGAACTGAAGACTTAACGATAATTCAATGTACTAACGGCCATGGAGACTGTGCTGGAGCAGGAGTCGCTCGCTGTGCTCGGTCGTCGGAGAGATGACACCGACGCGCCTCCTGCTGCAGCCGCTCTCCCCTTCAGGAAGCCGAGGAGTTCTGCGTGTTTGTGTGAGGGTGGCTTGTCGTCCAACCCCATCCCGCTGACTCCTCTCCTCCGGGCCTTGTTTTGGAGGAAGGCCTTTTTAAGACGCCTCCACTCCGTCTTACAAACGGCACCTGCAGGTACAACAGGTTAAACACGAACAACTTGTACTTGAAATCAGAGCTGAACACATCTCCGCACTTACCGGGCACTTGGGGGACCATCATCCCCCAAATCCGCTCCCATGCAGCATCTCGCGCAACAATCAAATTGTGCTGCGGGTCCTGCGGATCCCACAAACACAGATTTCCTTGTACCAAAGTTATAAGTCGGACCTCCTCTGCTTCGTCCATTGTGACAAATGACAGCAAATGATAGGTTGCGGCTTGACGGTTACGTTTGACTTTGGCGCCAGACAGGATTTTTAATGTAAGTGACGCTAGTAGCTTTACGCACATAAAAACCGTACATAAAAATATGATGTAAGTCGTGTTCTGTGTAACAAATACGCTGTTATTCAATTACTGTTACGTCACATTCTTTTTCATGTGAAAACTGTCACATTCCTTTTGATAGTAATGCCACATTCTTTTGAATGTGACAACAAAATTTAGCCCGCATATTCTGGCCGATTCACATTGAAAAGAATGTGACATTACATTTTAAGCAATGTGACACTTTTCACATGAAAAAACACGTGACGTCACAGTAATTGAATAACAGTGCACGCCTTAAGTAAGCGTTTATTGAAGATTTAAAAAGCTCTGAACGCACTACTTTTTGTAGCACGCCAAGTGTATTATGGCGCACGGGCGGACTACACGGGGATAGGGCGCGTTGGGCGGGTAAAGGCGAATCAAGGGTGAAATAAGTTTCAAAGACAATTTATCTTTTTAAATTCATTTATTCGAATTCCATGTGACATGTGTTCTTTTCGACCACCAAAATTTAGGGGTTCCAGCTCTGGATTCTTTGCTGTCATCGATGCATTTTGCAGATCCACCATTTGAATCGCAGCGCTGGGTCGCGGGCAGCTCGGGCCTCACCCGGCGGCCTCGCGCTTTTAGGAACGGACCCAGCTGCCTCAAAACAATTGACAATCGGGACACTCACTCTAAATCCACCATAAGATGACATTTGTAAATAAGAGGTTCCAAAGGACAGCAGAAATAATATTTAGATGATTGTTTCTTCTAAAAAATGTAATGTTTCCCAAAAGCAATAAAATCCATCCTTGTTGGGTAATTTTTTGGAAATTTAAAGATATTCCTGTAAAATAAAAATGAGACTATTAAGTGTTACTGATAAGAAAAATAATTGTTTACTTACAACATTGACTTGACTGGTTACCTGTATTAACTTCACATGTCTCATTCTGACAATTAGCTTACTGCAATAGAGAACAATGGAAAGGAAGCAGCATCCCGACATCAGGCTCAAAGAAGAGACAGGAAAGCTGTTCCAAAAGCTGCTACTAAGGCTGTAGAAAGAGAATTAACATCTCTGAGTATGGCGCCCTCAACTAAACTGGCTGTATTGAAATGACGGGCCAGGTTTTTTTGAGTGTGACTTAACATAAGATGCCTATCCTCTTCTCAGCAAAGTTGAAGTAGTTTAAGGCTGCAACATGACCTGGACCAAGACCACCAATGACATGCAGGGGTGAGCTGGCTTGAAGCAACTTCTTTCTACTGAGGAGAGAATAAAAGTCTTTAAGGGGGCAGTAGCGCCATTTACACTATTTTTTGTGCTAAATTTGCCTAAGTTTCCCCATTTTTCAGAGCTCTACTGTTGTTCTTAGAGGTATCTGTGCTTGCTGAGTGGAAAGAGGGTACTTTAAGGATAATTTTTTTAAAAAAAAGTTATTGACTTGACTCTTTTTGTAATGGGGTTTATGGTAGACTAAAGGAAACACTGTACATTTGGCTCAAAAGTACACTAAGTCACTGCGCGCAAGGTTTTCCGGTGACCATTCAAAATATCTCAACCAAATTTTAACCACATACATTATACACCCAGGCAAGTAAAATGAACCTCTAGTTTTGAGATATGTCACCTGGAACTATTTTAAAACGTGAAAAGTAACTAGTCTTAAAAAACATATTAAAATTTATTATTATATAAATTTTTTTCACAGACTTCAAATGCCTTAATGCTTAAACCCAAGGGTCATTTTGAGGACCGTGACTAGTACTAGCATCACAAAAAATTTCAGGCCAATACCCCAAACCGTTCTCTCAGAATCCTGCGCGCATGGTCAAAAAATCACAAGTTGAGAAAAACAGCTTTAAAGTTCAATGTTTAGAAAAATTACAGAAACTAACGGCCTGGACCGTTAATACAGCGTTGCACTGCAGAGGCCATACTGAGTAAACGGTTCGGAATTTTGAAAAACCCTCTTAACTGGTTATGTAGAAGGGTCCAAAGGATTTTTTAAGCCAATAAAAACAAATCGATTTTTTTCAAAAAAATGACGCTACTGCCCCCTTAAGTATGGAGATCTCAACTAAACTGGCTGTAATGAAATAATTGGTCAGTATTTTTGAGATTTACTTACTAAAGATGCACATCTTCTCCTATGAAGATGATGCTGAAGTTAAGCTTGGCTTGGAGCATCACAGAGAACATTTATGCTGTATCAAGACAGGCAGCCATAAGAGGCAGGAAATGACTTCCCCTGAATGCTGTATTAAGAAAATAATTCAAACCCTTAAGGTAAGAGCAATATAAAATTATACATACAGAAAGCAGACCCAAGAGTACCTTTTATTTCAGTGAAGTAACTTACCGTAAAATGCCAAATTCATTAGAATGGAAAAATTTGTTGACTGCAAATTAATTTCCTCCGCTATCATAGATCATTGACACAGAGGTCATTGCAATCTAAAGTCAACTGCATGAGGACAGCAATACTTTAATAGTGCCATTAATGAATTATTACCGGTATTCTAAAAAAAAAAATAACTGTAAACATTTTAAGTATATGTACAGCCAAAATTTGATCTGCCCTGAAATAAAAAGCTGAAAAGTTGAAATTACTGATAGCATATTTTGATTTTTATTGCTTACAATTGTCTGGATGTTTGAGATGTAAAATGCCACTTCCTACACAAGCCCTAACCCCACACTTCTTAGAACCATCTTCCATTGCGAAACATGCTGGAACAATCCTGAAACAAATAACTTAAATAAAATCTTTCCTCGATTTTCTTTGCAAAACGCAATCTAATACACAAATTAATTCACAGAGTTAAGTGCAGGTTAGGTGCCAATTAGCACTTACCACTGGTTTTCGTTGACATCAAAGATAATGTGATGAACAACAAAGATTTAACTACAAAATTTGATGTTTGAAGCGTGTCGATCTTCTTAAAACAACGCACTAGAGCTATAGAGGTGGGCTAACAACGCATTCCATTGCCACAAACCCACAAGAAAACTTCGGTGTCTGTGGTGCTGTGGTGCCGCCACATGAGCTGCAACAGTATGAGAAATTGCTTTCACCACCTGATTTCGAAGAGGACTGATAAAATCTCATATTGCTGGAAAGTAAGGGTTCGAAGTTATGAATTTAAAAAAAAAAGTAAAAAAATATAAAACCAGTGTGTTGAGTGAATCATTACTCAATTGATATGATTCATAATATTAGCAGTATAATAGTTCACAGTTCACAGAAAATATAAAATTTATTTTGATTAGTTTTGTGCCACAAAGAATTTCCATGACCTCCAATTTTGATCCATGTTTGGGTGGGGGTACCCAAACATGGATCACCAAGCTAGACTGTTGTCCTTCACATATGTGATACACAACAGTGTTAGGGGAAGGCAACTTTTTTTGTTTTATCCCAAAACAACCCCTTCCCCCTTTTAGGGGATGTGATCCATGTTTGGACGCTGACCCAAACATGGATCAAAACTTAGGCTTGTTTGGATACGTTTTGCAGGCTCGTCTGTCTGCGAAATAAATAGTTTCTCATACCAACGTGTTTCTCTCACTATTCTGCTCACGAAATTACAACTTGCTTCCGCCCATTTGCATCTTCGGGGCTGATATAGGGCCTGGGAAAGTGGCATTTCTTTAACGAGAAATTCGATTCTTTTCTATATATCCTAACTAACCACGTGACATAGACCCTCCGATTCGTCGTAGAAATGTTGCCTGAAACCTGTTCTATAAACTTAAAACATACGCTTTTGAAATTATTGTATTTTCTTGCTCAGTCACGTGATCCTTAAGGCGCTAAGAGTGGAAAGAGATCTGATGTGTGCGCCAGGTTGCCTACCCGGACCTCTCGTAAGGCGCAATGGAAGATGTAAACGCTTGTAAAAAGTTTCCTATTGGAAATTTGTGCTGTTTGTTTGCATTAATCCCTTTATTTTGGTCATATTTTGCCGTGTGCAAAGTGGCATCACGCATGAACGATTTCTAATGACTGATATTGAGGCGCAAACTAAAGAAGTTACTTGAGCACTGTTCGAATTCTATGTTTTCACCCCTACCCGCATTTTCAAAATACTTAAGGTAAAGGATCAAAACCTTCAGAGTCTTAAAAGGCATATCTTAAAGTGTCTTCTCGTCGAGTATCAAGTATTTCCTCCGGTTAGTTTTCTTACAAATAGGAAATAAGTAGAGTTATGTATCTTGCCTTGTCTTTTTGCGCGCTTTGACGAGGTCTGTTGTGCAGACTGTTTTTCGGAGAGCTCCAGCGGGCAGAGGAGCGAGCAGACAATAAAATGTCACATACACATATTGTTGCATATGTAGTCGTCTACCTGAGGAACTTTGAAATTTTTAATTCAGTCGACCCAATCAGCCGTTAGAGCCCGCCAAACAGAAATGATCCAAGTTTGGTACCTGATCCATGTTTGGTACTTTTACCCTACACACACAGAACCACGAAAAGGCAAAAGATTTCCACATAGGATCTTGTCTGTCCCAAAGAGCTAAGGTTGTTTTTTTATTTGACTCTTTAATCACTTCTCACCTTAAAGTATTTATCAACCAACAAAATTGTTTCAGAGTTTACATGGCTACCCGCGAAACCCTAAACATACAAGTGCCCTGTGAGCGGCATACATGTGACATGTAAGTCACCCATACGAGTGCGTCCGGGACATATATGTGATAGTTGAAATCGTAGGGCCAACATACATGTTGCAGCTGAGGCGCGTACAAGGGGTGTCTTAGGCCTTGTATTTGTCCTCACATGTATGTGTGCCGCACATACATGTGGTCGGCGAAACATGCGACACATGTGACCGGCCTCGAACCGTATGTTGGCGACACTGCCACATGTATGTCGACACACGTATGACGGCCACATACATGTGACCGAGCGTCATTGAGGACGCCACATGTATGTGAACAGGCAACATACATGTGTCCGACCACGGCCCCAGTGTCCTTGAGAACGCCACATGTATGTGAACAGGCAACATACATGTGTCCGACCACGGCCCGAGTGTCATTGAGAACGCCACATGTATGTGAACATGCAACATACATGTGTCATACCACGGCCCGAGTGTCATTGAGAACGCCACTTGTATGTGAACAGGCAACATACATGTGTCATACCACGGCCCGAGTGTCATTTAGAACGCCACATGTATGTGAACAGGCAACATACATTCTCTACCAAATCACCACAAGGTCTAAAATGGTGGTTTTCAGATTGACCTAGGAATGGTAGAATATCATTTGAAACCACCCCAAGGACCAAAATGTCAATGTGAGTTGTAGCTTGGGGTTTGACCAATATGGGTAAAGTTATGAGTGATATGTAATATCCTATATGAAACGCAGTACTGACCCCAGTCAAAGTGTTTTAAATTCGGGTTTTTATGCTGATTTGAATGACCTATGGTTGGATTGGGTAAAGTACCGATTTAGTCCCTTCGCCTTTGAGTTTAAGGTTTGGAACTACTATGAAAAGACCGAAAGGAGTGACGATTAACTTGACTCGGTCAGTTTCTCTTTGAAATTACTGAAGTGACATATTTTCTTATTTTTAAATTAATATTCAACACATTAGACATTGAATGCTATTATGAGTTAAATTAAATACATTTTATACAAGTCAAAATTCAGAGTTGTATAGTTTTGGTAATAAAATAAAGGATTGGTTGATTAAATTGAAACTGTTTATTGTTTTAACAGTTATGTCAGTAATCAATAAAATATATCACAGTCAACTTGATAAATACAAATAATACCCGTAAAACAGATTACAAATTATATAAGTTTACAATAAATGTCAAAAGCGTAGCTATGCATTTTACAAGTTAACTTCAATTTGGTTGGGTCTTAAACATAAGTATTTTCCAGCTTTTATAACTTTGGTTTGGATACAGCTCAAAGGAAGGAGTAACAGCTCTCCAGAGTCAACAACAGGTAAAATATGCTTGATGCGATAAAGACTTTCTTCATGAAAGAACAAGTCAACATGATTAATTGTAAAAACCTTCAGTAAACAAAAAATCTTGCTATTCTTAGTGCTTTTAATAAAGTGACTAATCTCACCATAGTTCATGACACTATCAGCTTGAAATTGCACAAATGAGTTAGACCTTTTCTTATTAAAATCATACTGTTTTGAAGTATAAATTACATTTCTAAAAATTATCCTGTCATACACCTGAAAGTTAAATATATTTTGCTGTTGAATAGCTTACAGTTCAGAATTATCAAGGATATTCATTGTCAAAGGATTGCCACACAACTTAGTTTCATTAAGACACGTGGTAGGCCTTGTAACAGTAGTAATTTCTGTAAGTCTCTCAAAAACTACTGTACTTTGAATTATTTTTATATTGTTTAAAAATTCCTTGTCAAGATGCTTTGAACCATGTACATGAGAGGTAATGTAGCCATTATAATTCTCAAAGTCAAAGGCTGCTGTGGACCATAGAGGACCCCACCTGCGAACAAGCAAAGGAAGGTGCAACAACGTGTGGACGTTGTATGTGTAAAATTTCTTATGGTACAAAGTTGATACATCTCTGACAAAACACCGCAGCATAATCTCACTTGCATTTAAATCATCAACACTAATACTATCTTTCAACAGTAAATAAATTGCTGCAACTAAAAGCAACCAGTGTTGAAAATACTTAGGCTGGAGATAGTTTTCTAAGGCAGGCAAAGAATAAAATAAAAGAAATGCCCTCAGTTCACTTGCTTTTAGATATGGAAGGTCAGCTAAACTACGTGGTAACCTCTTAATAAAATCTGGTACCTTAATAGATTTTAGAAACCTATTAATATCATTTAAATCTTTCCCAATGTTCCATGGACCTTTCTCAGAAGTAAAAATGGACAAGAAGTACTTGACAACACCCAACATCACAGTATGCATGTATTCAGCACAAACTGCTTTAGCTCTATCAAAGTGAGGAAGTCCACACACTACAGCATGGCCAACAACTCCTTTCCTTGATTTTCCCCTCGCTTCAGCAAGTTCACCCTGGAGATTCATCCTGGCGGCATTTCGCAAAGCAGCTGGCTGCTCTTCATAAACAAACCTTCGGACTGTTTTGAGCTTCTTTCTCTTTGTTGCACAGTCAACTGTAGCTACATTTTCTTCAACTTTAACTTTTACAGCTTTTTGTTCACATGTATTGCACCCATACCTATGACTGAAGCACTTCACTTTCAGAACCATTGCTTTTGCAGGGGCATCTGCACACAATATTGGGCAAACAATCATAGATATATGAACATTTTTAGACTGTGGATGAGTCCAAGAGATTCCATTCTTTGAAGCTATTAATTTCATAGATTTAACAAAAGGTTCTAAAAAGAGATTCATATCAGGCTTTTCTTGACCAACAAATACGCCACACACAATAATATAAGACAATCGACGTTTAGGTGATACTTCACATATGACAGCTAGTAATCCCCATAATTCAGTTTTTGAGCTCTTAGCTAATTTTACTCCATCAGTATTTAACATTAAAACCAAGTCATATTTATCTTTTAGTGAAGATCGTACAGCACGATACTCACTACCATCTTGAATGTCTGAAATAAAGCCTTGTTTTGATACACGATGTGAATGGTAACTGTCAATGGCTGAGGCTAGATCTCGATTTTCAAACATATAACGAATCTGATCCTCTACAGAAAATTCATAAAACAAACTAGTACTTTTCTGACCACAAATGCATTCCTCTACTTGAGATGTTTTCCTTCTTTTACATGATGAACAAAAAAAGTGAGAAATTTCCTTCTGGAATGGACACACTTGCTCCAGTTTTTTAAATAAGGCCTTTGCAGAAGATGGAAATGTATTAGGCTCAGGCAACAATGACTTTGTAAGTTTAACATCTGCATTAAGACATGTTTTTGTCTTCCTCTGAGCAATGAACACTTTTAACACCTTTAGTATGGCTTGATTAGTTGAAACAGTTGAACCTTCGTAGAGTAAATTATCATCGCTCTCATCACTTTCATTGCCACTGCTGTTAAAGCACTCATGTCCTGGTGAAGAGTATTCAGAAATAAAACTTGATGCTGAACACTCTGAATCTGTACTCTTGTCTCCAATTTCACTTTTGTCCGACTTACTTTCACTTCCTGATCCATCTAAACTTTCTGACGATGATGATGATGATGATGATGTGTCTACAATTGCTACAATGCACTCCCGGGGAAATTCATTAGTCTCAGTCTCCTGACACACGTTATGAGCTTGAGTCGTCTGTGGAGCTTGAATTACTTCTTCAAAACTGCTATCACTATCAGCATCAACGAGGAGCCTTCGCCTTAGAGTGCTTCTTGACAACTAAAATATAAGATAAAGGAAAACATTAAACTTACGCAATGCACATTAGGCACTAACCCAATACCATTTGTGTAACTCATGCATGGCATACCTGTTTAGAAGTAAATTTCCTTCGCTTGGCTAGTGGTGTTCCTGGACTTGAAACATCTGAAGAATCAGTTTGGTCCAAACAACTTGTTGAACTTGAAATTTCAAAATGTGATGAAGACGAAGATTCGGGGAGACGACAAATTGGTGATGTGGGTGGAGTGTATTCTGAAGAACTCATTCTGTAAGAAAAATAATATTAAAGGAATAATAATAATTATTATTATTAAGAGTGCATGGCAGCCTATTGCTAGGTTAGGGACAGGTGTGTGAAACTTGCTAATGTTTCCGCGACACAATCACTTCTACGAACCTGTATCTTGTTAGGGTTGTCTATCGAGTTTTCTTTGCAACGGATGCATTGCTAGGATCTAAAACTGGACCCAGATTTCATGGAATGGACAGGCCAGTGGCCTGGGGTGCGTCCCAATTCTCCTTTTTCGTCGGTCGGTCCAGGTCGGTCGGTCGGTGCGAGAGAGACAGATGTATACGATTCAAAGGGCTACTATCTCTCTCGCACCGACCGACCGACCCAGACCGACCGACGAAAAAGAGAATGAGGTATTTTCCGAATTAGAAGAACAGCAGGAATATCGTCTGCTCAGGGACCATCACAAAGCCTCGACCAATCAGAGAGGGCTTCTCTCGTGGCTCGGTCTAGAGAGCCCTTCTCTGATTGGACAGGCCCGCATCCCGCATGCTGTGCCGTGCCGTTGTCAGGCGTACAAACCTAACATTCGTACAAAACAAACAAATAGGGTCGAATTCTCGCGAGAGATTAATTTCACCGGCGTAAAATATTTCAGTGTTGAGCTTGGAAATTAAGGAACTAGAGGCATCATTATAATATTCTTCACATATCAACGTTTGCTCCAAGATTGTAAATAGTTCTTTTGTTCATGTGTTGGCTATCGTTACATCTCCGATGTTTTCTGGTTTTAGGCTAGAAGGCATCGCTCAGCTGTTTAAAAAGGTTAGCCGAGCTGCTGGAAACCACATGTATGCGGGTGCGTTTGACAACTGAGGTCTTCTCAAGCTCAACAACCAGCATCCATTATCTTGCCGCTCCGTTCTTTCCATCGCGTTGCGTCGTGCTAGACTTGCGGCCTGTACTAACATCATGTGTGAACCCGAGTTTTTCCTCCTGTACGCAAAGAAGGATGACTCTTTTAGTGTAGTCCCGTCATCTGATGTCCTGTTTGTGCCGCCTATTCGCGTCAACGACAAAGTGAAGTTTTACTTTACTGCGGACGGGGTTCGCGCCTTGTTCAGCGGTATTGTAAAAGAGTTTGGAGGTGAGCAGTTTACTTTCTTCAGTGGTGTTTCGTGTGCGTGTTCTACTCGTTTTTACCCATGTGCCCGGTGTTTTCGAAACTTACACTTTGGTTTAAGTCCTGTAGTCAAATCCAGTTGGTGTGTTGGGTATCACAAATAGTCTCTGTGATTCTTTGTGCTGTTATAATCTTAACCTCCGCGATCTCGGTGATCTCTACCGCTGAGCCTAAGTCTAAAATGTTTAGTCTGACATTGTGTGCCCTAACCTTACAAGTTATTAGTGCGTTTGCACGTATAACTATATTTACTATTTTTAATGGCTTCATCAGCAACACTGTAAATTCTTATTAACCGCCTTGTCTACTCAAGTCTTGCCTGTAACATAACCTAACTCTCTGTGAAATGGTCATCTGAGCATTTATTGCTTTCATCATTGATGTATCTCGAGCCTACCCTTGGCCCAGCACACCAGCTCTATATGCTATGTAACGTTTATACTACATTGTTTAATCTTCAATGTCTCATTTACAGATGACTTCAAAACTTTGACCGATAGGTTACCTTATTGGAATAAGACGAGGAAAGTCTGCAATCGGGGTTCCAACAGAACATTCTCAAAGAGGAGACGCAAGCAGCGGAGTCAGAAGGTAATTGAGGTTCTTTGAAACAATCACTGGTATAAATAAAGAACTTCTTGACATCTTTATTTCTATATCATGACTCATACTAATAACCAAATCTTGTTGCAGGGCAAACGCCTATCACTTGACTCGGGCAGTGACACAAATCTTAATGCAACAGATGAAAGTGATTCGGCTTCAGGTCCGGAACTTACTCAAGAAGAGATGAACCTTCTCGTGAAGGTAATTGAAATTATTTTGAACTACTGAAATCTATTTTCTTTTACTTTAGTCTTGTAACGTTTTTATCTTTATAGTCTAACAAATCTTTTTTTCCTTTCTTTAAAGGAGGCAAAACAGAAAAGGAAAAGTGATTTGAAATCGCTTTCCAATTTATCTTCAAAGAGGCACCATAATATTTTTTCTGATTCGGAAGATGAACAGCCTCTTAGCAGAGTCGCGAAGAAATCTGCTCCAGAGCAACTAGTGGCTGAGTCCTCAAATTCACCTCAGTCTCTGGGCCGAAGCCACTCACACCACGAAACCACACCCCTTTGGAGCTCTTCCAACTCCCCGTCAACCTCTCCCACACCTACTCAAATTGCTGTTCGAGATCCAGATTCACCAGATGACAGTGATTCAGCTGGTAAGTTTGTTTGCGGAGAACCTTCCTACACTGAGTACCACATTTCTGTTCTAAATTAATTGTGACGTAATCTTTTTGGCAGTAACTGTTCCTCGCCGTAAGAGGAGAATGTATCAGAAGCTAGTTTTTAATGGCATTTACTACCGTTTTAAGGAAGAAGATGAAGGAGTAAGTTTTAACTTTTGTGTGAGATTTCTTCACTTGTAAACAGCATACCTAAACCTTCTTCTTTTCCTGTTTGCCTGCACAGGTAGTTCAACTGTGGTCGGATTACAAGGTATATGTAGATACCATTGAGCTGAAACGGATTAAGAGGGAGAGCAAAACAGGACCCATGATGGCCCGTCTTCTACTGAAGGCTATTTATACTCCAGCAGCTTGCTCTGAGTGTTCACCTACCGGCAGGCCATCTGGTGTCAGCAAACAGCAGCGGCCTCCACTTCATCCAGATGGAATCAATGCTGCTCATGGTTGGTAATCTCTTTAACGTATTAAATTGTTATATTGTTACAACTCTTTGAATAAGGTTGTCAGTCTATTAATTTGATTTTTTTCTTACTCTAGACTTTATCAACAAAAGAGCAGAAAAGCGACACTGGCCCCCCGTTACACTTACTTCAGTCAAGAAAGCATTTAGTGACGTTCTGTGTGAAGACAGGTATACAGCCAAACTTCTTGCTGAAGAAAGAATTCGAGTGGAGAAGAATGCTGCTGTTGCAAATGCAACTGCTGCTCTAGTAGTACCCTCAGTGAACCTTCCCGCAGGTAATTCTGGAATAATTTATCATCAGTCCAATAATAATAATAAGGAAGATTGAAATGTTTCAATACTCATTGTCCTAGTGTCATGCTAGCACAAATGAGCTATCAAATTGTCCTTGAAATATTAAACTCATCTAATAGTGCTGTGATTGTATTCTGATTAGGGATGGTCACTTTATGTTTATCAACAGCTCTTCTAGTCATCTGTCTCTCTCGAGAGACAGAAATGGCTAGAGCTGTTGATAAACGCATTAAGTGCCCATCCTTAACAACCGATACTGATGCTTTAAGATATTATGAGAATGAAATGGACTGTTGAAATTCAAATTAGTATAAGTGACTTTGCCTAGAATTTTAGGGTGTTAAAGTAAATATTAAGTTTTATTACCTGTGCTTAAATTTCAGAATGATTTGTTTAAATAACTGCTGTTTTGTATGGCATTATGTACCAGGAAAGGAAATTAAGATTGTATTAAATCACCAATTGCAAAATATCTCTATTTATTCAAATTGTTATCTTATGTTCACTTCACATTCACACTCCAGTCATACGCTATATCTTAATTCTACATTTGATGTAAAATCCTTTTAAGTGTTGCATGTATGCACCCTACAAATTTCATGCATGTAACCTACACCTGATTTCCATACCAGCGGCTGGTATGTGGCAGCGCCTAGCAAGCGCTGGATAGGCAGACCCACTGTGCACCGCCACGAAGCGGACTGCCTACTCGCAGGCGTTTTTCCCTTACATATGCTGTCCATCCCACATACAAGTGGGATTTAGGCCAAATGTATGCAGCCTACCAATGCTAGACATTTTGTAAACATTCAACACACATACAGCATATGTGCATCGGACATTTCCTCCACGGCTCACCTCTGCATTTCGCATATCTGTGCTCTACATATTTTGATGGACTGGACATGTATGTTAAATATATGGGCATCACATACATTTGACCATACATGTTGCATGTATGTCACATACAAGCTCAAAGTGTAGGGCACATACAAGTGTGCACATGTATGTTACCTACATGCAAAAGATTTCGCGGGTACATAAGAATTTGACACATATTTCTTACAAAAACACACAGATTAAGTCAACTGATTCATGAAAATTGAAAGGTGCCAGGTGTATTTTAAAAAGTATTACAATGCTTGCATACTACAGAGATACTGACCAGAACAAGTCCATAAGTATTAAAATCAAATATAGATGATGAAACTGATAACAAAAATAGATCCCTTAAATAACATGCAATAATGACATACAACTATTTTAGATAACGTAACTACAGTAGAGAACTACTATATTAACTGTATTTTCAGAACTACACAAGCACAATTCTCATGGAAAGATATAATGCCTCGCTGTTCTTTGCAGTCCAAGGAGCAATACATCTAAGGTGTCTTAAAAGTTTAGGTCTGAGGAGAACTAGAGGCCTATTATCTGGCACAACATGGTACGCATTGAGTCGTGGACAAATGCCTTCATTTTCCCAAGGGGTCAAGACAAGGAACACTTCTTTCCATACTACAATAACACTGGTTATTAGAGCAAAGCCTATCTCGGTTGAAGAGTCTCCAGGAAGGCAAACAAACAGATTAGGACGATACTCTTCCCCGTTCAATGTGGCACAGTTCGTGTACATAACTTCGTCAGTATCATTGAGGCCTTCATTTTTCAGCAATTCTCTATGGCTGGAGTTTATAGTACTCATGATAGTGCCTCTTTGGAAATCAAGACTTATCAGCATTACCAAGCATAGCAGTGAGGCTGCTCAATTGAAACATTTTGGCCATTATCATAGGTAGATTTTTGAAGTTGCAGCAAATTGAGGCATGCTGCTTAAAAATCTTCATCCTACCCTCGAATTTGGCACACCACATTCTCACTGGGGGGCCGAAGGCTAACGCCATTTCTCGGAAGTGTTTAAGGTGGTGAAGCTTATTTGTGATATGGACCTTTTTCCTTCTTGGCCCACGATGGGCTCCAGCCCTCCCAGCAATGCCTTGCTGCTCTTCACCTTCTTGCACGCTGTCATACACATTCTGATAAGCATTTTCTCCTTCTGGCTCATCAACTGCCTGCTCTTCTAATTCATTGTTAAAAAGGTTATCAAAAGGCTCTTCAATGTAGAAATCATCTCCATGTGCATCTACAAACAGTTCCTTGAAGGACTGATTATGGGGTGTTGCACTTTTTTTGGTCAATTTTTGACTCTTTTTTGATCCTTTCTGCTGTCTAGACCAGCTATGATAGGTGAAATCCGGTTTAAAATTTGAGTTCCCCTGTTCTTAAAGAGTCATTTTCCAGTAACAGCTATGAAAATTAAGCATGAGAGTAGTGTGTTTAAAAACTTTTAGTTTTGTGCAAATTAGGGTTCAAATTCTTACGCGTCACTTTTCTTGAAAATGGGTTCATATAAAAATTTGGAAAAAATACCAATTTACTAATGACTTGAAGGGCTACAAAAATACGCAGGATTTTTTTGATATTCCTGTTAGTTTTAAAACAGCGGCATTTTGTCAATTCATGACTTAAATTCACCCGCTTTTCATTATTAAAAAAATCATGTAGATCCTTGTAGGATGAATTTTGAAAAAATCCTGCGTATTTTTGTTGGTAACACATGGGGCAAACACCACAAAAAATATGGGGCTTGTAGGTCAAGCGGTCTCTGAGAAAAGTGACGCGTCATCTAAAAAAATGTATTAGGAGAAAAACGCTTTCAAAGTTAAAGAAGCTGTATTTTTACAAAACCTTAAAAGTGATGTTCAAAAAGCACCCGGAGCATATTGTGGTCCCTCTTTGCTGGCAAGACTCTCTTCTCTGGCAACCTGAGCGAGCCTCCTTGCCCGTCTAGCTTCTTTGGTGGAATCCAATGACCTCCTCTGTGCCACGTCTCGCCTCTTGCTGTCTACTTCATTACAAAATTTCACAAAAAACTTACCAGGAACTACTCCAAATTTTGACATAACATCAAGCCTACTCTTTTGTCCACTATTAAATATCAAAACTGCATCACAGACTCCAATTTCAAGTACTTTTCTACCACAAAAAACTAACTTAGGAACATTTTTCGAAATGCACGAGTTCAGACTCTCATTTGGATTCTGAGTATATCCCCCAAGGCACCTCTGCAACAACTCTTCTTTGGTTAAATCTTGAAAAATTGGTTTGATAGCATCCATCACAGGGACATTAATGGACGATTTGTGCTTGAAGTCTTTGGCAGTTCCGTTAGCCACAGCTTGGTTGTAGCGGCATCATGAATCAGCACCCTTTGGACAAGAGCGATGAGACGGATTTTTGTCGGTTGCCCAAGTTTAAAAAAAAAAAATGACTAAATACCAACTAATACACAGGTAGGACAGATAAATAAAATCAGTCAATTTACCTGTAATGGTGGAAGATAGCCCATACTGACTTCCTCATACTATTGATGTCTTTAGCTGCTCGTATGGCATTCCCATAGTAGGTGCTAAGCTGATCAATCCTCTTGTCTGTTAGGCGACCTGCTCCACCAATAGTTTTGCCAACAGATAATTTTTGCCCTCTCATAGCTTTTTTCAGAGCTCTCAGACGTGTCCCCATCTACTTTTGAACGTGACCAGTGCATTCTATCTGAAATATATATTTTTAAAAATTAGCTTTTGAACATTCTAGAATCTGATACACCAGGGCAAATTACAAAAATACTCACTTTGCTAGGAATAGTGTCTCCATAGGGCTTATTTTGGACTAAGGTAGGATAAAATCGATTGCGAATACCCAATTAGTTCAAACTTTCAGAAAAAAAAAAAAGACTAGTAGAATTAAAAGTTTCGAGAGAGCAGCGCGAGTAAGAGGTTAAAATTGAAATCCATGCGATCTGTATGAGAACTTTATCCACTTTGGACACGGGTAACGCGATACACTGTTAAAAATAATTGTGTAAAAACAACATTTCTCATAACAACTTTCTTATTGAACAACAACTGTAGGTATCCTGCCCCAAAACAACTCTAAGACTTGATGGCTACCCACCACCACCCACAACAGCAAGGTTGTTCACAAACAATAAATAAATTTTTAAACAAAAACATTGTTAGGGTCCCTTTGAAATTGACAGGTCCTTCGTCAACAAAAATTTTGTTTATAAACAAAGTCATTGTTTCAAAACAAAAATGTTGTACAACAACAAATTTCTCGTAGCACCATGGAAGGCCTCAATCAACGTTAAAATTGTTGATAAACAAGGTAATCGTTTCCAAACAAAAGTATTGTGAGAAAACAATCATCTCGTAATCCTTAAAAATCCAACATAAAACAGTAATTAAGATACTTAAATCATAAACAGCCTTACCATTTTTTTTTTTCGCATCATCTCATGTTTAATTTTGAAATTTATTTGGTTTCAAGCATGTTTGGACATAATTGGTAATAGGAAAAATGACAGATAAGATGGTGTGAAGTCTTGGCACAAAATTAACTGACTCTACGATGCACCATTAGTAATGACATCTCACAGCTTGGACTTATGTTACACGTATCACAACCTGACATACCTTGCGAAATGGTTACATCCAGAGCACGGAGAAGTGACTTTTTTCCTTCTTGGATGCTGACAATGTCTTTATTTCCATTAAAAACACAACACATTTCTCACCGACTAGACTCAAAGTGTTAGAATGGTCTTGATGGCACCTCTACGTTTTGTCCACAAGCCAAAGCGATATTAGAAATCCACTTGTTTGAAAAAAGCCTCTATAGTATTTTCTCAAGCAACAAATGACGCTGGTCTGTTCAAACACGCAACGCATGTTTCAAGCGCGAAAGGATTGATAAGGGATTTAGGTTTCCGGTATCACGTAAACATGTGTAAACACTGAACTTCATGTGATGGTCTCTTCTCGTGTTATTGTTTTCTCTTAATCGCAGGCAGGCAAGCTAGCTCGAAGTTCGACTGTTCGAGTCGACTTCTCCCACCCTGCCCCTTTCCCTCCTCCTCCTCCTCTCCTCTCCTCCGTCTCCGCCCCCCCCCCCCCTCACTTAAAGGTTTGTTTGGGCTACAAACTTACGAACTTTTGATCCGTCTCAAGACGATGCATTAGGCTTGTGTGACGGTGTTAATGCGACTTCTCACCCGCCTCGTCGCGTTGTTTTTTTTACTCGTGTCACCTTAAATCATGGGCAATGTTCGTTTTTGCGGCGTACAATGATTCCTCAGGTGAGAACCTAACCTAGTGCTTGGCTTGAGGTTCTGGTACAAATTTCCTGCGTCTTGCTTGCGAATGCTTTCCATACTTGAGCCTCGCAAGTTCATTTACCCTTTGCTTTCCGAGAGAAACTACGCAAAGTCAACTGACATTTTGACTACATTTTGGCAATAGAAATCACTATGCTGGTATTGGCAAACCACACATGAAAATGGCTTCTGATGATTCATTTTTCGTATGCCTCCCACCTCTGCAACCACTTTGTGTGAAATCTTTGCAAGAAATTTACTGCTCTAGTCTGCAGCTTACTGATCCTCTTCTGATAAATTGTTTCAGGTATCGTGGTCCTAGAATCTTCATTTATCCGGCAACAACCCCATCCTGTGTGGGATTTGAGTTTTAGAAGTAACCATGGACTGTGACAGCACAAAAGGAAGGCTTTTAATGAGGTTTGGTATGGTATAAAACTAGTTAAATAATGTGGATGAACATGTCATGGAACTCAAAACATATGCCTCACCTTTTTTTAAAAATTTTATTTTTTTTAATAAATAAATAATTGTCCTACTTGAATTGTCACACTTATTTGTTGTCATGGGCTATCATCAGAGTTATAGTTTGAAATCATCTCTCAGTTTACTTGAAGTATTTAGCTCTAGGTTATGCCCATCTCAGCAATTTAAAAAAAATTCTAACCAGATTATGTGGAATCGTGCAAGAAACTTGACTTCTTGGGTCTTCAACCTATTTATCCTCTTCTGACAAATTGTTTCAGATCTCCTGGTCTTTGGATCTTCTATTCTGCTGCAACAACACACCATTGTGGAAGTAGCTATTCGGGATTTAAGTTGAAGAAGTAACCATGGACCGTAACATCACAAAAGGAAGGCTCATTACGAGGTTTGATAGTGCATGTGGAATAAAATTAGTTAAACAAAATGGAGCCACATGTTGTGGTGCTTGACCATCTACCTAGTACATTCTTGAAAATATTAGACCTACTTTAAATATCATCTTAAATCAGTCTAGAACACTTCATGCTGTCATCACAGCAGAATTTTAGTTTGAAATCAACTTTCATTTTACTTGAAGTATTTAGCTCTAGATTAGGCCTGTCTCAGTCATCTTTTTCTCTTTTTTTTTTTAACCAACCAAATTGCGTGAAATCTTTCAAGAAATATTCTACTCTGACCTGAATTCTTTTTATCTACTTGTACTAATAAATTGTTTCAGGGTTCCTAGTCTTTGGATCTTCTTTTATCTGGCAACAACCCCATCGTGTGAGGAGCAGAAACTATTCAGGATTTTACTTGTAGAAGTAACCATGGACTGTGACGCAGCACAAAAGGAAGGCTTTTAATGAGGTTTGTTTTTGCATAAGATTAGTTACATAAAGTGGATGAATGTGTTATGGAACCCATATCATGCCTCATGTTTTGTTGTTGTTGTTTTTTTTTAAATTATTTTTTTTTTTTAACAAAAAAATATTTGACCTACTTGAATTTTCAAACCTACTTGTTGTCATGGGCTATCATCAGAGTTATAGTTTGAAATCAACTCCTAGTTTACTTGAAGTATTTAGCTCTAGGTCATGCCTATCTTAGTCATTTTTTTTTAAATCCAACTAAATTGTGTGAAATCTTCAAGGAATTTCCTGCTCTGATCTGCAACCTGCTTGTCCTCTACGAATAAATTGTTCCAGGTTTCCTGGTCTTTGGATCTTCTATTATGCGGCAACAACACACCATCGTGGAAGGAGCTATTCAGGATTTAAGTGGCAGAAGTAACCATGGAGCGTAGCAGCACAAAAGGAAGGCTTAGAACGAGGTTTGATATTGCATGTTGAATAAGACTAGTTGAACAAAGTGGAGCAACATGTTGTGGTGCTCATAACCATCTTCATAGTACATTCTTAAAAATAAAAGACCCCCTTTAAATATCATCTTAAGTCAATCTAGAACACCTCATATGCTGTCATCACAACAGAATTATAGTTTGAAATCATCTTGACTTTTGCTTGAAGTATGGAGCTCTTAATTCATTTGTTGCAAAATTAGAAATGAACTATGTGCAAGAACAACTTTTGGTTCCATTTTCCCCTGGGTGTCCCTTCTGTGAGATGCATTTTTTTCTACCTGTCAAATTATTCATTTAAGAGTGGATTAACACAAATTGACTACACTCCTTGTAATCGATTCATTGTAGTAGAAATAGTTCTCTTGATGTGAGTAGGTTTAGATCCTTCATCAATGTCAGAGTAATTTTAAAGCCTTAAAGTCTTATTTCGATTACAGTATTAACAGAGAATAATTTGCTTCATTTAGAATTTTAAATGTGAAAAGTAATTTTTGAAGCCAAGAAAGTGTTGTCTGTTTCTGCATTTACCAACTGCTATTTCTGCTGTTAGCAACTGATCATCTTATTTCTTTTCAGTGAAATGGCAGCTTCAGACCACTCAATCAAGACAATCAAGAGAGAAGAAGGGAACATAGAGCATGGGGTGCCTCATTTACTCATAAGCCATTGAATGCAGACGTAGCAATTGCTTTTAAAGGTAAGAATAATTTCACTACAAAACCTGTTTTTTGTGTGTGTTTTGTTTGTTTGTTTCTCAGGATAACATTTTAGTTTTAAGAGAGAGAGAGAGAGAGAGAGAGAGAGAGAGAGAGAGAGAGAGAGAGAGAGAGAGAGAGAGAGTGTGTGTTTGGTATAATTGCTGTTAATACCTGTTTAATGCCAACAGGTCAGGGGTCCTGCGAGTCATCATGATGGAGATATTCTATGGAGAGGCAAGAAAGAACTTTGATTGAAGGCTGGCGGGTCATTTCACCACACATTCAGCTACACATGTAACTCTGTTTATTCTCCCGTTCTCAATTTTTTAAGTGGTGTCTGGAATTATTCATAGAAGTGGTATTTTAAAAATGTTACTAGGATGTCAAAACTGTTGTTTGTCAACCAAAATTGTATTTGTTTTAAGTTAAATACATATTATCAAACATGATATGTTTTTGTTTCAATATTCCCAGATTTTTGTCTTGTGTATTTCGGGAAGTAGGTAGTTTTCAATTCAAGGAAAGAAAGTATTGATTGCTTGTTGAAATTTGATTTATTTTTCAAGTGGAACAAAACATAGTGCTTTTTGTTTTAAGGAATAGAAATTTTTAAAGTCTTTTTAAATTTTTCCGTAAAATTTTTAACATAAAGATTTCACTGTTCTTAGAATACAAAATGGCATTTAACAAACCACATTCAATTTCATTTGCAGAAAGAAGAACTAAGAATTCCATTTGGTACAATACACCACTAACCATTATTGCTCTACATTCTCTGAATGTACCATCTAAGTAGTTTTATGGGGAATCTTTTTAATTCACCTCTGTGTGAATTTGGAGACAGAGTTACAGTACTGTAGTAGTATTATCATCATTATAACCTAACCAGGTCAAACGTAAACAAGCAGACGATTCCCTGAGTCACAGCCACTGTTGGCAGCGACACCCTCTATACATATGGCCAGGGCCCAGACCAAACTTTTGTTTTACGATCGCCTTTGTTCTTCCTCTTGTTATGCCAAACACCAAATAAAAGGTGGCGCGAGCTTCGAGCTCTTCGCCATTCTCCACTCATGCGACCTTGTGTCAACATCGAGCTCGGCATTCCCTTACCCAATACTACAGTACCTTCTTCAATTACGTCTTTGGTTTTCAGTGTTTTCTTTGTCCTCTTCCTTAAATTTTGCAAAATTGTTGCTTAAATTTAATGCCTTTCTTGTGGCTTTCTTCTCTTCTGCACTTGTGCCCTCTTGTCGATGGATTTATTTCAGCAATTACCCTGGGAAGAATTTATTGTTTTATTCCTTGAAAATGGAGGGAGATACAAATTTCAGTTTTTGATCAAGTAATTTATATTGTCTCACTACCTTTGAATGAATGTCATTGTTGCTTGTATGTGGTTTGAGTAATATAAGTTGAAAAGAAAATGAGACTGGAACATAGTGATCACAGCTTCACTCTATGAGGGCACAGATGTAAGCACTTTGTTGTCAATGCACAGAAATATGTCTGTAAATTCATATGGACTAGAACCTGTGAATTGACAAAGAGAGAGCGATGGAAAATAATATTTTTCTTCTATGTACAGTATTATCGGTAGCTTTTTAAGATATATGAATTGTTCTCAGTCAGTGCTCACCACTAATTACAAGGAGGGGAGACCCATCTTTGATTGCAACTTGGGATTTATTGAGCTCGTCATTCACTTCATCAAAAGATACAGTGTCCTGTAATTTAAAGTTTATAATTAGGGTCATATAAATATTTTTCACTGCAAGGTTAAAAATTTATTAAGGAAATTCAAATGATAGGCAACCAACCTCAACCAAAATTAGGAAAGCATTAATATCTTCTTTCAAGAACTCAACAAGCATCAGAATAATAGCAGTGAGTATTATTTCATTAGAGGATGATAAACCAGTCTCTTCATGTCTGACCATGGTCCTCCTCATTCTGCCAAGTTGTTCAGATTTGCATGAGAGAAACTCCACAAGATCTTTTCCCTCGGCTGAAATATATGCCATCAGCCTCTCGTCAAAGTCTATGCCTGTAAGTTTCTTAAAATGACAGCTCATACCCTTTGGCTCTAATAAAAAAGGCCATCTCTGAACGAAGTCACTTATTGACACCACTGCATCTGCAGTCTCAGTTTCTTCTAACATTTCTTGAGCTTTCCTTTTCCGTGTTTTTTCTTAGGATCCTCTTTAATCTCCCCATTTATTTCCTTTCGCTGCAAATAGAAGGAGTCCTCTAGATGGCCTCTGATTGAACGCCATTCCCACCTTCTTTGACCAGCATCATGTATTTTCTTAAGTGTTTTTCTTATGTCTTCTTGCGACTCTTCAGTCTGTCCATCTGGAAGAGGTGGGCACCACTGTATGCATCCATAAGCTTCAGGTGCACTGAAAGTATTTTTTCTTGCCAGGTCTCGAAATGGAAGTTTCCTGTTGGTATTATCAAATCTATTAAGGAGCTGAGCTCTGAGGCCTGCACTTCCTTTTCCATCTTTATCAACAATTATTGAATCTTGGAATGATTCTTTCCACTTTTCTACAATACTGTCTGCAATCTTCTTAAACATTTTCCGTTCCAAATTTGGAACAACATCCTTGGTGTGATCGACAATCCTCGTCACAAAATCCTCACGATCCTGAGGTTTTGGCCTTATCTTTTTTAGAATTGCGGTTCTTACTCCTGCTGGTAAGAAAGGACTATCAATTTTGGTAAAGTCAGGAAGTTCGCTTCCACAAGCTGAATGTGATGTGCTTGCTATGTCTCTCATCTGACTAGCTGAAGGTAAATTAGCATTTACAGGCACAAGGCTAGTATTGGCATGGGCAGGTGCTGGGTTAGCATTAGCACCTGTAACAAATAAAGTTTACTCATTAAGAAAAAGATTAGCATCTGCAAAGTTAAATTAAGCTTTCAAGTGATAATTTCCTTTACCATATTTGGATTGCCAATGGGAGCAAATTCTGCTGGCGTCTACTGTCGTTAACTTCGCTTTCATGATGGGTATGGTCATGTACAGTAAATCAGATTCCTTTCGAACACCTTCTGCCCTGAGAAAATCCACAACTAGGTCGACTTCCAATTCATCTAGATGGGGCAAGATCGACTTTAGGTTTTCCCTTAATATTTGTTCAATGTCGTTCTCCTCAGCCATTTTGTCTGAAAATGTTGCTAGTATGACTCAGTGGAAAATGAAGCTAACGGACGTTTGGCGCTCACACATTTCCCGCTCTGCACTACCGCGACCACGCTATCCGTTCCTAACTTCCATTGCCGTTTTCGCAAACACCGACCGGTGGTCACTTCACAAATCTACTTTTTGTTATTCATAGCATCATGCCATCATGGCTATGGCCACTGTCAAAAACATCTGAAAGTTTATTATGTATTATTTATTATTTATTTTTATTGTTTGTTTAGACAGTCAAAAGAAGAAACAACTGCACCTCCACCGCCACCCATGCCTGTGCTTTTGTTGCTGGCCAGCTGGCCAGCGGCCACCCCTGCCCCCTCCCCTGCCTCATGTATCCGTTGAATTTTGTTGGCTGTTTCAAATGAAGCAGCTTTCGGCCACCTTCGGCTTTCTTCATTGAAATTGGCTATCGGTTTCTGGCGATACTCTGATATTCGTAATAACAATCAGCTTTTATGTAAGCACAACATTTGTTATTAATTTCTATTGCCTCTCAGTTGTGTACAAGCTCTAACGTAATGATTTAGCTCTCTCTGCTCGTCTAGGTCTGAGTCACAATGGGTGTATCAATTGAAATATGGCGAGGAAGAATTGGTTCCTTTCATGGATGCCGGTGGCGGTCGAGAGATTGCAATCGTGATGTCTCTTGGAATCTATTTATTGCAGTTTTACTGATTATGACGTTGATTGTAATTGGTACTTTCTTTATCATTGGATCAATAAGCCTTTCTGTAAGCACAACTCATTTTCATCGGTATCATAGCTTTCTGCAAGTATACTGCTGAAAAGTGTATTAGCTTCATTGTAATGCTTTCATTTTTTCCTCCTCTAGGCTTACCTCAGAACAAGTGTGCAAATTTGTCAAGAAAAAAATATTTCCTTTCATGGGCACCAATTGAGGTTTAAAGGTCACAGATTTGATGTCTCATGCAATCCAAATGCATCCTTACTACTGATTATGATTCTTCTAGTGATTGGAAACATTGAGTGGAACCCAGGACCTGTGCCACTCTGCAAGTTTCCCTCATGTACTGTTGTGCTAGAGACAATTGCTGCAAGCGTGCGGCATCAACAATATCATTGTTTTGGTAGTAATTTCATGTACTACTGCCCAGCGTTGGAATGCCCATACTTTACCAAATCGTTTAATGCACTAAATCACCATGTTTCAACGTTCCATAGAAAAATAAGACATCAACCTTTTTCTAAAGCAAATATGTCAAGATTTCCTTGTACTCTTTGCTCCAACTGCTACTCATCTCTTCGGGATGTAGTACAACATCTTTGCTACCCCATGGATGAAGAAAAACTCATATTACCAAACGAGTGTGAAGTTGGCCAACGGACCGTTGGCCAACCGAATTCAGCTTACTCGGAGCAGACTATATTGCTCTAAGCAGCCAACCATCAGCCAACCATCAGATGAGGGCTCTCCGACGCCTCGAGATGGTTGTAAGGGGTGCTACAATGAGCCTGCAACACAACCCCAGGCTCTTAAAGATGGCCGCCAACATTTGAACAGTGATTAAGAGCCAACTTTGGAGGCTGAGACTTTTTTGGGCTAGCGTTCTGGGGTCGATCCGAGGGTCGCAAAGGGTACTCTGGTGACCCGACAACACAACCCTTTCACCGAAATCGCCCTATCGGTACATCCCAAAAAAGTCTCATGGGGCAAACTCGACCGAAAACGCGATTTTCACGATTAAGAGCCAACTTTGGAAGCTGAGACTTTTTTGGGCTAGGGTTCTGGAGTCGATCCGAGGATCGCAAAGGGTACTCTGGTGACCCGACAACACAACCCTTTCACTGAAATCGCCCTACCTGTACAGCCCAAAAAAGTCTCAGGGGGCAAAGTTGGCCGAAAACGCGATTTTCACGAAAAGAGCCAACTTTGGAGGCTGAGACTTTTTTGGGCTAGCGTTCTGGAGTCAGTCCGAGGTCGCAAAGGGTACTCTGGTGACCCGACAACACAACCCTTTCACCGAAATCGCCCTACCTGTACAGCCCAAAAAAGTCTCAGGGGGCAAAGTTGGCCGAAAACGCGATATTCACGTAAAGAGCCAACTTTGGAGGCTAAGACTTTTTTGAGCTAGAGTTCTGGGGTCGATCCGAGGGTCGCAAAGGGTGCTCTGGTGACCCGACAACACAACCCTTTCACCGAAATCGCCCTACCTGTACAGCCGAAAAAATTCTCAGGGGGCAAAGTCAGCCGAAAACGCGATATTCACGTAAAGAGCCAACTTTGGAGGCTGAGACTTTTTTGGGCTAGCGTTCTGGGGTCGATCCGAGGGTCGCAAAGGTTGCTCTGGTGACCCGACAACAAAACCCTTTCACCGAAATCGCCCTACCTGTACAGCCCAAAAAAGTCTCAGGGGGCAAAGTTGGCCGAAAACGCGATTTTCACGAAAAGAGCCAACTTTGGAGGCTGAGACTTTTTTGGGCTAGCGTTCTGAAGTTGGTCTAAGGGTCGCAAAGGTAGCTCTGGTGACCCGACAACACAACCCTTTCACCGAAATCGCCCTACCTGTACAGCCCAAAAAAGTCTCAGGGGGCAAAGTTTGCCGAAAACGCGATATTCACGTAAACAGCCAACTTTGGAGGCTGAGACTTTTTTGGGCTAGGGTTCTGGAGTCGATCCGAGGTTCGCAAAGGGTACTGTGGTGACCCGACAACACAACCCTTTCACCGAAATCGCCCTACCTGTACAGCCCAAAAAAGTCTCAGGGGGCAAAGTTGGCCTAAAACGCGATATTCACGTAAAGAGCCAACTTTGGAGGCTGAGACTTTTTTGGGCTAGCGTTCTAGAGTCGATCCGAGAGTCGCAATGGGTGCTCTGGTGACCCGACAACACAACCCTTTCACCGAAATCGCCCTACCTGTACAGCCCAAAAAAGTCTCAGGGGGCAAAGTTGGCCGAAAACGCGATATTCACGTAAAGAGCCAAATTTGGAGGCTGAGACTTTTTTGGGCTAGCGTTCTGGGGTCGATCCGAGTGTTCGCAAAGGGTGCTCTGGTGACCCGACAACACAACCCTTTCACCGAAATCGCCCTACCTGCACAGCCAAAAAAAGTATCATGGGGCAAAGTCGGCCGAAAACGCGATTTTCACGAAAAGAGCCAAATTTGGAGGCTGAGACTTTTTTGGGCTAGCGTTCTGAAGTTGGTCCGAGGGTCGCAAAGGTAGCTCTGGTGACCCGACAACAAAACCCTTTCACCGAAATCGCCCTACCTGTACAGCCCAAAAAAGTCTCAGGGGGCAAAGTCGGCCGAAAACGCGATTTTCACGATAAAGAGCCAACTTTGGAGGCTGAGACTTTTTTGGGCTAGGGTTCTGGAGTCGATCCGAGGGTCGCAAAGGGTACTCTGGTGACCCGGCAACACAACCCTTTCACCGAAATGGCCCTATCGGTACAGCCCAAAAAAGTCTCAGGGGGCAAAGTTGGCCGAAAACGCGATTTTCACGATTAAGAGCCAACTTCGCCCCCTGAGACTTTTTTGGGCTGTACAGGTAGGGCGATTTCGGTGAAAGGGTTGTGTCGTCGGGTCACCAGAGTACTCTTTGCGACCCTCGGATCGACTCCAGAACCCAACCCAAAAAAAGTCTCAGCCTCCAAAGTTGGCTCTTAATCGTGAAAATCGCGTTTTCGGCCGACTTTGCCCCCTGAGACTTTTTTCGGCTGTACAGGTAGGGCGATTTCGGTGAAAGGGTTGTGATGTCAGGTTACTAGAGTTCCCTTTGCGACCCTCGGATCGACGCGAGAACCCTAGCCCAAAAAAGTCTCAGCCTCCAAAGTTGGCTCTTCATCGTGAATATCGCGTTTTCGGCCGACTTTGCCCCCTGAGACTTTTTGGGGCTGTACAGGTAGGTCGATTTCGGTGAAAGAGTTATGTTGTCGGGTCACCAGAGTACCCTTTGCGACCCTCGGATCGACTCCAGAACCCTAGCCCAAAAAAGTCTCAGCCTCCAAAGTTGGCTCTTAATCGTGAAAATCGCGTTTTCGGCCGACTTTGCCCCCTAAGACTTTTTTAGGCTGTACAGGTTTGGCGATTTCGGTGAAAGGGTTGTGATGTCGGGTCACTAGAGTTCCCTTTGCGACCCTCAGATAGACTCCAGAACCCTAGCCCAAAAAAGTCTCAGCCTCCAAAGTTGGCTCTTAATCGTGAAAATCGCGTTTTCGGCCGACTTTGCCCCCTGAGACTTTTTTGGGCTGTACAGGTAGGGCGATTTCGGTGAAAGGGTTGTGTCGTCGGGTCACCAGAGTACCCTTTGCGACCCTCGGATCGACTCCAGAACCCTAGCCCAAAAAAGTCTCAGCCTCCAAAGTTGGCTCTTTACGTGAATATCGCGTTTTCGGCCAACTTTACCCCTGAGACTTTTTTGGGCTGTACGGGTAGGGCCATTTCGGTGAAAGGGTTGTGTTGTCAGGTCACCAGAGCACCCTTTGCGACCCTCGGACTGACTCCAGAACGCTAGCCCAAAAAAGTCTCAGCCTCCAAAGTTGGCTCTTTTCGTGAAAATCGCGTTTTCGGCCAACTTTGCCCCCTGAGACTTTTTTGGGCTGTACAGGTAGGGCGATTTCGGTCAAAGGGTTGTGTTGTCGGGTCACCAGAGCACCCTTTGCGACCCTCGGATCGACTCCAGAACCCTAGCCCAAAAAAGTCTCAGCCTCCAAAGTTGGCTCTTAATCGTGAAAATCGCGTTTTCGGCCGAGTTTGCCCCCTGAGACTTTTTTGGGCTGTACCGATAGGGCGATTTCGGTGAAAGGGTTGTGTTGTCGTGTCACCAGAGCACCCTTTGCGACCCTCGGATCGACCCCAGAACGCTAGCCCAAAAAAGTCTCAGCCTCCAAATTTGGCTCTTTACGTGAATATCGCGTTTTCGGCCAACTTTGCCCCCTGAGACTTTTTTGGGCTGTACAGGTAGGGCCATTTCGGTGAAAGGGTTGTGTTGTCGGGTCACCAGAGCACCCTTTGCGACCCTCGGACTGACTCCAGAACGCTAGCCCAAAAAAGTCTCAGCCTCCAAAGTTGGCTCTTAATCGTGAAAATCGCGTTTTCGGCTGACTTTGCCCCCTGAGACTTTTTTGGGCTGTACAGGTAGGGCGATTTCGGTGAAAGAGTTGTGTCGTCGGGTCACCAGAGTACCCTTTGCGACCCTCGGATCGACTCCAGAACCCTAGCCCAAAAAAGTCTCAGCCTCCAAAGTTGGCTCTTAATCGTGAAAATCGCGTTTTCGGCCGACTTTGCCCCCTGAGACTTTTTTGGGCTGTACAGGTAGGGCGATTTCGGTGAAAGAGTTGTGTTGTCGGGTCACCAGAGTACCCTTTGCGACCCTCGGATCGACCCCAGAACGCTAGCCCAAAAAAGTCTCAGCCTCCAAAGTTAACTGTTTACGTGAATATCGCGTTTTCGGCCAACTTTGCCCCCTGAGACTTTTTTGGGCTGTACAGGTAGGGCGATTTCAGTGAAAGGGTTGTGTTGTCGGGTCACCAGAGTACCCTTTGCGACCCTCGGATCGACTCCAGAACCCTAGCCCAAAAAAGTCTCAGCCTCCAAAGTTGGCTCTTAATCGTGAAAATCGCGTTTTCGGCCAACTTTGCCCCCTGAGACTTTTTTGGGCTGTACAGGTAGGGCGATTTCGGTGAAAGGGTTGTGTTGTCGTGTCACCAGAGCACCCTTTGCGACCCTCGGATCGACCCCAGAACGCTAGCCCAAAAAAGTCTCAGCCTCCAAAGTTGGCTCTTTACGTGAAAATCGCGTTTTCGGCCGACTTTGCCCCCTGAGACTTTTTTGGGCTGTACCGGTAGGGCCATTTCGGTGAAAGGATTGTGTTGCCGGGTCACCAGAGTACCCTTTGCGACCCTCTGATCGACCCTAGAACGCTAGCCCAAAAAAGTCTCAGCCTCCAAAGTTGGCTCTTAATCGTGAAAATCGCGTTTTCGGCCGAGTTTGCCCCCTGAGACTTTTTTGGGCTGTACCGAAAGGGCGATTTCGGTGAAAGGGTTGTGTTGTCGTGTCACCAGAGCACCCCTTGCGACCCTCGGATCGACCCCAGAACGCTAGCCCAAAAAAGTCTCAGCCTCCAAATTTGGCTCTTTACGTGAATATCGCGTTTTCGGCCAACTTTGCCCCCTGAGACTTTTTTGGGCTGTACAGGTAGGGCCATTTCGGTGAAAGGGTTGTGTTGTCGGGTCACCAGAGCACCCTTTGCGACCCTCGGACTGACTCCAAAACGCTAGCCCAAAAAAGTCTCAGCCTCCAAAGTTGGCTCTTAATCGTGAAAATCGCGTTTTCGGCCGACTTTGCCCCCTGAGACGTTTTTGGGCTGTACAGGTAGGGCGATTTCGGTGAAAGAGTTGTGTCGTCGGGTCACCAGAGTACCCTTTGCGACCCTCGGATCGACCCCAGAACGCTAGCCCAAAAAAGTCTCAGCCTCCAAAGTTGGCTCTTAATCGTGAAAATCGCGTTTTCGGCCGACTTTGCCCCATGATACTTTTTTGGGCTGTACAGGTAGGGCGATTTCGGTGAAAGAGTTGTGTTGTCGGGTCACCAGAGTACCCTTTGCGACCCTCGGATCGACTCCAGAACCCTAGCCCAAAAAAGTCTCAGCCTCCAAAGTTGGCTCGTAATCGTGAAAATCGCGTTTTCGGCCGACTTTGCCCCCTGAGACTTTTTTGGGCTGTACAGGTAGGGCGATTTCGGTGAAAGAGTTGTGTTGTCGGGTCACCAGAGTACCCTTTGCGACCCTCGGATCGACCCCAGAACGCTAGCCCAAAAAAGTCTCAGCCTCCAAAGTTGGCTGTTTACGTGAATATCGCGTTTTCGGCCAACTTTGCCCCCTGAGACTTTTTTGGGATGTACAGGTAGGGCGATTTCGGTGAAAGGGTTGTGTCGTCGGGTCACCAGAGCACCCTTTGCGACCCTCGGATCGACTCCAGAACCCTAGCCCAAAAAAGTCTCAGCCTCCAAAGTTGGCTCTTAATCGTGAAAATCGCGTTTTCGGCCGACTTTGCCCCCTGAGACTTTTTTGGGCTGTACCGATAGGGCGATTTCGGTGAAAGGGTTGTGTTGTCGTGTCACCAGAGCACCCTTTGCGACCCTCGGATCGACCCCAGAACGCTAGCCCAAAAAAGTCTCAGCCTCCAAATTTGGCTCTTTACGTGAATATCGCGTTTTCGGCCAACTTTGCCCCCTGAGACTTTTTTGGGCTGTACAGGTAGGGCCATTTCGGTGAAAGGGTTGTGTTGTCGGGTCACCAGAGCACCCTTTGCGACCCTCGGACTGACTCCAAAACGCTAGCCCAAAAAAGTCTCAGCCTCCAAAGTTGGCTCTTAATCGTGAAAATCGCGTTTTCGGCCGACTTAGCCCCCTGAGACTTTTTTGGGCTGTACAGGTAGGGCGATTTCGGTGAAAGAGTTGTGTCGTCGGGTCACCAGAGTACCCTTTGCGACCCTCGGATCGACCCCAGAACGCTAGCCCAAAAAAGTCTCAGCCTCCAAAGTTGGCTCTTAATCGTGAAAATCGCGTTTTCGGCCGACTTTGCCCCCATGATACTTTTTTGGGGCTGTACAGGTAGGGCGATTTCGGTGAAAGAGTTGTGTTGTCGGGTCACCAGAGTACCCTTTGCGACCCTCGGATCGACTCCAGAACCCTAGCCCAAAAAAGTCTCAGCCTCCAAAGTTGGCTCGTAATCGTGAAAATCGCGTTTTCGGCCGACTTTGCCCCCTGAGACTTTTTTGGGCTGTACAGGTAGGGCGATTTCGGTGAAAGGGTTGTGTCGTCGGGTCACCAGAGCACCCTTTGCGACCCTCGGATCGACTCCAGAACCCTAGCCCAAAAAAGTCTCAGCCTCCAAAGTTGGCTGTTTACGTGAATATCGCGTTTTCGGCCAACTTTGCCCCCTGAGACTTTTTTGGGATGTACAGGTAGGGCGATTTCGGTGAAAGGGTTGTGTCGTCGGGTCACCAGAGCACCCTTTGCGACCCTCGGATCGACTCCAGAACCCTAGCCCAAAAAAGTCTCAGCCTCCAAAGTTGGCTCTTAATCGTGAAAATCGCGTTTTCGGCCGACTTTGCCCCCTGAGACTTTTTTGGGCTGTACCGATAGGGCGATTTCGGTGAAAGGGTTGTGTTGTCGTGTCACCAGAGCACCCTTTGCGACCCTCGGATCGACCCCAGAACGCTAGCCCAAAAAAGTCTCAGCCTCCAAATTTGGCTCTTTACGTGAATATCGCGTTTTCGGCCAACTTTGCCCCCTGAGACTTTTTTGGGCTGTACAGGTAGGGCCATTTCGGTGAAAGGGTTGTGTTGTCGGGTCACCAGAGCACCCTTTGCGACCCTCGGACTGACTCCAAAACGCTAGCCCAAAAAAGTCTCAGCCTCCAAAGTTGGCTCTTAATCGTGAAAATCGCGTTTTCGGCCGACTTAGCCCCCTGAGACTTTTTTGGGCTGTACAGGTAGGGCGATTTCGGTGAAAGAGTTGTGTCGTCGGGTCACCAGAGTACCCTTTGCGACCCTCGGATCGACCCCAGAACGCTAGCCCAAAAAAGTCTCAGCCTCCAAAGTTGGCTCTTAATCGTGAAAATCGCGTTTTCGGCCGACTTTGCCCCCATGATACTTTTTTGGGGCTGTACAGGTAGGGCGATTTCGGTGAAAGAGTTGTGTTGTCGGGTCACCAGAGTACCCTTTGCGACCCTCGGATCGACTCCAGAACCCTAGCCCAAAAAAGTCTCAGCCTCCAAAGTTGGCTCGTAATCGTGAAAATCGCGTTTTCGGCCGACTTTGCCCCCTGAGACTTTTTTGGGCTGTACAGGTAGGGCGATTTCGGTGAAAGGGTTGTGTCGTCGGGTCACCAGAGCACCCTTTGCGACCCTCGGATCGACTCCAGAACCCTAGCCCAAAAAAGTCTCAGCCTCCAAAGTTGGCTCTTAATCGTGAAAATCGCGTTTTCGGCCGACTTTGCCCCCTGAGACTTTTTTGGGCTGTACCGATAGGGCGATTTCGGTGAAAGGGTTGTGTTGTCGGGTCACCAGAGCACCTTTTGCGACCCTCGGACTGACTCCAGAACGCTAGCCCAAAAAAGTCTCAGCCTCCAAAGTTGGCTCTTTTCGTGAAAATCGCGTTTTCGGCCAACTTTGCCCCCTGAGACTTTTTTGGGCTGTACAGGTAGGGAAATTTCAGTGAAAGGGTTGTGTTGTCGGGTCACCAGAGTACCCTTTGCGACCCTCGGATCGACTCCAGAACCCTAGCCCAAAAAAGTCTCAGCCTCCAAAGTTGGCTCTTAATCGTGAAAATCGCGTTTTCGGCCGAGTTTGCCCCCTGAGACTTTTTTGGGCTGTACCGATAGGGCGATTTCGGTGAAAGGGTTGTGTTGTCGTGTCACCAGAGCACCCTTTGCGACCCTCGGATCGACCCCAGAACGCTAGCCCAAAAAAGTCTCAGCCTCCAAATTTGGCTCTTTACGTGAATATCGCGTTTTCGGCCAACTTTGCCCCCTGAGACTTTTTTGGGCTGTACAGGTAGGGCCATTTCGGTGAAAGGGTTGTGTTGTCGGGTCACCAGAGCACCCTTTGCGACCCTCGGACTGACTCCAGAACGCTAGCCCAAAAAAGTCTCAGCCTCCAAAGTTGGCTCTTAATCGTGAAAATCGCGTTTTCGGCTGACTTTGCCCCCTGAGACTTTTTTGGGCTGTACAGGTAGGGCGATTTCGGTGAAAGAGTTGTGTCGTCGGGTCACCAGAGTACCCTTTGCGACCCTCGGATCGACTCCAGAACCCTAGCCCAAAAAAGTCTCAGCCTCCAAAGTTGGCTCTTAATCGTGAAAATCGCGTTTTCGGCCGACTTTGCCCCCTGAGACTTTTTTGGGCTGTACAGGTAGGGCGATTTCGGTGAAAGAGTTGTGTTGTCGGGTCACCAGAGTACCCTTTGCGACCCTCGGATCGACCCCAGAACGCTAGCCCAAAAAAGTCTCAGCCTCCAAAGTTAACTGTTTACGTGAATATCGCGTTTTCGGCCAACTTTGCCCCCTGAGACTTTTTTGGGCTGTACAGGTAGGGCGATTTCAGTGAAAGGGTTGTGTTGTCGGGTCACCAGAGTACCCTTTGCGACCCTCGGATCGACTCCAGAACCCTAGCCCAAAAAAGTCTCAGCCTCCAAAGTTGGCTCTTAATCGTGAAAATCGCGTTTTCGGCCAACTTTGCCCCCTGAGACTTTTTTGGGCTGTACAGGTAGGGCGATTTTGGTGAAAGGGTTGTGTTGTCGTGTCACCAGAGCACCCTTTGCGACCCTCGGATCGACCCCAGAACGCTAGCCCAAAAAAGTCTCAGCCTCCAAAGTTGGCTCTTTACGTGAAAATCGCGTTTTCGGCCGACTTTGCCCCCTGAGACTTTTTTGGGCTGTACCGGTAGGGCCATTTCGGTGAAAGGATTGTGTTGCCGGGTCACCAGAGTACCCTTTGCGACCCTCTGATCGACCCTAGAACGCTAGCCCAAAAAAGTCTCAGCCTCTAAAGTTGGCTCTTAATCACTGTTCAAATGTTGGCGGCCATCTTTAAGAGCCTGGGGTTGTGTTGCAGGCTCTCTGTAGCACCCCTTACAACCATCTCGAGGCGTTGGAGAGCCCTCATCTGATGGTTGGCTGATGGTTGGCTGCTAAGAGCCATATAGTCTGCTCCGAGTAAGCTGAATTCGGTTGGCCAACGGTCCGTTGGCCAACTTCACACTCGTTATTACCAAAGTGTCCCATTGCCCATGACTTTGCAGTGATGCATCTTTCAAGAAAGGATCAACTTTTCGTTCTCACTTAAGCCAGTACCACCCAGAATGGCGGACTGAAGGTTGTCCAATCAAGTTCAGACTCTCAGAGGAATCTGGTGCCTTTGTGTCTGGTGTAAGTTTAGAAGATAATAGTGAGTCATTGCACTTGAATGGCGCGAATGGGGTAGTCAGGAATATATATATAATGGTCAAATATTTTCTAGATTTCATAGGTACTCCAGGGTCAAAAACTTGAGAAAATCTATGAAAATTTCAGTTTTTAATTTTGAACTTTTTTAGCTGGTCCGACGATTTTGATGAAACTTTGCTCAAACGTACATATTTATAAGGCCAACATCCCAGAATTTTCTAAACTTTGGCCTGGCACTCCTTCTCTCCATTGGTCTAACATTTCTCCTATCCAGCTAACCGAATTGTTCGGTAATTGCTTTTGTTCAGGTATTAGACAATGGACGCACACAAAATGGTTAATATCAAAAATAATTAGTACTGCCACATTAAGAAGACCTTCTACTGCTCATCTCTAGTGTATTTTTTACCCTCAGACACTCAGTGCAGTGGAAAATTAGGAGTGCACGCGCAAACAGGACCAGCCCGCAGTGTGCTATGGATTGATTGGTAGATACGAGTAAACTTTAGAAATATATTTAGCAGCAAACAGTCCATACAACAATGAACAAGAAATATAAAATTATAAATATCTTAAGACTGTAATTATTCTTTGGTGTACCCAAATTCTTGCAAAATCCTTATTAATTCTTTGCACTGGACCTATAAAATTATGAATATCTTAAGACTTTAATTTCTCTTTGATGTGACAAAATTCTTACTGATTAATTCTTTACACTAGACCTGAACAACAGAGAATTTTCCACTGCACTGAGTGTAGCCAAATCCCGCCGCCAGAGTCCGACACCCCCATCCGTGCCCTGCTGTGAGTTGAGGAATGAAAGCCCATTTAACTATATGTTTTGGGTGAAAGTGGGATTTTAATAAATGTCGACGAGGCCATTTTACCACCCTGGTTTGGCCCTTACATTTTGAATTCAGAAATGCAAGGAACTTATGAGCGGCATGTGCTATGAGCAGTATTGTGGATTCACCTTAAATGTCTCAGCCTGGGTTTGCTAATGCAATCTAGGCCGTTCAGCTATACAATAAATATAAATGTAGTCAATATGAAGATGATCTGGTGCCTCTGTGAGGGACCCATCAGTTACCCATCAATACCCATCGTTTTTCAGGATATCTGTCTAGGGGCACCAAAATATCATCATACTGAGTAATAATAAAATTTATTGTTTTGCTTAACAACCTAGATTACATTAGCAATCCCATGCTGAGCCAATTAATTATAAATCTGATATGATGGGTAATGGGTGCCGTGTTCCATTGCAGGGCCACATTAACTAATCCATCCCCAAATCATCAGCAGTAAAAAATTGTAAATAATAGGCAGTGAAAATATGCACTTGGAGGAACTTACCTGTTGTTCTCCTCTGTCATGCAGGTCACCGATGCGAGTGACATTGCTCATCCTATGTGTGACAGGCATCACAGGATACCTGCTCATTAACTATCCCCAGCATGCAGAGAACATCCTCAGGATGTATGGTACACTCTTAAAATCTTACGAACGTCGACGTTCATATTATGAATCTTGTGTTCATATTACGAACAATTGTTGCGCTGTCATAATACAAACAAAATTTGTTTGTATTACGAATCTTTTTGTTTGTAATACAAACGAATTTTTTCGTATTATGAACAACCTATGGGATCAGTATGTTACAATGAAACTGATAGCACCTTCGTACTATACTGATCCTAAAAGTCGTTCATAATACGAACAAAAATGTTTGTATTACAATCAAAAAGATTCGCAATACAAACAAATTTTGTTTGTATTATGACAGCGCAGCAATTGTTCGTAATATGAACAAAAGATTCATAATATGAACGTCGACGTTCGTAATACAAACACAATTTGTTCGTAAGATTTTTAGAGTGTATCATCCTGAACTGTTAGTATCCAGGACAACGTTATCATCATGAAACACCCTTGTCTGCTTATAAAAGAACTGTGGCCATTAATACTTCACCTTGTTTTGTTTGCAGGGGCGGGGAACTGAAGATGGAGCAGCATAGTAACCATCTAACCATCAGCGGCATCTAAATTCCAATCATTTTTTGTTTTTTTGTAAATTGTTATGTTTTTATACAGTTTTATTTATTTTTAATAACAAATTTTTAAACATATTTGAGGATGCATGTTTTTTCATTATCACTTTTATTGTACGGAGGTTCACACATTATTGCTCTCCTAATTCTACAGCCTCACCTTTGAAGTGCTTTTAGTATGACCCCATATCACACACAAGGACTTGAGCATGTCCAAACCTATAATTTACACTACTGCTGTTGCAGCTTGGCTGTGGGATTACGGCAAACGCTATTTATGACCGTGTACACGAGGTTAGAAACGTCAGAAATACGCTGCTGGTACGATGCGATCGGCCGTGCACCGCATGCACCTGGCGGCTATCGTGTGCAACTTGATGTCCAAAAGAGAGAGAGAGGAAACGATGGTCTCACCGGAAGAATAGATTATCCCTCTCTCTCGCACTCATGGGCTAGCCTATGCCCTACCCTCAATCGGTGTACTAAACTCTCGGCAGGAGGACAATACCGGTTACATGAAAGCATTTACAATGGGGTGAAAAGTGTGGCTGGAATCGAGGTTGGGGTATGTAATTCAATGTGTTGGTAGGAAATAAGAAGGCTGAGGGCTATTCATCAAAATAATGGATTGAGTTTTTTAAATCGTGAAGTGCAGTACAGCACTACTGACAACATATAATTAGAATTCAGCCATAATTATATTTGTGCAAGAGAAGATTTAGATTTTCGGATATAAATATCAAGTTATTAGATGACAAAAAATTTGTAGGAAAAATATTTATTTGATGGGGGGGGGGATTTTTTGAAGTGTATTCTTGGAAATATCTCAAATGTCATAAAATTTCTGGACGCAAAAAATTGTGAAAGTAGCTCATATCACCCACGGTTTATCCTGAAAGACTTATCACACATGGCCTTTCAGTTTCAGAGCTATGGGAATTGCGCTCTCCAGCTTAATTAAATTAAAAGCCACAGAACTTATGCATGACATGAGTAGAAGATATATAGTTCGGACAGTTCCAGAATGCTTTACACAAGGTACATATGGACTATGTACACTAAAATTTAGTTCCCCTTAACATTCTAAACCATTCCCTGAAATAAGTGTTCCATGTTACAAGCGGAGTGCTAGCAAATCACGGTATTACTGCTCATCACAAAGAACTCTACGCTTGGTTAACCAAATCATATATTCTCAGACTATTTAGGGACTCAAGGAGATATTAACAGTACCTAATCATTTAGGGATTCATTGATGGCAAGTATCTCAGACAGTTAATGCAACCATATAAAATTGAGTCCCCAATAGCCCTGAAACTAATTGGCCATGTGTGATAAGTCTTTCAGGATAAATTATGGGTGATATGAGCCACTTTCACAACTTTTTGCGTCCAGAAATTTTTTGACATCATTTAAGATACTTCCAAAAGTACACTTCATAAAATCAGAAATGTATTTTTTCTACAATTTTTTTGAGTCCTCTATAACAGTTAAGAGGCTGCATACCAAGTGGCAAGTAACTATAATGACTCTGTCCCAATTTTAATTATAACTCATTTCTACATATTACCAAAATGGTGGTATTTTATATGTCCAGAATGGGTGCACCTAGAGAGCTGCCATTTACATGGTAGACTCTGGTACCACAAAACAAGAATGTTTGATTTTGGAGACAACGTATTTTTAGGCGTGTACCGTTGACATGGAATCACCCACCTGCTTATTGCCAACCATAAAGTAACAATGGTTTCATATAAATGAAATTTTACAGACAGGAAGGGCTACTTACAATAATGTCCTTACTGTATGTATTGTATGAGATGCACACGCTCTTCAGTTCACCCTCACACAGTAATAATTTATAAAAAAAATGAAAGAATAATCTTTCTGCCACCTCATGAAGAAGGGATTTCAAAGATGCAATGACTTGGAAGGTAATCAGGCATAGCTTAAAAATGAAACTCAAAGAAGAGGGGATGTGCGGACCTTCAACTCATGGTGTACTGCATACAGAATAAGAAATGGTAATGAAGCACTCCCACATAGATTTAATAATCTGCCACAGCACATCAGGGATACCATTACAATGGAGTTTTACTCTTCTTCAAAGAGACGTTTCACATTTTACCATTACAGACACAGGCACTTTCAAAAGAGAAAGAAGAATGCTCCCTTAAGGAGTTGTAAATAATCTAAATACAGGACAATGCTAAAGAAAATGTATAACAAATCAATGAAAATGTACTATGGGGACATGATCAGAGAAACAAATAATAATCCAAAAGAAATATGGAGAGTAATAAAGGCAGCAACTGGAAAAGATAAAAATACAAAGTCAGAAGAAGATAACATCTACATCAAGGTAAAAGCAAGATACACTCAGAACCCGAAGAAGTGGCAGAAATTTTTAACATATACTACATAAATGAGCCTAAGAAAATAGCAGACAGACTGGAAACCCGTACAAAAAAATCGGGCTCACAGAAGGATCACGGTGGTCATTCTAGAGACAAGCAGCAGCCATTGCGTATCCACGTTTGATCCACGTATGCGACAAAATAAAGTCATTATTGATCCATCGTGAAGCCCTTCGTGAGACTTAGCTGAGCCGACTGTGCTGTCGCAAGAATGGATCCAAGTAGGCTGCAGTATGTCTGCTTTGTCACGAAAAGTAGCCTTTCCTGAGACACAACGTTGATCCAGACTGTAGCCAATCTGGAGACAACGCGGGGAAGGCGGTCAAGACACGCTGGAGACACCATTGAGACATACGTCATCAAACTGGTGAAAAAAGCCAAACGCGAATGGGAAGGTACAGGGTATCGAACGACCGACCTGCGGAGTAGAAGTTTGTGTCGCTCTCCACTGGGCCAGAGAGGAGAGACAAAGAGTCGCGCGTCGCCGGCCGCTCAGATTAAACCCAGCGGGACGCTGGGCAGACTCGCTGGAGACATCGCTGAGACATACTTGATCCATCGAGTGCCAAGTGTGCTCATCTAGTATGTCTCAGCGATGTCTCCACAGAGTCTTTCCAGCATCCCGCTGGGTTTAATCTGAGCGGCTGGCGACGCGTGACTCTTTGTCTCTCCTCTCTGGCCCAGTGGAGAGCGACACAAACTTCTACTCCGCAGGTCGGTCGTTCGATACCCTGTACCTTCCCATTCGCGTTTGGCTTTTTTCACCAGTTTGATGACGTATGTCTCAATGGTGTCTCCAGCGTGTCTTGGCCGCCTTCCCCGCGTTGTCTCCAGATTGGCTACAGTCTGGATCAACGTTGTGTCTCAGGAAAGGCTACTTTTCGTGACAAAGCAGACATACTGCAGCCTTCTTGGATCCATTCTTGCGACAGCAAAGTTGTCTCAGCTAAGTCTCACGAAGGGCTTCACGATGGATCAATAATGACTTTATTTTGTCGCATACGTGGATCAAACGTGGATACGCAATGGCTGCTGCTTGTCTCTAGAATGAATCACCGTGATCCTTCTGTGAGCCCGATTTTTTTGTACGGGAAGAGTTAAATTAAATATGAGCTTAGTGAAGAGCATGGATAAGAGTATCTTTGCGGATCCGTGTACACCGCAAGTAATAAGCAAAATCATAGGAAAACTAAAGAACAAAAAATCAGCGGGTGTAGATGAAATCTCAAATGAAATGCTAAAAACATATAGATGAAATTAAACACCCAGTTTGCTACTTAACAAACTTAATAATAGAGAAGGGAGTGTATCCTGATCAACTAAAAATAACAAAAGTAAAACCCTTATACAAAAAGAAGGATAAGAATCTCGCTGAGAATTATAGACCGGTGGCATTTGTCCCATGTCTTTCAAAAGTTACAGAAACCGTGACATTAGAAAACATCAAATCTTTTGTGAAAAAGAATGACATTATTGAAGAATGTCAATTTGGATACCAAGAAAAGAATTCAACAACAGAGGCAATATGTAAACTCCTGGAGCAGATAGAAGTGGCAAATGAGAAAGAAAAAGAAAGTAATGGCAATATTCCTGGACTTAAGCAAGGCATTTGATTGTGTACATCACAAAAATTTACTAAGTATAATGGAGAAGTGTGGAATAAGGGGAAAAATGAATAAAATAGTAGAATCATATTTAGAAGATAGGAAACAATACGTGGAAATAGAGAAAATTGAAGATGGAGTGATAAAAGTGGGAAAATCTAAAATAAATTCCCTGGAATATTCAGTACCCCAAGGCTCGGTATTTGGACCGTATCTCTTCATATTATACACCAATGCCATGAAGAAAATAGTACATAGTCATGGAGCAAATGCTATTGTACATGTTGATGATACGAATATAATAATAGAAGAGGATGATTTTACAGAATTGGAAAGAAAGGCAAAAATAATAACAAAGGAGCTGCATGATTACTTTCCGTCACTAAATTTGGAGTTAAATTTATCTAAATCGATATATATGCTGTTCGTTGAAAATGAAGATTTTGAGTTGACAAAATTTCTTGGTATAGACATATCAGAAAATCTCAAGTGGAATGAACATTGTGTAAACTTATTGGAAAGAATTAATAAGGGTCTATTCACACTGCAACTGGTACACAAATACTTGGACAGGAAAACTTTGAAGAAAATTTATCAAGTAAATGTGCATTTACATCTACAGTGTGGAATAGAAATTTGGGGAGATGTAAGATCAAATAAAAAGCAAATCCATAAAATTTTTAAAAAACAAAAGAGAGCTATCAGGATGATGTACTATAAAAAATGCAAACCGATCTCATGCAGAGGAATTTTCCAGAAATTACGAATTTTAACCATACCAAGTATGTACATTTTAAAGGTAGCAATGCTAGCCAGAAGATATCATTAAAATTAAAAGAACTCCGCAAAACATGAATATTTTACAAGAAGGAGGGAAGACATGCATTATGCAGACGGAAAAAGTAAGACGCCAATGAAGAGATTAATCCCAATTTTTAACAAATTGAACAAAGTTGACGTGGGCCCACAAACTGCTTTGTAGGAAAAAAATAGCCAATAAATAATAATAATGACTGGTAATATGTTTCTAGAATGTTCATCACTACAAACATACTGCATCTTGTTACTCCTATTCCAATATTTGCACTGTATCAACTTCTTTTTCTCACCTGAGTGGCATTATGGCCTTTTACCTCAACCTCATTGTAACACCCCCAATACAGGAGCTTAGCTCTTGGAGGTGTATGTTATTAGTAAGTTTTAAAAAGAAACATCTTCTGACATGTAAAGGTAGCCCTCCAATGGATTTATAATTAATTGGCTCAGCCTGGGTTTGCTAATGTAATCTAGGTTGTTCAGAAAAACATGCCGTGTTCCATTAGAGGGCCACCTTAACTATTATGTATAACAATTCCTGGAGGAAATGCCTTGGGACAATAATACAGTTTCAACATCTTTTCTGAAAACATGCCTAACACATTCGCGCATGAAGCATTCTCATAGCAATGTTCATGGATTGACCTCTACAATGATGAAGACATAGCCGATGGTGCTCAATAAACTTGATGCATTTAAGGTGTGAACACTGTAAATAAAAAATTATATTTAATTGTTTGACCATGATTTCAATGAGGGCATGAAGTATTTTGCATTCACTGGCACCCACCTTTATCGTCAATAAGAAATGGCCAGTGTAAGATCATCAGCATTCCAGATGTCAAAAGAAGCCAGAACGGTACAGCGTATCTGCTGCACATGGAAGTAACATTAACGAGACTACCCGGGTGGAAAAAAGTTAACTCTAAGTTCACCTGAAAGTTAACATTACAAAGTTAACTTCGAAGATTGAACTTTAAAGTACACTCCCAGTTAACATTTTGTTGACTTTGTTATGAACACATCTATTAATTTAAAAGAAAACAGGAAACTTTACTGCAAGTCGAGTTTCTCAGAACTCAAAAGTCATTTTTGGAAACGTAATACGAAATAAACTTTTCATTGTACTCTATCTGCGCTTTCCGGTTAACTCCCTCTGCACCAGGGTTCTTCCTCCGGAGCTTGGTTTTCAATGAAATTGGGACTTGCATCCAACTTTTCGCGAATATACAGTTCACGCTCAAGTCATATCGTCATTCAACTCTACAACGAAACTCGACGGAATAAGGTGCTCCTTATTCCGGCGTAAAGCTACCCCTACCTCTCCATACTGGAGCACTGCCGAGTGTGCCGAGTGTGAGGGCTGGCGCTGGCTCGGGTCGTTCCTTAACTTTATATAACTTAAGAGTGAGCCTTCACAGCATTGACACCATTACGACATAACGTTTTCGGGACCGACAAGTCTTCGTATGCCCATCTTTTAGGATTTTCATGCAATCCGGTCGCTATCGGCTGCGATAGCGGTCGGGTGCGCTCGGGCGTTCGCGGGCACGGCACGGGCACCGTCGCCGACGCGATGTGGGCGCACTCTGGTCGGGCAAGCCTGCACCTACTTCTCCCTTCGTCAGCCGTCAGCCATCTTGTCGCTTGTCCTTGTCGCCGTGACTGCTAAGTTTCGTGTTCGTGTTTCGTCTCAAAGATCGAGGAAAAACTACGTTTTCTCTTCTATTCTACTTCAAATAAAAGGTAAGTGACATTATGAAGTGGTTTTTGTAATTCACGAATGGTGCTACGTTTTGGTAACATGTGATTTTGTACGTCTTGGCTTGAAAGCCTATGAGGCGAAGTAAAGGCTCCTTTCCAGACAGTAAACAGTGTTTTGCTACTCAAAATTCTACTCTTCTTTGTATATTTTCTACAACAAGAACGCTTCAAACTGCCTCAAAATTAATTTATTTTACGTAGAGCTGTGGACCCGATTCGGAATTCATTATTTTTCAACAACCATAACCTTACTTCTTGTTTACTTAGAACTTAGACCAGAGTACATCTTGTTTCAAACGCCATAGGCCAACGCCTCTCAGTAGAATGTGTTCTGTTTTTAATCCATCGTTCTTTTCATTCTTTTTTGTGGGCATGGTAAATCATATCAACGAAACAGGATAAGGAGAAAATCACTTCTGATGAAATCAAACAGTTTATGGCAAGTTTGTTTGCAAGCTCAAATCTTCTCTTTTTAGTGAGATTGTTTCTTAAAATTAAAAAAATAAATAAAACTGATTTGGTTTGTATTCTAATTGCAGTGAGGTGCTTGGATTAAAGGCAAAGTCACTCCAAAAGCACTTACGCTGTCATCAGAAATGTGAAATGGTTATCGCAGAGAGTTTAAGGAACACAGTCCGGAGTTGAGCAAGAAGAATCTAAGTATATTAACTCATGACGATGAAACAGGATAAGGAGAAAACACTTCTGATGGTAGCATACAGTTTATGGTAAGTTTGTTTTCAAAGTCAAAATTTCTCTTTTTAATGACATAGTTTCTTAAAATGAAAGTAAAAAAAAATAATAATAATTTGGTTTGTATTCTTATTGCAGTGAGGTGCTGGAATTAAAGGCAAAGTAACTCCAAAAGCATTTACGCTCTCATCAGAAGTGTGAAATGGTTATCGCAGTCAGTTTAAGGAACACAGTCCGGAGTTGAGCAAGAAGAATCTAAGTATATTAACTCATGACGATGAAACAGGATAAGGAGAAACACTTCTGATGGTAGCATACAGTTTATGGTAAGTTTGTTTTCAAAGTCAAAATTTCTCTTTTTAATGACATAGTTTCTTAAAATGAAAGTAAAAAAAAATAATAATAATTTGGTTTGTATTCTTATTGCAGTGAGGTGCTGGAATTAAAGGCAAAGTAACTCCAAAAGCATTTACGCTTTCATCAGAAGTGTGAAATGGTTATCGCAGTCAGTTTGAGCATCACAGTCCGGAGTTGAGCAAGAAGAATCAAAGTATATTAACTTATGACGATGGAAAAGGATAAGGAGAAAATCACTTCTGATAGTAGCATACAGTTTATGGTTAGTTTGTTTCCAAACTCAAACCTTCTCTTTTTCATGACATTGTTTCTTAAAATGAAAGTAAAAAAAAATAATAATTTGGTTTGTATTCTTATTGCAGTGAGGTGCTGGAATTAAAGGCAAAGCAACTACAAAAGCATTTATGTTGTCGTCAGAAGTGTGAAATGGTTATCGCAGCCAATTTGATCATCACAGTCCGGAGTTGAGCGGAAAGAATCAATCAAAGTATAGTAACTCATATCAGCGGAACGGGATAAGGAGAAAATTACAGTTAATGGTAAGTTTGTTTAAAAACTTAAATCTGCTCCTTCTACTGACATTGTTTTTAAAAACAAAACCAACTGATTTGGTTTGTATTCTTATTGCAGTGGGGTGCTGGAATTAAAAGCGCAGCAACTTCAAAAGCATTTATGTTGTCGTCAGAAGTATGAAATGGTTATCGCAGCCAGTTTGATCATCGCAGTCTGGAGTTGAGCCGGAAGAATCAAAGTATAGTAACTCTTATCAATGGACCAGGATAAGGATAAAATCCTGATATCACCCAGCATGTTTGTAAATAGTATTTCAAATAAACCCCAGTGTATTTGAAGCCATTCTGTAATTATTTAGGCTTTACCTTGAGCAATCACTTCTTCCACTTCCATGCACAGCATTGAGGAGAAAACTGCAGACTACACAGAAGAGAGTACTGGAAACAAACTTTAGGGTTTACTTAAAGTTCATAAAAAGTGAACTTGAAGTTCCGTTGATTTGCCTAAAAGTTTCTGGAAAAGTTAACTTGTCCGCAATTTTTACAACATTTTCTTAACTGAAAAGTTACTTTAGTAAACTTTAAGTTAACTTTTAGTGAACATTTCTTACTTTTAAGTATACTTTTAGTTGTGTTTTTAATACACATTTACTTATCTTAAGGTGTACATTTAACTACATTGAAAAGTGTCTCAAGTCTTAAGCAACTCTTAACTTTAGCTGAACTTGAAGTTCACTCCAGCTATGTTCTGGAAAGTTAACTTTTTTCCGCCCGGGTACTAAGGCAGGGAACCAGATGTGTTTATAGACTTGTGACAACTTACACATAACGCGATATGGCTTCCAGAGCTTCTTCGAAATATAAATCCATTACCAGTCCGAGAAAACCGACAGGGATGCAAATCCTGAAGCAACAAAAAACATTGACAAAGGCTTGCTTTCAAAAAAGGAAAATAACAAGGGACAAATTAAATACAAAAATAATTTTGTGCTAAATAAGGAACTTGTTCGTACAGAGACACTTTTAATGTTCAGGTGCCTTTCACATATAATAGGTGGCAGAAAGAAAGAGTACTGTCTTCAGTGCAATGTCTGAAGAAGTTGTGTTCTGAGGTGGAAGTAGAAACATCATTACCTTGCACTGAGAACAATACTCGTTCGTTCTATCACCGAGTAGGAGCAGGTAGGTGGTAAAGAACGAGTAAACACATACTTCTTTTTGACTTCTTACCATGGGATTAAGAGTGGAGGCAGGAACAAACACATTCCGACGATACAAAAAAAACACCTGATGAACATGATATCTGGCAGGAACATACAAAGACGTACAGTTTAAGAGAGGGCTCGGACTCTGAAAATTCGTACTCATATTTATTTACTTACATATATGAAAGCATCATCACAAATGCTGAAAACTCCATGTTTCTAGATGCAATAGTATTTCGATACGGAAATAGATCAATTGCTTGCTGCGTGGTTTGTTTACTCGACTTCACAAGATTCCCTTCGCACTCGTACGCTACGCTGACGCAACGTATGCTTTGATGACGCTGGAACTAGTTTTTTTCTCATTCTTCAGCGCTATTTTATTTCGCATATTGCACACGCTCCGGTCTGGTGGTCAGTGTTGCCAGCCACGGCAAGTGAGGATTTAAGCATGTCTCACCCTGGATTTCAAGTCATGATAATTACTAAATGCCTTTCTTTCGTGATTTGATCACAATATTGCTCGGAAAGTACGCTAAAGAGATTTTTTTATAGAAACGGCAACCTGTATGCGGCGTATGGTATATATGTAGTTGGCAGAGCCCACAATAGTTTGTTTTGGTTTAGGGGTTACGGTATGTCGTAGCTCTTTTTATTACGATACTGATTTATTTGCATTGCATGTCGTTCAATTCATTTTATGAAACTTGTAGATGAATTAGTCAAACGACGAGTGTGTAATTATTGTGTCATGTGTTTCCAACGATCTACTGCGGTCCTCCCATCATCTTGGTACGAGGTTAGTAATGTAATTTTGATTTGTTTCAACCCTATTTGTTTGCATAATAACGTGCAGAACAGATCATTTCACTCCGATTAAGTAATAACCCTGTATTTATTTCAAAGCCCATTCCGTTAGATCTTTTCATTTCTACCCAGGTTACACCTATTTGATGGCTTCATAATGAGCCCAGTGTCATGTATCACTCCTTATCAATATTGAGCTAGACATAAAAAGTTGGAAACATGTGTCGTGTTGTAAGTAAGATTTTGCTCACTATTGTTTCTTATTACTACTCTGTCAACACAAATGTGTACATTGTACACTTAAATTAATTTATACATGCCATGTACACTTTAATAAATTATTACCACATTACCATGTATGCTTTGAAAAATGTATACATGTCTATATATACTTTAATAAATGTATACATGCCCATGTAAACTGAAGGCAAAATGTGTATTCTGTACAAAGTATACATGGGTACGTATACATTTATAAATGCATACATCGGCATGTCCACATATATAAATGTATACATGGTATGTATATATCATTTGAAGTATACAAGCTATGCATACCTTATGTAAAGGATACAATTTATACATTTAAATTGAGAGAGTGAAATGGCTGTTGATGTAAATACTGCCCACAACAACCTACAGTACTGTGAATACAGGAGGCAGATGTCTCATCGAAGCAGAGCGTGATTGCGATTTCGCTGATTATTCTGTAAACTTGCATTTATTTAATAAGGTCTCAAAACATCACTTATATTTTTGTAGATTGATATTGAGAATTGTAACTCGGAAAGAGTGAAGTTTCTCACTCATCATTCTATTAGGGAAAGAATTTTTAACTATTGCTGCCACCTGGCGAAGTAAAGAAGATCAAACACCGCTCTCCAGAGTGCAAAGAAATTTACATAACTAATCTATATCTCCTTTGGCGAGAAATTCTGAATCCTGTACTTGCAGTGGATAGAGTTGTATTGTAGTCAGATACCACACGAATAAAAAGTCTAATGTAATCTAATCTAATCAAATGTAACACTCATTTCATTTACTTCTAAAATTGGTGGCTGGTACCTAGTTGCATACAGTATTTGAAAAATGTATGGGGAGAACAGAATGTAGTCTGTATTGTCCAAACAAAATCGACCGTACTTGTTTTGTTGTTTTCCTATGGTACCAGAGTCTGTCCTGTAAATGGCAGCTGTCTAGATTTTCTCACTACAGCACTTTTAGAGTAGAATTGTTGTTTTATTTTTCCGCGCTTTCTGAAATGTCCATGTCCCAGTTTTTTTTATGTCTGTTGTAGCACTTGTCTTATTCTTAATTTTAAAGGTGGAATATTAATTTTGACTCATGAGACAAGGGCTGAAACAAAAAATCCTCTAAAGGGCTTAAAGGTCTTGACGGGAAAAGTTGAAGTGCTCAAAACAAGTCATCCTGTTCATTTTTAGTTTCTTTTTACTTAATTGACTGAATTCCAACCAGTACCCGCCCCTCAAAATTGCTATCACTTGATTATGGGGGAAGATAAGCTATTTATTTGCTGAACCCCCCTCATAAGGAATAGTGTCCCTAACTCAGCCAATAATGAATATAACTTTGAATCCTTAAAGGTTACTTTCTTTTTGACCAATAACAATAGATGATGCCCACACAAATAAATTGTGGTTGTGGTCAGCCGAGTGCTGGTTACGTAAAATTATACATTGATGAACAATTTGTTGTGAATATAAAATGTTTATAAGATTTCGTGTTACCTATACTTAAACTCTTTTTTTTTATGGAAAAGGGGGGGGGGGGTGGTAGGCAAGGTGGTGGGTTTTTGATACCCCCTCATTTTAAACGAGTAGTTGGAGAGCTTGCACAGAGCACACTTTAAAGTGACTTGCCTGATATAGCGTCCTGGCGTCCTCTGCGCGTCCTTGGCGTGCCCACCAGCACCAAGCACAGCACTGAACTGAATGGCGTCGCGTCGAGCGTCGACGTGGAGCCTTCCCCGGCTCGGCGAGGAATTACCTCATCCCCCCTGCCCCTCCCCACCACTCCCCACACCCAGCCGCCGTGGTCACCTTTTGTGTGGTGGCCAGGTGTGCTGCTCTACTGGGTGTCCCGCAAGCGGTGCAGCGCCGTGGCGCGGCGGGACCTCGCGCAGCTCCGCGGCTACGCGGCTCTCACACTGCACTCGCGCTCCCACGGCCCGGGGCTGATGCCGCGAGGGCGCCTGCGGGCCGCGAGGGGAGGGGAGGGGAGGGGTGCCCTCGAGGGGCCTGCTGACGCGCCTCTGCACATGTGGGCAGCAGAAATGTTCTAGGCCCCTATGGGGAGGGGGGAGGGGGGTGCAGCTGTGTACATGCGTGCACCCTGGTGCAGGCGCGCAGCCGAGCGCGGGGTCGAGAATCCCTGCCACTGCTCGCCGGGAGTGTATGCCAGCCCGCTGCGCACGCCTGTGTGGCGGTGCTGCCTACCCCCTCAGGGCCGCGGTCGGCACGCGTGCCTACCGGCCGGGCGGGGGCGTCTCCTCACACTTGCTCGACCCGAACAAAGAGCACTGCGGGCCACCGCTCTATTGTAAAAGGGTGTGGGCGGCACCGCGAGTGCCAATAAGTCAAGTGGTCAGCTGAAGCGGAGGGGACGCCATCTGCTTGTTGGGCAAAGCAGTGGGTCTGGCAGGGATTAACGCTCACAGTTGTCACCTGGGATCGATACCCTAACACGTGCCAGCTCCTGGCGGCACTGTGCCGTCGCCAGCGGCCTGGCGGCGCGCCGGGCTTTGGCTGGGTCGCGCTCCCTCCGCTCACTGGGTGCCGCGCAGTCGTGACGCGACGCACCCAGCAGCGTCGTGGCCTTGGGGAGCGCACGAGTACGTCTGCTTCACAGAGATCCATTCAGGAGCTCGGAGCTTACGAGACTCCACTGTGAAAAAGACTAGTAAGGGTTACGGGAAAATTTTCCATGATAAAAGTCGTGAAATTACAAATTGAAATTGTAAATTTACAAGCACTCCCTATCAACTTGGAATTGACCGACGAGCAAGAATGGGCAGTCGTAAATTTACGACATATTTTTCAAACCAAAATTACAAAAAAATGTCGTAAATTTACGAGGATATTTTTCACAGTGTCGGGATAGGCCAAGGCGGGGGATGTACCGTGACCCCTTTTCATTTATTTTATTCTTCCGAAGCAAATGTTACAGGTTGGCCTGAACGGTGACGTTCGTGTATGTAGGCAACCCACTTTGCCTACTTAGACGAACGACGGCGTGTTCAAGCCAACCTTTATGAAAGCTTCAAATCTTTAATCGTATTTTTGGCATGCTGGAAATCAGCAGTCGTCCCTAGCCCCCCTCCCCGGCGCTGCCTCCTCGGCAGGCCGGCTGCCCGCGCAGATGCAGGGGGCCCCTCCTCCCTCTCCCTGCCCCCTCACTCCCGCCTGCCTCGTCTTCCCTCCGCGCTCTCACGCCCACCCCTCCCTCTCTCCCTCCTCCCTCCTCGCACGTCCCCGTCTGGGCAGGAATGTGTTTCCGCGACTCGCCCTACCTCGGGTTCAGAAGTCTCCGGCAGCTTATTTGACATTTTGTGTCGAGCTCGGGTGGAAGTAGCTGTTTTTAGCCCGCCCTTCTGCTTTGAAAAAGCTTCAGAGCGGGCTTATGCAATCGATCTGGTGTCTGTCTGTCTGTCTGACTGTTTGTTTGTCTGTTTGTCTGTCTGTCTGTTCCACTCGAAGGAGTTGAGCTAGAGAGTTGAAATTTTTAGGGTATCTTAAGGGTCACTCCTGGACACCGAAACGCCTGGTGCAAATCCTGCCAACCCTCATTAAGGCACTGAAAAAAATTATTAAAGTTTTCACAGAATAAATAAAAAAAAATCAACTTTTTCTAACCCCGTCGACCCGTACCTCTCCGGAAGCGTCATTTCGCGTCTAGTTCAATGGTGCACACCGTTTTACGAAAAAATGGACCCAGCTCGCGACTACACTGTAAAAAGCACCCGTAATTGGTCAAGTTTTCAACTTTTCTCAACCCCATCGAGCTGCACCTCCACGGAAGTGTCTTTTCGCGTCCAGTTCAATGGCGCCCACCGTTTTTCGATGAAAAGGACCCAACTCGCGACTACACTGTAAAAAGCACCCAAAATTGACCCACTTTTCAACTTTTACGAACCCCATCGACCCGCACCTCTCTAGAACCGTCTTTTCGAGCGCAATTCAGTGGTGCCAACCGTTTTTCAATTTCCAGTGTTGCCAATCGTCAAAACTCAAGCATTTCGATTAATTTCGACATTTGATCCGATATTTTTCGATATTTTCGACATTTTTCGTTGGTTTTCGATATTTTTCGATATTGTTCGACGTTTGCGATATTTTTCGTTATTTTACGACATTTTCGATAATTTTCGATAATTTTCGATAATTTTCGGTAATTTTTGATATTTTTTGACATTTTTGATAATTTTCGATGTTTTTCGACATTTTCCATATTTTTCGATATATCTCAACAGCTTAAAGATATTTTGAGATTTTTCGACATTTTTGACGTATTTCTACATATTTCGACAATTTTCGACATATTTCGACAATTTTTGAAATTTTCGACACCCCTCGACGCCTATATCGTTAAAATCGTTTCGACGAGCGTAATTCAGTGTTGCCAACTGCTGCCAAATAAAGTCCGAGTTCGACCGTTCCATCTGAGGCCGAACTCACATATTTCGACATTTTTCGAGATTTCCGACTCCCCTCTTTTGTCGAATAACTGACCGCCTAGTCACTATATCGGCACGTTTTCAAAGCGGAAGGGAGGGCTGTAGTTTCGGTTGTGCACCGTTACAAACTGCCTCTTTCCGAAGAGAATGCCGGCCCGACCGAACGCCGCCGGCAGGCCAAGCAGGCACGCCCCCTGCCGAACGGAGTTGCCAGCGTAGCAAAGCGAAGCTGGCAACGACGTTAGGCGGAAGGGCGGGCCTGCTTGTTATCAAGTTTTAAGGGCTTAAGATTTTGATATTTCATATCGCCCATACCGTCTTAAGTACAGGACTCAAATAATGAGTAGGATCTTCCGTTTTATAGACCTTTCACCTGCAGCCAAATAAATCGCTGACATTTACGCAAAATGGCGCTTCGGTGTCATTTAGGCAATATGAAGTTGTTAATTTTCCCGAATTTTCCTCTAATGTGTCGTGATTTTGCGAAGCGATGATTGAGGAGTGCTTGGTCCACGTCTCACTCGCCCTGGCCGCGCGCCTTATGTACCGAGTGCTTCTTTGAATGCGTAAAAGTGTTGCGGGTTTGCCTGCCCCATTCGCCCGTAAGGCGCCATGGGCCCGCTGAAGCCACGGCGATTATGCAGTCCCGCAACACTGTTACGCATTCAAAGAAACACCCGGTACTATGATTATGTTGGGTACAGTACCTTTCGCCTGCGGCCCTCGCGGTATGATGGCGCAGGATGGCGCAGGATGGCCGGCATATGGGTGGCACTTCGGGCCTGTGTCCGCGACTGGACCTTGCCAAATATCCTTGCGATCGCGACTGCCACCGTCTGCTGCAGCATTGTGACGGGATGGCCTGTCGGTCTGCCGGCTCTCCTGATGCCCTACCAGACACGCTGTGCTCGTGCGCCAGACCATGCATAGTCCAGTCATATGGTGCAATAAAGGGCCACTTGTTGGAAAAAAAAATTTCGGCAAAGCGTCCTTTTGGGGATCGGTAGAGCTCGGTCTGGAGAACAACACATCCGAATTCGAATTTCGTCCAACGGTGTGTTTCGGAAATCCGGTTCAAAGTTCGAAAATCCGACCATTTTCCGAACTTGTGTAGCTAGACCTCAAATTGTCACACATAATTTAAACTGGCACCTATCGACGCAAAATGAAATGCAGATTCTAAATATGCCAGGTGCGTTTCTGAAGAGAATCATAAGCTAAGAAGACGCTTTGTGTGATTTTGGGGTCGGAGCGAGGCCCGACCGAACGCCGCCGGCAGGCGAAGCAGGCACGCCCCCTGCCGAACAGAGTTGCCAGCGTAGCAAACTCGAGCTGTAACTCTGTATATTGCCTGGTCACAAATGACCTACCTGGCCAACGACGTTTGTCGGAATGGCGGGCCTGCTTGTCTGGTCCCTTGTGTTTCGAAATGGTTGGCCAATGGTTGGCCAAAACGCAATAACCCAGGCCGAAATTTTTTGCAGCAAAAGGCCCTTTTTTTGACTGGACTAACAGGACCAGGGTTGTGTCCGAAGTCTGGTCGGTATGGCGAGAGAGATAGCATCCATTTGAATTGTAAACATTTGTCTCTCTCGCACCGACCGAACCGACCCGACCGGCCATATACCGACCGAAAATTCGGACACAACCCGAGTCTGTGCCGCGGGGCACTATGCCGAACTTGACGATAGATAGTATGATTGCCGTGCCGGCCGATACTTTATCTGTGGGCGGCCGATAAGGTTGGGACTGAAAGTTCTGCCTTTTCCCCTCCCTCTCCCTCAGCGACCTCAGCAGCGCGGGGACGGGGGAGGGGTGGAGGGTGAGGAGCGGGGCGGGATGTCACCACTCCCGCCGCGCCCAGCGCCGCTCTCTCGCGGGCGCACACACCACTCGACGCGTTCCATTCCTAGTCCTCCCTCCTCCCCTTTCTCTGTGCCCCGCGACCTTTGACCCTCAACCGTGAGGACGATTTGGCGACACACCGCTCTCTGGTGGGAAAAAAATCGGTGACCTCACCCTAAATTCCTGGCGGTTATATGAGCTGGAGTTAATTACTCATACTAGGGTGTCTCTTTTAATTTTTTACAAAAACATAGGGTAGATAGAGCTCACTCACGGGATCACTGTTTACCACAGGACTAGTGGGCTCAAACATGAAGCCACACTGAAAACTCTAAAGTGATAGCACTGCACGCTTATAGTGAGCATCGGGATGCTCACGCTAACTTCAGCGTGCATCCAATGCTCACGCTAATTTGCGCGTTTCTCAGTAAAGAGAATGCACATTCAAATTGGCGTGAGCGGGATGCACACTTAAGTTAGCGTGAGCATCCCGGTGCTTTCTCTTACACACGATGTAAATGTACTTTTTTGTGCATTCAAATGCACAGAACTACACATACACAAATTGTGCACAAATTCGTACATAGTTTTGCATGAATTTATTCTTAACCCTTTAAGGCGCCGTGTCCATTTTTTTGGACAGTCATTAAAACGGCCATAGAATGGCTTAAAATGCTCATTTTCGACCCCGCAAATTTTTTACGGCAAGATCTAAGTGTCCTTGAGGCACTTAATAAGTGTCGGAGCTCCCATCAATGCTTCCGGTTACCGTAGAAAAATGAGAAACTGTGACTTTTTGCCTTTCCCTGTCGACATGTGTTTGTCACCTGTTTTCATGACCAGATTTGCTGTTCAACAACTTATACTGAGTAGTACTGGACTCAAAATGAGTTGGCCAACAACTTTTGTCTCAACGAAATTTTCGTACGATGAATATTTTAGCCGCTGGGCTAACGTAAAGTTAGCTGTCCAAATAATTGGACACTGCTCCTCATCGGTCGGCTGTCGGGCTGATCTCTGCGTTCGCGTTTCCCAGTTAATTAGGAGTGTTCTTATTCATGAAACACTCGATTCGGAGTGTACCAACGCTGTTTGAAACTTCCCGCCACTCGAGTGACCCGGTTGGGTGTGAGAAACTGTGCCTCTCCTCCGGTCCGGCTAGGTGCGAAGGCCGGCGGCTACGGAGGGGGTGGGCTGGCGGGTTGTTGTGTTGTACTTGATGGTTTCTTTTGACTGAACCGTGATAGATATCGAGGTGCGGTTTGAAAATTTGGAATCAGAAGAACCCAAATATTAAGAAAATACAAAAGTGCGAAATTTTCGGGGCGTGCCTTGCGTGAGAAACAATATTGCCCTAGGCGCGCGCCTGTGCATGTGTGTGTGTGTGTGTGTGTGTGTGTGTGTGTGTGTGTGTGTGTGTGTGTGTGAAAGAAAGAGAGAGAGAGAGGGGGGCGGCAGGGGAGTACTAGACTAATGCTGACTCAGCAAATAACGGTCCTAATAAACTTTCGACCACTAAGGCGCAGTGTCCTTTTTTTTGGACGCCACTTTCAAGTCCTTCCACAAGTGGTACAACGACATAAACCCATGAAACATGTTCATTTTTGGATATTTCTTTCACGAGAGTGTGCTCTATCGGTCTGCAATGAAGAACACTAAAAAAAAGTTAAAATAAGTTGGTACTGCAGGCAAAAAGCCATAAAATATCAGATGTAGACGAATCTTTTAACAAAATGGCTTTAAAATGAATCAAAATTTTAACGATTATAGAGAATGAGATTTCTTTAAGCAAACTCTATGCAGGAGCCACATAATATCGGCAAAAGTGTCCCCAGTAAAATGTTAATACCGCACGAGTTCCCGACCGGCAAGGGCGCAGTGTCCAAAAAAATGGACATGCTGTAAAAACTGAACCATGGTAGCTAGCGAGGTGCGGTTTGAAAATTTGGAATCAGAACATCCAAAATATAAAGAAAAAAGTAAAATGCGAAAAATTTTTGGGCGATTTCGATGCTTGCGCCTTAAGGGGTTAATTATGCACAAATTTGTACCAAAAACGATTTGTAGAAATCTTTCTGCACAATTATGTATATGCATAATTGTGCACAAATTTGTACACAGTGCTGACACGTTTTGTCGGAGAACAGCGAAGTTTGTAATTAGTAACCTTTCTGCGCAGTAACAGAACAGAAACACCTTTTTAGCCCGCCCTTCTGCTTTGAAAAAGCTTCAGAGCGGGCTTATGCAATCGATCTGGTGTCTGTCTGTCTGTCTGTCTGTTTGTCTGTTTGTTTGTCTGTCTGTCTGTTCCACTCGAAGGAGTTGAGCTAGAGAGTTGAAATTTTTAGGGTATCTTAAGGGTCACTCCTGGACACCGAAACGCCTGGTGCAAATCCTGCCAACCCTCATTAAGGCACTGAAAAAAATTATTAAAGTTTTCAGGAATAAAAAAATAAAAACTTTCAACTTTTTTCCAACCCCGTCGACCCGTACCTCTCCGGAAGCGTCTTTTCGCGTCTAGTTCAATGGTGCACACCGTTTTACGAAAAAATGGACCCAACTCGCGACTACACTGTAACAAGCAGGCCCGCCCTTCCGCCAAACGTCGTTGCCAGCTCCGCTTTGCTACGCTGGCAACTCCGTTCGGCAGGGGGCGTGCCTGCTTGGCCTGCCGGCGGCGTTCGGTCGGGCCTTGGGCCCGACCCCTAAGTCACACAGAACGTCCTCTTAGCATGTAAATGATCGGGCCTGCGGCACGTAAAGGCATTCTCTTCGGAAAGAGGCAGTTTGTAACGGTGAACCACCGAAACTACAGCCCTCCCTTCTGCTTTGAAAACGTGCCAATGACTAAACGGTCAGTTACTCGGCAAAAAAGGGGAGTCGGAAATCTCGAAAAAATGTCGAAATACGTGAGTTCGGCCTCAGATGGAACGGTCGAACTCGGACTTTATTTGGCAGCAGTTGGCAACACTGAATTACGCTCGTCGAACCAATTTTAATGGTATAGGGGTCGAGGGGTGTCGAAAATTTCAAAAATTGTCGAGATGTGTCGAAAATTGTCGAAATATGTAGAAATTCGTAAAAAATGTCGAAAAATCTCGAAATATCTCAAAAATGTTGAGATGTATCGAAAAATATGGATAATATCGAAAAACATCGAAAAACATCGAAAAATGAGGGATAATGTCGAAAAATGTCGAAGAATATCAAAAATTGTCAAACATGTTTACAAATATCGAAATATGTCGGAATATGTCAAAAATGTCGAAAAATAACAAAAAACATCGAAATTATCAAAAATGTCAAAAAATATCGAACATTATCGAAAAATATCGAAAATTATCGAAAATGTCGAAGAATATCAAAAAATATCGAAAAACAACGAAAAATGTCGAAAATATCGGAAAATATCGAGAAATGTCGAAAATAATCGCAATGTTTGAGTTTTGACGATTGGCAACACTGGAAATTGAAAAACGGTTGGCACCACTGAATTGCGCTCGAAAAGACGGTTCTAGAGAGGTGCGGGTCGATGGGGTTCGTAAAAGTTAATAAAAAGTGGGTCAATTTTGGGTGCTTTTTACAGTGTAGTCGCGAGTTGGGTCCTTTTTATCGAAAAACGGTGGGCGCCATCGAACTGGACGCGAAATGACGCTTCCGGGAAGGTGCAGCTCGATGGGGTTGAGAAAAGTTGAAAACTGGACCAATTACGGGTGCTTTTTACAGTGTAGTCGCGAGCTGGGTCCATTTTTTCGTAAAACGGTGTGCACCATTGAACTAGACGCGAAAAGACGCTTCCGGAGAGGTACGGGTCGACGGGGTTGGAAAAAGTTGAATTATTTATTTATTTTTAATTCCGTGAAAACTTTTATAATTTTTTTCAGTGCCTTAATGAGGGTTGGCAGGATTTGCCGTAGGCGTTTCGTTGTCTAGGAGTAAAACTGTAGACACCCTGAAAATTTCAAGTCTCTAGCTCATCTCCTTCTAGTGGAACAGACAGACACACAGACACACAGACAGACACGAGGTCGTTTGCATAAGCCCGCTTTTATGCTTTTTCAAAGCAGAAGGGCGGGCTAAAAAGCACCCGAAATTGGTCCAGTTTTTAGCCCGCCCTTCTGCTTTGAAAAAGCATAAAAGCGGGCTTATGCAAACGACCTCGTGTCTGTGTGTCTGTGTGTCTGTCTGTCTATTCCACTAGAAGGAGATGAGCTAGAGACTTGAAATTTTCAGGGTGTCTACAGTTTTACTCCTAGACAACGAAACGCCTACGGCAAATCCTGCCAACCCTCATTAAGGCACTGAAAAAAATTATAAAAGTTTTCACGGAATTATAATTCAACTTTTTCCAACCCCGTCGACCCGTACCTCTCCGGAAGCGTCTTTTCGCGTCTAGTTCAATGGTGCACACCGTTTTACGATAAAATGGACCCAGCTCGCGACTACACTGTAAAAAGCACCCGTAATTGGTCCAGTTTTCAACTTTTCTCAACTCCATCGAGCTGCACCTTCCCGGAAGCGTCTTTTCGCGTCCAGTTCGATGGCGCCCACCGTTTTTCGATAAAAAGGACCCAACTCGCGACTACACTGTAAAAAGCACCCAAATTTGACCCACTTTTTAACTTTTACGAACCCCATCGACCCGCACCTCTCTAGAACCGTCTTTTCGAGCGCAATTCAGTGGTGCCAACCGTTTTTCAATTTCCAGTGTTGCCAATCGTCAAAACTCAAACATTGCGATTATTTTCGACATTTCTCGATATTTTCCGATATTTTCGACATTTTTCGTTGTTTTTCGATATTTTTTGATATAATTCGACATTTTCGATATTTTTCGACATTTTCGATAATTTTCGATATTTTTCGATAATTTTCGATAATTTTTGATATTTTTTGACATTTTTGATAATTTTCGATGTTTTTTGTTGATATTTTGCGACATTTTTGACATATTCCGACATATTTCGATATTTGTAAACATTTTTGACAATGTTTGATATTCTTCGACATTTTTCGACATTATCCCTCATTTTTCGATGTTTTTCGACTTTATCCATATTTTTCGATGGATCTCAACATTTTTGAGATATTTCGAGAATTTGCGACATTTTTTACGAATTTCTACATATTTCGACAATTTTCGACATATCTCGACAATTTTTGAAATTTTCGACACCCCTCGACGCCTATACCATTAAAATTGGTTCGACTAGCGTAATTCAGTGTTGCCAACTGCTGCCAAATAAAGTCCGAGTTCGGCCGTTCCATCTGAGGCCGAACTCACGTATTTCGACATTTTTTCGAGATTTCCGACTCCCCTTTTTTGCCGAGTAACTGACCGTTTAGTCACTATCGGCACGTTTTCAAAGCAGAAGGGAGGGCTGTAGTTTCGGTGGTTCACCGTTACAAACTGCCACTTTCCGAAGAGAATGCCTTTACGGGCCGCAGGCCCGATCATTTACATGCTAAGAGGACGTTCTGTGTGACTTAGGGGTCGGGCCGAAGGCCCGACCGAACGCCGCCGGCAGGCCAAGCAGGCACGCCCCCTGCCGAACGGAGTTGCCTGCGTAGCAAAGCGGAGCTGGCAACGACGTTTGGCGGAAGGGCGGGCCTGCTTGTTTGGAATGAAAGAAATTTTTTGAACTCTTGACCTGTGACAAAAAAATTGTTTGTAAACAACATATGTTGTTTAAAAAGATAACAACACTTTTGCTGTTAATCAACAACTAAAATTTTTACAATGTACGCATGAAGAGGCTCATTTTTTACGTAATTACGTAAGAATTTATGCATAATTATGTAAGAAATTTTACGTAAGCTATGCATGCACATAGATTTACATGGCTGCATACAAAAAAGTAAGCCAGGAGTGTGTGCATCCTATGCTCGCTCTAACTTAAGCGTGCAATGCTCACTGGGCAGTTTTCAGTGCACGCGGATAATTGACTAGAACCAGGTCACAAATAACCCAAGGTATTCACCATGATTTTGTAAATGGTTTGTAAATGGTCTCGGTGCCTGCAAGGTAGGCAACCGAGCGCGCGCGCTGTGGGTGGCCTACGCTACGGCGCTCCCGCGTCACGGCGCGGCACCTCGGAGCACCACAGCGCCATAGCGCAGCCAACCCCCTCACCCCAGGCTGTGCCACTGAGATCTGCTACACTGGAATAACAAATGTGACGTGCGTCACGTCAATTGGTGGGACCAGTTTTTGTCACACCACGTAATGCGACCTTATAATGCTTATGCGTCACACCTTGTGATGAGGCGCCAGGTCCAATACGGCAGTACACATATAGGAGGTCGCATCACAAGTGTGACCAAAACTACGGTCACACCATACGTGCGACCGTCCCAGGACGCCACACTTGTGTGACGCATGTTACATTAGTTTTTCCATAGAGTCAGGCACTGTAAACGCAGTGGCCGGTTACACGAAGAAATGTCCCGGGAAGAAATGTCCAAAAAAATAATGTCCGCATAAATGGAACGTCCGGCAAGAGAAAAAGGCCGCAGAAATTAGTTGTCCACCAAAATCAAGTCCTATTTTTTCTACGGCCACGATTTAAAGGCCCGCGATGATAAAGCATCAATTTTATTAAATTAGTAAAAAATAGAAAAAGCGCTCTAAGAATGATGAGGTACAAGAAATTAAAGAGGAAAGTATAAAAAGAACTGTAACAAAACAATAAAAAACAAGAACGAAAGAAATCAATATGCACTCATTAGTTTAGGTAATTGTTTTCGTCCCGGAAAGATAAACATATCCTCGACTTTGACGTGCATTTGGGCAGAAATTTTGTCCGTTTTGCGTTATCTCAAACCGTTTTGGATCTACCGCCCAAGCGTTTTCTCGATCAAGGGCGTGGGCGGTACACTGTAAGATAGGTGGGCCAAAATAGTCCAATTTTCAACTTTCTCGAACCCTATCGACCGGCACGTCTCCGGAATCGTCTTTTCGAGTCCAGTCCAATGGCGCGAAACATTTTAAGCCAAGTCGAAACTCTAGGGGCCTTACTGGCCGGTACACTGTGAGAAAGGTGGGCGAGAATTGTCCAATTTTTAACTTTCTCGAACCCCATCGACCCGCACCTCTCCGGAATCGTCTTTTGAAGTTCAGTTCAATGGCGCCGACCATTTCCCTCGCAAAAGGGCTTAATCCACGAGTACACTGTAAAAAGCGCCTGAAATCGGTCTAGTTTTTATCTTTTTCCAATCCATCGACCCGCACCTCTCCGGGATCGTCTTTTCGAATCCCGTTCAATGGCGGCAACCGTTTCCCTTGCAAAAGGGCCGTAATAAATGTACACTGTAAAAACGGCTCAAAATTGGTCCATTTCAACTATATCATCTAACCCTATCGACCCGCATATCGCCAGAACCGTGTTTTCGAATACAAACCAGTGGTGCCAACAGTTTCCCTTGAAAGGAGGGCCTAAACTAACTCTCATTTTTTGTCATTTTTGACCCCCCTCGTCCCCCATATCGCGGTAGAATTATTCTAACGAGCGTAATTGAGTGTTGTCAGCTGCTGTGAAATAAAAGCCGAGTCTCACCGTGCCATCTGGGGCCTAACTCACGTATTTCGACATTTTTCAACATTTCCGACTCCCCTCGACGCCTATATCGCTAAAACCGGTTCACGAGGGCAATTCAGTGTTTCCAACTGCTGCGCAACGAAACTCGAATCTTACTGGGTCAACTAAGGCCGAACACACATATTTCGACATTTTTTTTATGTTTTCGACCCTCCTTGACCCTTATATCTTTAGAATCGGTTCGCTGGGCGTAATTCAGTGTCGCCAACCGTTGCACGACTAGAGCCCCCTAGGGAAAAAAATACCTGACCCAGGACTGATGTTACCTGATCGGACCTATCTAAAAGCTGAAGTGAACCTGTCCTGGACCTTCATTTTAGCTAACTTTTAACTGAAAGTACCTCACAATTACGCCAAATTATCTGAGTTTGGCGCGCTGAAAGCTGATCAGTACTCAGCTCTAAATTGGCGATACCGCTTGTAACTGAGTTTAGCTGCTTACGTAACTGACTCCAACTGAGTGTAGTTGAAATCATCTGACCCCGCCGTTCAGGTTCACCTGACGATTGCGCGTAGTTAGCTGAGTTTTTAGCTGAATAACATTCACCTCGCATAGAGAGTAAAAAAAATGTTTGTGGTATATATCCCATAAATGTATCTACAGCTTTTTACATATATAGTGTGAGGGATTTTACGATTTTCCTTTACAGGCGTATGGAAAAAATCAGAGCGCTAGTTCCTACAGTCCGCCGATGTATTTACCGGACGGAGCAGCTGGGATTCGAGCTCGCTACCATTGGATTCGAGAGCGCGCACGCTACCCCTCACCCATCGGTCACTTCTGAGAGGAAGGTCGCTAGGACACCATCCTATTTCAATTATACGTGGACGAGCTGCTTGTAACTGATTTTAACTGATAAAAGCTGAGTGTAACTGCTGGAAATACTTGACATCACGGTCACGCACGAATAAGTAGCTGATGCAAAGCTGGCGGGAAACTTCCAAATAACTGAGGCTTAATCAGTTAACATCAGTTAAATTGTCAGTTAAACGCGAACTGAATGAAATCTGAGTGCGAACTGAGCTGCAACTGAGCACTTACTGAATGACAGTCAGTTCCGATCAGCGCTCTGTCGCTTAGCTGCTCCGAGTTGACTTTTCGCGCTTCGGAAATCAGGGAAGTTAAGTAAAAATTAGCCACGACTGAGTACACAATTCAGCTTCTGGTCAGCTCACATTCACTTGTAAGTCAAACTGATCAAAGCTGACTCTTACTGATTTTTAGTAACTGAGAAAAGGCTGAAACTAACTGAGTATCGTCCAGCTATCACCGTTTTAAAACCAAGTAACTTGACGTTATTGCTAGGTACAAAATTGCATTTCAGGCATCGTCAGTTAAAATCAGTTTTTAGATAGGTCCGATCAGTTAACATCAGTCCCGGGTCAGGTATATTTTTCCCTGGGGCCATCTCAAAACACGATGTTGGGTATCGTGCGAGGGGGTTTCCACTCGGTATCTTTATGTACACGGTATTACGCTATGTCGTGGTATTACGCACAGTGATTTGCGGTATTTCGTGGTATTACACTGCATTACGCGGTATTACAGTGGTATTACGGCGAGATTTCTGCAGTATTTCGGTGGTATTACGCCGGTATTACGCGACACCGCGTACACGGTATTACGCGAGTGAAAACCCCCTCGGTATCGTGTCATGTATTCTGCGTCTTTTTTGCTGTCCCTAGGACCGAAATTTCCTCCATTTTGCCGAATTACTAACCGTTTAGGCACTAGATCGGCGCGTATTCAAAGCAGAAGGGAGGGCTGTAGTATCGGTGGTTCACCGTTACAAACTGACTGTTATTTCTGAAGAGAATGCCTTTACGCGCCGAAGGCCCGATCATTTACAAGCTAAGAAGACGTTCTGAAGGTCCGACCGAACGCCGCCGGCAGGCCAAGCAGGCACGCCCCCTGCCGAACGGAGTACCTAGCCAGCGTAGCAAAGCGGAGCTGGCAACGACGTTTGGTGGAAGGGTAGGCCTGCTTGTTTTACTTTTAACTCGACAAATAGGAGTGTACACTCGGCTACGTTGCCGCGGCCACATGCAGTCGACGCTCAGGCCACGTTAATACGGCAGCTTGCTCTGAACATTGTATGAAAGGCAACTGTAGACCACTAGTGTAAGATGCCGTAGGCGTGATGTCTCTGACCGGTCGTCTTTATGACATTTTCCTGGCCACGTTGCCGCTACGTTGCCGGTTCCACGTGGACGTGCTTGCGTCGCTCTATTCGTATGGCAGCTTTGTTTAGCAGTACATGGATATGGTTCGGTTGCCTCTACGTTTACTGTGGGTAGCCGCATTTACGTGATCGTGGCGGTGTCGCGGCGTTGTACATTTAAAGACCGCGTTACGGGAGCGCCGCAACAACGTAGTGGCGACTATGCTTGTAAGACGGCGTTACGGGAGCGTTGCAGCTGCGTAGTCTCGACAAATCGCATTAGACGGCGTTATGGGAGCGTTGTGGCTACGTAGTGGCGATGAAGCTTTTATCTTACCACGTAATGGATGTCGCCAGATGGCCGCCACGAGGAGGCCGAAGTCACGTGACGTCGGCGCTCAGAAAATTACGTGGCGGAGAGTTGCCCCTTCCTACGTGAAATAGTCTTCGTGACACAGTATTCAGAAACATGTCGATGAGAATTAGGTGGCCACTACGTTGCCTTGCCGTTGCCTCACTGACCTTTCTTTGACAACTTTCGGGCGACCTTGCCGTCTTAACGTTGAAGCGGTGACGCTACTGAGAAGCTCCAGCTAAGAAAAGCCACTTGAACGGCGACATTTTCGGAGCGGGTGTCCATGGTGTTTAAGCCATTCCCTGCACCCATGCGGACTGCCGAAATACCCTACCGGCGAAATCCGACAAACCCTGTTGGTTTGGTAGCGGTCACAACACCCCAAAAAGGGCTGTTTTTGAGGGTTTGGGACTGGATGGGCAAAATCAAACCGGAAGCCAAAAAAGTACCTAAATGTGTGTACGAGGACCAAAAAGTTGCGCTCTTTCGATCCCCGTTCCCTAAAAATTTTTAGCTGGCTTCGTTTGGACGGTATGGGCCGTCAAAGTTGGGCAATTACATTTTTTTTAAATCAAAATTACGATTTTTCACCAAAATGACCTTGAAAGGCTAGCTAAGGATACCTTATATCATTAAAAAAAAACTAAAACAACATTTGCAGTGCCTCGGGCTACGCTGGAGGTGTCAAAATCGTGAAAATCGCATTTTCCCGTTACTTTCATGGTTCATACCTCAGAAGGGAACATTTTCAGGCTCTACGCTCTCTATTTCATCGTACCTCTCCACTATTTTGGCTCGATACCTGCTGGCAAAAGCTAATTTTACACATATTTTCTAGTTTTTCTAATTTTATTATTGTTTTGTTTTTATGTTGTTTGGTGCTTTTGAACTCATGTAGAGCGCAGGAGTACGTTTCTTTAACCTCCCGCACGCAACGCACGCTTTTCAGCAACGCGAGCCCCTGGTAGTAAGGCAGCCAGGTCACGACAACGTAGAGGCGGGCCTGCCTATGTGGCAGTCGCTCCGCAGCTTGGGTCAGAGGTCATTGGACAGTTTTGGCCAGAACTGCTCGAGAACCAATTGCCTACCAATAGCTCAGTTTCGTATGCAACAGAACCGAACTGAGCTTGAAAGCTAGTGGGATTGGACCCTCCGCGCCTGCTATGATCGGTACGTTTTGGAACGAAACAGATGTTGGTAGGCTATTGGTCCTCGAGCGGTTCTGGCCAGAACTGTCCAATGCAGACCTCTGCCTTGGCTGCGCACGGAAACCGACATGTGCGAGTGAGATGACGCCGGCTCGGCTCGAGCCGCAGGCACCCCTCTTCAATCCTCTCACGTTTTAAATGCTTGAGATATTTGCTCTTCCTTGCTGTAGAGCATTTTTATTATTTCTATCATTCTTATTATTTTTAATTTATGATTTCTATAGCGGTGTCACTTTACGGAAACCGCTCTGTTCCCCGTCTACAGCGTTTTGTATGTCATTTACAGGGTGTTGAGCGACTGTAACGTTAGGGCGCGCACATGTGAGTTGTGTCGATGAGAATTAGGTGGCCACTACGTTGCCTTGCCGTTGCCTCGTTGACCTTTCTTTGGCAACGTAGGGGCGACCTTGCCGTCTTAACGTTAAAGCGGACACGCTACTGTAACGTTACGGCGCGCACATGTGAGTTGTGTCGATGAGAATTAGGTGGCCACTACGTTGCCTTGCCGTTGCCTCGTTGACCTTTCTTTGGCAACGTAGGGGCGACCTTGCCGTCTTAACGTTAAAGCGGACACGCTACTGTAACGTTACGGCGCGCACATGTGAGTTGTGTCGATGAGAATTAGGTGGCCACTACGTTGCCTTGCCGTTGCCTCGTTGACCTTTCCCAGCTGAAAATTCCGGTCGGAATATTTCCGACCGTATTTCTTTCGGCCGGAGATTTTCCGGCCGTAACTATTCCGCCCGTAAATTGGAACACTTTCCGGCCGTAGTTTTTGACGCCGCTTTCCGGCCGTAGTTTTTGACGCCGGCCGGAAGAGGTTACGGCCGGAGGGTGTTCTGGCCGGACTTTGTGGAAAGTCCTCTGGGCACCACCTGAGCGGTGTCCAACAGGCCTCTAAAGAGCATGGCCCCCGGGTAAAGTTTGTGCGCTGAGCACGATAGTGATGTTTAAAATGCCCTATCTAGACCCGTTCTCTTTGTAGCCCTATGGTCAAAAAAGAAAATATTTTTTTATCACATGCCTAAGTACAGTTTCCTGTCAATATGTGACACACGAAGTGATTTTCCCCTGTGACTCTTAGTTTAGGTGCTACAAGTCACTTACAGTTGGCCGAAAAACGTACGGCCGGAAAAAAAGGCTCCGGCCGTTAACCGTATCGATTCCGACCGTAAACCCCCGTACTGAAAAGTAAGTCCTGTTCTGTTCTCGTTCGTCTCTCGTTCGTCTCTCGTTTCAAAACGGGACCGGAACGGATCTTTTTGAAAGTCCTGTTCCAGACCTGTTTTAGTTATAGTCCCTTTTACCCTCTGTTTTTTTTGTAGGTGAAGGAAAAAAGTCTCTTTTCTGTCCTGATATCGAAAAGTGTCTTGTTTATGTCTCGATATGGAACTTAAAAATTTCATGATTAATTTGAAGCTGCAGTATGCAAATACCTTCGTTATTTTAATGTTTTCAATTTCATCAAAACTTCTTCCCAATGCTAGAACATAGAATGTCTCGAAGTTACACAGCCACTTTATTCATAAGGCATCAAGCCATACGGTGCGCACGTTTTTAGACGCAAGAGAAAACAGTTTAAGGTTTAATCTATTTTATTACAGTCCGCTAAGTGATTGGCGGGCGTGGGTCCGAGGCAGCAGGGCCGGTGGCTGGTGCGAGTTTGGCCGCGGTGGGCTTGGCGGTCGCGGCACCGCGAGACTTGGTGGAGGCGTTTGGTGACGGCGCCCCTCGGCGCATTCTCGGAATGCTGCATCCGATGCGGCTGGGGACCGGGGACAGCCTGCCACAGCGGAGGGTCGCCAGATCGACAGTAAATCCTTCCCCGCTGTTAATCCCCTCTGGGTGAGCTCAGGTACCCCGGGGTGAGGGGAGGGGGAGGGGTGCGCTGCACAGGGCACAGGGATTAACCCAGCGGCGGTGTCATCGGCTACCTGCTATTAGCTGTTGGTCGGTTAGTCACTGGTCAAGAGCTCCTTGCTCGCCCGCCGACCGCCGACCGCCTCCTCACCTCACTGAGGAGTCCGGACCGGAGTCTTCCACCACAGTCGTCAGTCCGACAGCAGCTGCCGTTGTGTGAGGATGTGTCGCTGACGCTGAGCGCACGGCGCACGATGTCTTTGGAGCAGACATGCACTGGTTGTACTTTGTCGTGTCTTTGTTTTTTTTTTCAGTAATTACTCGTGCGGACCGTATGGAGAGATGTATATGTATAGTTGTGTATGGCAGGACAAGTTAGCACAGCTCGGGTAGCAGCAGTCACCACGGAGCACACGGAAAGTGCAGGCTTCTCGCGCACGGCAACGGGCGAGTTGGACTAGAGCAGCGCGCTGCCGTGGAGGACGCGGAGGGACTTCTTGTGCACGGCAGCGGGTTCAAGCTGGCGCTGAGCGCTCCTTGGTGTGCTCCGGGACGGGCAGCGCGCCGTGCGGACGAGCCGGACCAGCTCAAGCTATGCTTGGCGTGCTCAGGGACGAGCAGCGCGCCACGCAGAACCGTGTCCAGCAGCCCAGCGCTCATCCGTATAGAATAGTTACGCATCACACATAAGTGGAACATTCGCCAAATTATGCATCCTACTCTGCAAATCCAAGTGACGAACTGTTCGACAGTTATAAGTGTCGAACTAAAAAGTTCTGCAGTTGCAAGTGCACCTTTCTGACTAAGATGGAAAATATTTTTTCCGAGGACACCATCATCTTCGTCTTGAAATTCTCTTTCTAACGAGTATATGGTTGATAGGGTTGCGGCTTAAATTGAAACGGATACGCAAAAGAATACGAATTCTCAAAATTTCATTTAAGGACTAGTAGCCGTTTCAATTTAAGCCGCAACCCTATCAACCATATACTCGTTTGAAAGAGAATTTCAAGGCGAAGATGATGGTGTCCTCGGAAAAAATATTTTCCATCTTAGTCAGAAAGGTGCACTTGCAACTGCAGAACTTTATAGTTCGACACTTATAACTGTCGAACAGTTCGTCACTTGGATTTGCAGAGTACAGAGGCCATCGAAGTATATCTACACGCTACATGTTTCTGCACTCTGGAAATCCATGTTTACGAATGTCGCACACTTGCAGGTGTGCGAGGATTCATTTGTACACTTGGCCACTCAAACGTGTGAATATCCCAGGAAAATTCACACGTTTAAGTACCCAAGTGTACGAATGAATCCTCGCAAACCTACAGGTGTGCGACATTCACACACTTGGGTTTCCAGTTCAGGTTTTAGTGCAAATGCTTATCTTGCCACCGGGTTCAACCACTCATATTATCAAAATACCTCTACAACCCCGCCACACCACACACCCCTATTAACCCTTTCGTCTACCGGTCCTTCTCCCCGCACCCCTAACGCGCCTCCCTCCCCCCCGCCACCCCACCCCCGTTTAACCCCCCCCCCTTCCCCGCTCGAAACGGGAGTAAAACAGACGTTGAACGGGACTAAAACAGGAGTTCCCTTTTTTTGATTTTATAAAACGAGACTAAAACAGCTTTTCAACTGTGTCTTGTTTTGGAGCGTAAAGTCGCGTTTGTGGCCGCTAAAGGGACTAAAACAGGACTAGCGAACGGGACTAAAACGAGACTATTAGCAAAGAGAGTAAAACAGGACTTACGATTTCTGTACGGGCCGGAACCCCTCCGACCGGAAAAGGCTTGACTACGGTCGGAAACTCTGACTCCGACCGGAACAACGGAGATACGGCCGGAAATCGTGACAGATTCCGGCCGGAGTGCCAAATTACGGCCGGAAAGATGGAATACGGTCGGAAATCGTATACATTTACAGCCGGAGTGCCACTTTCCGGCCGGAAACCTGGCCGGAATTTTCACCTGGGTTCTTTGGCAACGTAGGGGTGACCTTGCCGTCTTAACGTTAAAGCGGACACGCTACTGTAACGTTACGGCGCGCACATGTGAGTTGTGTCGATGAGAATTAGGTGGCCACTACGTTGCCTTGCCGTTGCCTCGTTGACCTTTCTTTGGCAACGTAGGGGTGACCTTGCCGTCTTAACGTTAAAGCGGACACGCTACTGTAACGTTACGGCGCGCACATGTGGATCGTGTCTTTGAGTAGTAGGTGTCCATTACGTTGCCAGGCCGTTGCCTGGTCGACCTTTCTCTGGCGACGTTGGCGCGACCTCTCCCTAGTGTCGCTTGTATCACGTTGCAATGGCCTTCTAGACACAACGTTATAGCAGCAAGGTGATAGCTACGTTACACAGTCCTTGATGTTGTGAGGCTGCGGCAGCAAACGCTTTGCGCGTAAAATATTAAGTGGGTGTGTCTACGTTTTGGCAGCAGCCATGAATCTTGGTGCCCGTGCACACCTGTCTCTGACCTAGATACGACGTATTCTGGTCAATGGGCATATGCGGCTGCCTACAAGCTACATTGCTGCTACGTAAAGTGGCCATTGAAGCGGCAACCACACGAAGAAACGTAGGGCTACGTTCCAGCCATATTGCGGCTTACACTCGGTTCCCGTCGGGTACGAGAACTAGAGGAAAAGCTAGCGGAACTCCAGAACAAAAACAAGAAAGAAGAACTCACCTGCGGAGGCATGGCATTGGGAATGCCATGGAAGCTGACTGAAGTGACAAATGTTAGTGTACCAAGTGGAAGACTCGAGTGGTTAAGTGAAATTCCTAAAAGACTTGAGGAAACTAAAGGACAGTTAAAAGTGCACCCACAAGATCCCCGTAGAAATAAGAGGTGCAGGAAGTGTCATCGACGCTTTCATGTGGCAAAGGACTGTCCTAATAAACCCGTGAAAAAATGATGATAACTACCAACACAGAATTGTTGTTGCTAAGTATTATTTAAATGTGCCAAACCCATGTTTGTTAAGTGTTAATTTTGTACCAAAGACGTGCTTGTTGCGTATTAGTTTAAGGGTACCAAAACATGCTTGTTAAGTGTTAGTGCCAAAATATGTTGTTAAACCGAAACATGTATTCACCAAATCATGCTCAATAAACCAGAAATGAAAAGAAATGGAGTTGTATGAAACCAAAACGAAACAGGGACAGTTAATGAATATATTTCCGTCACAAATAACAAAAGGAAAAAAAAAATCATGGATAACATTTCATAAGTTTAAAGTAAATCCAAGACAGTTGAAATTTTAACATGAGCATAAAACCTAGTAACCAGCTTGTAATGTGCTGCCACAGAACTATGATGAAAAGAGCCTTTGGTATCCTAAGAATACCAAATAGAATTGGATGCAAGACATGGCACAATCTGGCATCAATCTCTAATCAAACAAGTCACAAATAACAGAAACGAAATCGAAACAGGAAATCAGTTCTTGACTTTTAAAAGGAAAGAAAATCTTAAGGAAAAAAAAAAAGAGAGAAGGTAAACTGGAACAATAGGACTCTGTAAAAAGGAAAGGAAGGAAAGGGTCATAAATATAGAGGAAAGAAGGAACAAAACAAGTATCAAAGCAAGGAAAACTAACCTCATTCCTCGCAAACGGAGGAGCCGGTCGACGACTCTGGCGCGGCTGCCTCCTCTTGCATACGGTGCATCTCCAACTGCGAATAAACAAACAACAATAACTAAACGCGCAGAGATTTTCATAAGAATGGCGCGAAAGAAATGCTTACAAAAGGAGCGCGCAAACAACGAGCACAAAGATAAGGGGTATTTGGTCCGTATAGGACAGTCAAAGAAACCCGTTTAACACAAAATACGTATGCTCCGGTAAGGACAAAAAGAGGAGCAGCGTAAGGCGCACAGCGACCACACAACAAAACCGGCTCTCCATCCTCAGTGGCACAGTGGTAGTTGAAGCACACGATGGAAGACATGGTGAAAAGAGAAGGGAACGAAATAAAGGAGGCAAACTCACGTAGTCTAGTTGGGCAACTATACCCGCGTCGTCCAAGGTTTCGATGGGTCCTAGGAATAAAGGTCGATGTTCCGCGCGTCTAAAACAAAAAGGTTGATCTCACGCGCTTTCAAAACATAAAGGTCGATCTCACGCGCGTCCAAAACAGAAAGGTTGATCTCACGCGCTTCCAAAACAAAAAGTTCGAAGTCCCGCGCTGCATATTAAGATGGTTCGATCTCACTTTTAAAGATTTCTCAGGAGCGCGGAAAGAAAGTTTGAACACGCTTCACAATTCACACGTGATAGTTTTACAAAAAGTAATGATGCCACTATGTTCAGTTCACTTTGGTGAACCCGTACATGTAAAAAAAAATATGTATATTCTGGCCATTTGCGTCAATATGAAGCATCTATAGAGGAAATGCATTATAATAGGTGTTCGACGGTTGCGCTAGTAAATTATCGCACACACTGTGAATGCCGGGCTTTTTCGACAAAGATTTCTCAACAACATTATTATTGCCTCCGCCAGCAGTAGATTGCTGGCGACGAGGGCCGCGATCCGTACCAAGAGCGAGCCAGGCGCGTATGGAGGGGGTGGCGGTGGGGGCGATTCCCCCCACCCCACCCCCCACCTCCCCTTATGGTCTCTGGACAACCGCCTGAAAGGTAGGCAGATTGTGTTACAATACCCCTGTATGTAGGCAACCTGGAGGCACTCTTGTTGGGAGGTGACGTGAGGTGAGCGCTCACGTGAGAGATGCGTGTCGCCTTATACTAAGCAAACTGGCCAATATTTTTGCAGAATTACAATCTCCGCACTCTCTCCTTTCAAAAAATATATGGGTTTGTCTAGTTCCATCTCTCTTTTTATCTCACTTGAACGTTCACCTCACGTAAAACGCTCACGCGTGCCTAACTTTACACGCCTAGCGCACCGCACCGAGCGGCGCGCAGCTCGCCCGACCGACATCGAACCTTGTTCGCTGGAGTACCGAGCGCGTTCCGGAGATCGAACCTTTAGTTTTCAGTGATTTACGGGTAAACGGTTCACAATACAATAAAAACACCCAAGACCAAAAAGAAAGATCACATTTTTATCTACCAGAATATGTATAAATCTCGAAAAGGTCAAAAAGTGAGATCGGACCGTCTTAATATGCAGCGCAGGAGATCGAACCATCTTAATATGCAGTGCGGGACTTCGACCTTTTTGTTTTGGACGCGCATGAGATCGACCTTTATGTTTTGAAAGCGCGTGAGATCAACCTTTTTGTTTTAGACGCGCGAAACATCGACCTTTATTCCTAGGACCCATCGGTTTCAGGACGCCCCAAACCATAGGGATACTGAACGAAGGGTGGGGGAACTTGCTCCACGGGGCAAAGGGGCCCAAAAAGCGAAGGGTCAGCAGCTGCTTCGGCTGGCCCGTGTTGCAAGACAATCTGTAACGGAAAAAAAAAAAAAAAAAAAAATTAATTTAAAAAAAAAACCTATAACAATTATAGCAAATTGTAAACTTACGAAGCAATGATCCAGGCAACACCCGCACTGAAAGATTGTGTCCAAAGACAAATACCTCACCGGCATTGCTCGGACGTATTGGGTGAAGATAGGATTCACCAAGGCCCATAAGGGGTGGCGAGCAACCGCTGAAATACACTGAACACAGACCTAGTAAAAAAAAAAAAAGTATATATATATATAAAAATAAAAAGAACTGCCACAAATACCACGAAACTCAGAAACGGTTGAAGAAGCGTCACTTAAACGTCACTTACGCGGTGAAGATTCGGGTCGCCGGCAATTCGGCCAGCATAATGTTGGACCAAAATTTGAACACTCATGTTGATAATGAGACAAAACTGAACAAATCACGAACAAAACAATAACGAACAAATAACAAACTAGGCGAAGAAAGAGCGGAACGAAGATCAGCACAAAGGACGCGTAGCTAGCGAATAACGGTCAAACCGAAGTACAAGTGACGCTCGACAATTGAACAACGCGACGCGCATGACCAGGGGAAGTTTTCTTGGAAAGGTGGAGGGGGTAAGGAGCGACAGCCAATCAGAAGCAAGGACCGAAGCGACCGGCTCGGCAGCGCGGTTCGCGTTCGGGAGACCCGAAGTTCAAACGGATAACGGATCCGACAGACGGCAGGCTCCGAAATGATGAAATAAAATAAACAGCACTAGTGTGGAGAACACATTCAGAAAAGAGAGGAGGATAGAAGTTAAAGAAATATTTCCAAAAGAAATCGGAAATCCAAAAATCAAACACATCAAGACGACGCAGAGCAACCTCAGGACAAGAGCAACGACGATCAACGGAGGCAGAAGGAATCGACGCTGGATCAGACACACGAAACATCCTTTGTTTACAAGCTAAGTATCCCTTAACCTCAAGAGGTTAAAAGTGTTCAGCAAGTTAAAATTTTAAGGTGTCACGTAGATAGGATTAGCTAGAGGGTAGGAGACACCTAGGGCTAGCAAAGCAAGCTCTAAGGCAGTAGTAGAAAAGTGCAACATTTACTGTTCCAGGATTCATTGTGTGTTTCAGGTATCCTGTTCCTGTTACACCCTTACAGCAACTTCAAGATCTCAAGACCTAATCATATTCAAACTGGTACGGAACCCCGTGGTTGACACCCTTGAAGGACTTGACTACTATTAAACAGGATTAATAGTGGGCCGGAGTAGGGGTCATACTAATGCATTGCTACATGCTAGGGGGAAAGTCAATTCGTTTTTGTTTGCACACTGAGTCAGACCAGTAGGGTTGAATAACCCGTAGGTTTGCACAAGGTGGAAGTCAACAGGTTTAGTTAAGGATTTAGATTTTGAAAAAAATAATTTATTGAATTGTATAACGTTAACGTTAGTTCAGTGAATCTTGAATTGTAAAACCAAAATTTTGTAATGAAGACAAAGGCGAAGTCTAGGATGTGATGAAACGTGAAAATTTCTTGAGAGAGAGGGTTCTAAAAAAAGAGGGAATAGTGTAGTATTATCATCATTATAACCTAACCAGGTCAAACGTAAACAAGCAGACGATTCCCTGAGTCACAGCCACTGTTGGCAGCGACACCCTCTATACATATGGCCAGGGCCCAGACCAAACTTTTGTTTTACGATCGCCTTTGTTCTTCCTCTTGTTATGCCAAACACCAAATAAAAGGTGGCGCGAGCTTCGAGCTCTTCGCCATTCTCCACTCATGCGACCTTGTGTCAACATCGAGCTCGGCATTCCCTTACCCAATACTACAGTACCTTCTTCAATTACGTCTTTGGTTTTCAGTGTTTTCTTTGTTCTCTTCCTTATATTTTGCAAAATTGTTGCTTAAATTTAATGCCTTTCTTGTGGCTTTCTTCTCTTCTGCACTTGTGCCCTCTTGTCGATGGATTTATTTCAGCAATTACCCTGGGAAGAATTTATTGTTTTATTCCTTGAAAATGGAGGGAGATACAAATTTCAGTTTTTGATCAAGTAATTTATATTGTCTCACTACCTTTGAATGAATGTCATTGTTGCTTGTATGTGGTTTGAGTAATATAAGTTGAAAAGAAAATGAGACTGGAACATAGTGATCACAGCTTCACTCTATGAGGGCACAGATGTAAGCACTTTGTTGTCAATGCACAGAAATATGTCTGTAAATTCATATGGACTAGAACCTGTGAATTGACAAAGAGAGAGGGATGGAAAATAATATTTTTCTTCTATGTACAGTATTATCGGTAGCTTTTTAAGATATATGAATTGTTCTCAGTCAGTGCTCACCACTAATTACAAGGAGGGGAGACCCATCTTTGATTGCAACTTGGGATTTATTGAGCTCGTCATTCACTTCATCAAAAGATACAGTGTCCTGTAATTTAAAGTTTATAATTAGGGTCATATAAATATTTTTCACTGCAAGGTTAAAAATTTATTAAGGAAATTCAAATGATAGGCAACCAACCTCAACCAAAATTAGGAAAGCATTAATATCTTCTTTCAAGAACTCAACAAGCATCAGAATAATAGCAGTGAGTATTATTTCATTAGAGGATGATAAACCAGTCTCTTCATGTCTGACCATGGTCCTCCTCATTCTGCCAAGTTGTTCAGATTTGCATGAGAGAAACTCCACAAGATCTTTTCCCTCGGCTGAAATATATGCCATCAGCCTCTCGTCAAAGTCTATGCCTGTAAGTTTCTTAAAATGACAGCTCATACCCTTTGGCTCTAATAAAAAAGGCCATCTCTGAACGAAGTCACTTATTGACACCACTGCATCTGCAGTCTCAGTTTCTTCTAACATTTCTTGAGCTTTCCTTTTCCGTGTTTTTTCTTAGGATCCTCTTTAATCTCCCCATTTATTTCCTTTCGCTGCAAATAGAAGGAGTCCTCTAGATGGCCTCTGATTGAACGCCATTCCCACCTTCTTTGACCAGCATCATGTATTTTCTTAAGTGTTTTTCTTATGTCTTCTTGCGACTCTTCAGTCTGTCCATCTGGAAGAGGTGGGCACCACTGTATGCATCCATAAGCTTCAGGTGCACTGAAAGTATTTTTTCTTGCCAGGTCTCGAAATGGAAGTTTCCTGTTGGTATTATCAAATCTATTAAGGAGCTGAGCTCTGAGGCCTGCACTTCCTTTTCCATCTTTATCAACAATTATTGAATCTTGGAATGATTCTTTCCACTTTTCTACAATACTGTCTGCAATCTTCTTAAACATTTTCCGTTCCAAATTTGGAACAACATCCTTGGTGTGATCGACAATCCTCGTCACAAAATCCTCACGATCCTGAGGTTTTGGCCTTATCTTTTTTAGAATTGCGGTTCTTACTCCTGCTGGTAAGAAAGGACTATCAATTTTGGTAAAGTCAGGAAGTTCGCTTCCACAAGCTGAATGTGATGTGCTTGCTATGTCTCTCATCTGACTAGCTGAAGGTAAATTAGCATTTACAGGCACAAGGCTAGTATTGGCATGGGCAGGTGCTGGGTTAGCATTAGCACCTGTAACAAATAAAGTTTACTCATTAAGAAAAAGATTAGCATCTGCAAAGTTAAATTAAGCTTTCAAGTGATAATTTCCTTTACCATATTTGGATTGCCAATGGGAGCAAATTCTGCTGGCGTCTACTGTCGTTAACTTCGCTTTCATGATGGGTATGGTCATGTACAGTAAATCAGATTCCTTTCGAACACCTTCTGCCCTGAGAAAATCCACAACTAGGTCGACTTCCAATTCATCTAGATGGGGCAAGATCGACTTTAGGTTTTCCCTTAATATTTGTTCAATGTCGTTCTCCTCAGCCATTTTGTCTGAAAATGTTGCTAGTATGACTCAGTGGAAAATGAAGCTAACGGACGTTTGGCGCTCACACATTTCCCGCTCTGCACTACCGCGACCACGCTATCCGTTCCTAACTTCCATTGCCGTTTTCGCAAACACCGACCGGTGGTCACTTCACAAATCTACTTTTTGTTATTCATAGCATCATGCCATCATGGCTATGGCCACTGTCAAAAACATCTGAAAGTTTATTATGTATTATTTATTATTTATTTTTATTGTTTGTTTAGACAGTCAAAAGAAGAAACAACTGCACCTCCACCGCCACCCATGCCTGTGCTTTTGTTGCTGGCCAGCTGGCCAGCGGCCACCCCTGCCCCCTCCCCTGCCTCATGTATCCGTTGAATTTTGTTGGCTGTTTCAAATGAAGCAGCTTTCGGCCACCTTCGGCTTTCTTCATTGAAATTGGCTATCGGTTTCTGGCGATACTCTGATATTCGTAATAACAATCAGCTTTTATGTAAGCACAACATTTGTTATTAATTTCTATTGCCTCTCAGTTGTGTACAAGCTCTAACGTAATGATTTAGCTCTCTCTGCTCGTCTAGGTCTGAGTCACAATGGGTGTATCAATTGAAATATGGCGAGGAAGAATTGGTTCCTTTCATGGATGCCGGTGGCGGTCGAGAGATTGCAATCGTGATGTCTCTTGGAATCTATTTATTGCAGTTTTACTGATTATGACGTTGATTGTAATTGGTACTTTCTTTATCATTGGATCAATAAGCCTTTCTGTAAGCACAACTCATTTTCATCGGTATCATAGCTTTCTGCAAGTATACTGCTGAAAAGTGTATTAGCTTCATTGTAATGCTTTCATTTTTTCCTCCTCTAGGCTTACCTCAGAACAAGTGTGCAAATTTGTCAAGAAAAAAATATTTCCTTTCATGGGCACCAATTGAGGTTTAAAGGTCACAGATTTGATGTCTCATGCAATCCAAATGCATCCTTACTACTGATTATGATTCTTCTAGTGATTGGAAACATTGAGTGGAACCCAGGACCTGTGCCACTCTGCAAGTTTCCCTCATGTACTGTTGTGCTAGAGACAATTGCTGCAAGCGTGCGGCATCAACAATATCATTGTTTTGGTAGTAATTTCATGTACTACTGCCCAGCGTTGGAATGCCCATACTTTACCAAATCGTTTAATGCACTAAATCACCATGTTTCAACGTTCCATAGAAAAATAAGACATCAACCTTTTTCTAAAGCAAATATGTCAAGATTTCCTTGTACTCTTTGCTCCAACTGCTACTCATCTCTTCGGGATGTAGTACAACATCTTTGCTACCCCATGGATGAAGAAAAACTCATATTACCAAAGTGTCCCATTGCCCATGACTGTTGCAGTGATGCATCTTTCAAGAAAGGATCAACTTTTCGTTCTCACTTAAGCCAGTACCACCCAGAATGGCGGACTGAAGGTTGTCCAATCAAGTTCAGACTCTCAGAGGAATCTGGTGCCTTTGTGTCTGGTGTAAGTTTAGAAGATAATAGTGAGTCATTGCACTTGAATATTGATCCTTTCCCTCAATCTATTCCTCAAGAGGTGTTTGGTGGCCACCAAACTGTCAGTGAAAGCTTGATATTGGACCATATTGGCAAATTTTATCTCCAATTGTATGCTGAATTCGGCATACCATATTCAACTATACAAGACATATGCAATGGAATCATTCTTATCAGTGAATTGAACAACGCAAGAATCATTCAACAACTTAAAGCTGGACTGGACCATCTGGGAGTGGCTGCTGATGAAGTGAATAGTCTTTGTAACATTGTGTCTAAAGGTGATGTATTGTTCAGCTCGCATCACAAAAGTGTCTCTGCTCAGTCTTGTTTTGTTACTGATTACTTACGGAGGGAGTATTTTTATTCAAAACATTACAATTTTAAAGAGCCTATTGAAGTGAATTTGAGCAATAATCCTAAATCTAAGGATAAGCTCCAGTATGTGCCAGTATCTCAAACTTTGACAGAAATATTAGAAGACCCTGCTGTGCAAAAAGATGTCGATGCATCTTTTTGTAAACAACCTTTTGATGAAGAAGTTAAAGACTACACAGATGGAACCTTATTTAAGGAAGAACTTCATGAACCTAAAGAAATACACTTATTTTTGTACCAAGATGGCTTCAACCCTGTTTTTAATGTCTTGGGCTCAGCAAAAAATAAATATAAGGAGCTTGTTGTATACTTTACACTAGGAAACTTAAGTGCTGGTAACAGGTCCAAAGTGGATACAAAATATTTGATCATGCTTATTCGGGAGAAAGTTTTCAAAAGAGTTGGAGCTAAGAAATGCTTTGAAAGACTTTTGGCTGAGTTAAAACAATTGCAAACTGAAGGAATCTTGTATAAAGGTCTTCAAGTTCCAGTGAAGGTTATCAATATGCTTGGGGACAGCTTAGGCCAGCATATGGTGGGTGGTTTCATCGAGTCATTTTCTTCATCATATTTCTGTAGGTTTTGTGAAATCACAAGAAAAGTGTTTAAGGCTTCTCCAACCATTACTAAACCTCAAAGGAGTAAAGAAAACTATGCAAGATATGTCCTCAAGGCTAACCTCACAGAAAAACCTGTCAAAGGCATAAAACAAACCTGTGAGTTCAACTCCTTAGGAAACTTCCATGCCGTGAGACATTTAGTATGTTGTTTGGCCCATGACATTCTAGAAGGTGTGGTTAAGTGGGACCTAGCTGGAATCATCAGGAACATGACTAAAAAGACGTGGTTTACTTACAAATTTCTCAACAAGAGGATTCAACATTTCAAATGCAATGGTATTGACTCCCGTAACAAACCAGCTTTTGTCAGGGCGGATGGTAAGAAGCTTGGAGGACATGCTGTCCAGAACTGGTCACTACTACGGCTGTTACCCTTCATTATTGGGGATAAAATGGAAGACTTGCATGACCCTAATGTAGAACTGTACGTATTACTCAAACAGTTAGTAGAATATTTCTGCAGCCACTCGTTCCTAAAGTCTGATATTCCATACATCAAAGATGTCTTGCTACCAAAATACTTTCAGTTGAGGTCAGTTGTTCTTGTTAATGCAAAATTATATCCTTTGAAACCCAAGCACCACTACATGATGCATTACCCAGAATTGATGCTTAAATATGGGCCCCTTATCCATCTCTGGACTCTTGGATTCGAACAGAAGCACAAGTTCTTTAAGCACGTATGCCGTATGTCTAGAAATTTTATCAATGTGGAATATACTTGTGCTTTGCGCCATCAACTTAATCTTGCATACCAATCAACTGGGCCTCTCCTCCCCAAAGGCGTAACTGAAGTAGGTGCTGTACCTCTGTCTCCAAATTCACACAAAGGCGAATTAAAAAGATTCCTAGTGCAACAAAACTTTAATGGTGAATACAGAGAATGTAGAGCAATAACAGTTGATGGTGTGTTGTATCGTAGAGAATTCTTACTGCTTCTTTCTGCAAATGAAAATAATATTGAATGTGGTTTGTTAAAAGCCATTTTGTGTTCAGAGAATAGTGTCAACTTTGTGTTGAAAATTTTAATGGCCACATTTGATGAGAATTTTGGAATTTGTACTCTCCCAAATGATTATTCCCAAATAGGAATATTTAGGATAGTGTCTCCCTATAACTTAAAGTATGCACAGCCACAACCTGTCTATAGTTTTAAAGGCAAACAGTGCATTTCATTAAAAGGAAAAGTCCTTTAAGTTTTGTTCCACTTGAAAAATAAATCAAATTTCAACAAGCAATCAATACTTTCTTTCCTTGAATTGAAAACTACCTACTTCCCGAAATACACAAGACAAAAATCTGGGAATATTGAAACAAAAACATATCATGTTTGATAATATGTATTTAACTTAAAACAAATACAATTTTGGTTGACAAACAACAGTTTTGACATCCTAGTAACATTTTTAAAATACCACTTCTATGAATAATTCCAGACACCACTTAAAAAATTGAGAACGGGAGAATAAACAGAGTTACATGTGTAGCTGAATGTGTGGTGAAATGACCCGCCAGCCTTCAATCAAAGTTCTTTCTTGCCTCTCCATAGAATATCTCCATCATGATGACTCGCAGGACCCCTGACCTGTTGGCATTAAACAGGTATTAACAGCAATTATACAAAACACTCTCTCTCTCTCTCTCTCTCTCTCTCTCTCTCTCTCTCTCTCTCTCTCTCTCTCAAAACTAAAATGTTATCCTGAGAAACAAACAAACAAAACACACACAAAAAACAGGTTTTGTAGTGAAATTATTCTTACCTTTAAGCAATTGCTACATCTGCATTCAATGGCTTATGAGTAAATGAGGCACCCCATGCTCTATGTTCCCTTCTTCTCTCTTGATTGTCTTGATTGAGTGGTCTGAAGCTGCCATTTCACTGAAAAGAAATAAGATGATCAGTTGCAGGGCCGGACTGGCCCACCGGGATACCGGGCGAAACCCCGGCGGGCCCTCGGGCCCGGCAGGCTCCTCTCGGGCCCTCGGGCCCGCAGGCGCAGGGCCCGGGATAAAGACTCAGACGGGCTTGGGATTTAGGCCCGGCCGGCGGCCGTGGGCCAGGCCTGCGATTTTGGGCGGAAAGCACAAAGCACATCAGAAACAAAAGGATGGCATGACGGTGACGCGTTGTGAAAGTGTTCTGCCAGCACCCTCTGTGCAATGCAACATGATTCTTGCCCAATTGTGTCCATTTTAAGTCAATTTGAGCAAATTGTCCATCCATAAAGTATCGCTTTCTGAGATATTTCCCAAATAACAAAAAACCTATCCCAGACTCTTTTTCATCTCAATGCAAATGGTTTGTTAGTAATTTTAATGCCTGCAATGACAATTTAAAAATTGTGGCAAGGGGTTGAATGTAATTTTTTAAAACATTTGTTCAAAAAGCAAAAGATTCGATAAACACTTTAAAAAAATTGACGACACCATCATTTTAGACTCCTTAAAGCATGCCCTTTTGAAAGCCCATGATGGATATGTGACTCGTCTGAGAACTTTGAAAACCTTACCAAAACTTTCCCTTTACACTCTCATTTCCTTACGGATGTACTACCTCCATAATACGGAGAATTTTGTGCAAGCGTAATATGGATCACAAATCATCTGTAATACGGATAAAATCATTCGTAATATGGATGATTTGATCCATACTGCAAACATGCCTTCATCCATAAGGTATGGACCAAATCGAGGGGGAAACGACTAAGGTAATCCGGCTGACAGCCGTTAGGTAATCCGGCAGAGTGTAATCCGGGGAAATTCGAAGTAATCCGGTGTTATCCGGGAAAATTTTAGGGTAATCCGGGGTAATCCGAGGAAAAAAGCACCGTTATCCAGAGGACACAACATAGGTAATCCGAGGTGATCCGGGGTAATCCGTAATCCGGCTGACACGAATATTGGCAGTCGTTTCCCCCTCGGACCAAATTCACCGTAACTTACGGATCAAGCAAAGTTTGTAATATGGATTAATTAATCCATATTACGGATGATTTTATCCGTATTACAGATGATTTGTGATCCATATTACGCTTGCACAAAATACTCCGTATTATGGAGATAGCTCATCCGTAAGGAAATGAGAGTGTACCGTTCAAAAAGTGCTAAAAATAATCATATCTCACAGGTTGGCTAAATGTTACAAGATTCAAAACCCTTTATACTGCTAGAAATTTTCACGGTAATTATTACGGATTTTCCCCGTTAATTTTTTACCAGGTCCGGCCGGATCGTTTTTATTGGGTACGGTTCCTCCGTACTACCTTTAACCGTATATTTCACATAAGCCTATAATTCAACTTTTTTCGAAGTTTCAAGAAACTGAAACTAAGGTATTGGTCATGGAAAACACCGTATTTTTCAGATACGGTCGTCCCGTCACAAAACTTTACGGGTTTTACGGTAGTATCTGGGGCATGGGGGTACAACGAAAAATTTGTAATACAAAGAAAATTCTGCAATACTAATATCAACTCCGTGCGACTGCTACTAGCGTGGCTTAAATGCTGTACAACACGTTTTGCCCCTGGGAGGTAGGCAAATCCGGGCCCCTGTCTGCTAGTTTCCCGCCGGGCCCCTGACCCCCCAGTCCGGCCCTGATCAGTTGCTAACAGCAGAAATAGCAGTTGGTAAATGCAGAAACAGACAACACTTTCTTGGCTTCAAAAATTACTTTTCACATTTAAAATTCTAAATGAAGCAAATTATTCTCTGTTAATACTGTAATCGAAATAAGACTTTAAGGCTTTAAAATTACTCTGACATTGATGAAGGATCTAAACCTACTCACATCAAGAGAACTATTTCTACTACAATGAATCGATTACAAGGAGTGTAGTCAATTTGTGTTAATCCACTCTTAAATGAACCATTTGACAGGTAGAAAAAATGCATCTCACAGAAGGGACACCCAGGGGAAAATGGAACCAAAAGTTGTTCTTGCACATAGTTCATTTCTAATTTTGCAACAAATGAATTAAGAGCTCCATACTTCAAGCAAAAGTCAAGATGATTTCAAACTATAATTCTGTTGTGATGACAGCATATGAGGTGTTCTAGATTGACTTAAGATGATATTTAAAGGGGGTCTTTTATTTTTAACCCTTTAACCGGCATGCAGTGATCGAAACTCGAAAAAAAATATTTCTTGATAGTTTCCGTCTATTTAGACCTCAATTATCACAATTTTAACAATTTTGAAGTTTGTTGCGCTTGCCTGTGTCATTTCTGAGTTGTATTCCAGGGAATACACTGCCGGTTCGCTCAGGTACTACGCAAAAGAAAAAGAGCGTTGGGGTGGGGGGCTAGGGGGCTCGTTTGGTTCACAATAGAGAGTATATTGTGCTAGGACTTAAAGAAGATCCTGCGTCATCATCAATGTGAGTTATTACGAGCTTTACAGGCAACATATAGCAAATTTCTCAAATTTTCTTGATTTTGCGTACAGGGATATCCGCTTTGATACGTGTTTTTGTTTTTTATAAAGGACACGTGTTGTGCTTTAGGTGTTACCCCGTAACCAACTATTTCTAGTATAAATCACGCGAGATTGGAGCTTTTACACGAAATAATAGAGTTGTTTTCTAGGGAAGACATTGCCGGTCGCGCTTGTTGGTCACGAGCATAATCAACATGCGTTGTCCGTTGTGTCCCTGTGGGTGATAGAGATCGCGTTCGTGGTGACAAACATTATTTTGTCCCCACGATGTAGTTAATACGGTGGAGGCTCTGGCCATTCAGAGGTGGGCCGCGAAACGGCGGCAGGTTTGTAGTTCAGAGAGAGTCACCAGAGCGCGCAGCGATCGACCGATTCCCAGACAAGTGACGATCGCTCACGACGTCACGCTCCCCCACCCCTCCTCTCGAGGGCGGCGGGAAGCGGATGGAGCTTGAATGCTACCACCTTACCAGATTCACAGAACACGAATACACGAGAAAAACAGAACCACGTCGATGTTTAAAAAATGAAACTCAATGCTTGCACGCCTTACGTCAAATTCACTCGTCAGTATCTGATCTAAAATATTTGTAATACGAATAACGCAAAACACAATTTGCGTGCCAGTATTATGCATTGAGCGCGAGGTACGATTGGGTTCGCTGGCTCGCTTTCGTTTGAATCGTCCCAACTGCCTAGCCATCAGTAGCTGTAAAATGCCGCCAAGCTGCTGTGTAGTTGGATGTCATACAGGACGGAAAAGAAAACGAGATGGTGGTGATTGTGAAAAGCATGTTGAACTGCAGGTGCCTAGGGATGAAGTGAGTTCTGTCAGGAACATGAATAAGTCAGGTGTTTTCATCAAATAGTTGGAATCAGCTGATTGTCAAAGCTAGCAGCTGATACCCAACCTCCATGTTTAAAAGCCCACAGCTTACTCAAATAAATACTTTTGTCAATCAGCTTATAATGCAAACACCATTTTCATTGTCTTATTCAGACGAGTAAAAAACTTCTTTTGTGGACATAATAGAAGCAAACATTGTAGAAAATATTTTGTGGAATTGCTTTTGAAAGTAGTCCTAACTCTCTAACATAAGATAGAGAGTAAATGACAGAAAACAAATAGTTTAATGAAATTCCAATTACATTACTGCATTGTTATTATTATTACAGGATCAGTTTAATGAATGGAAAAAAGTAATTCCTAATTCAACTGCTAAAAGCAAAGTGTGCTCTCTTCACTTTTGGGACTACGAAGTCATCAGATTTACTGAGATTACCCTAAGAGACGGTTCAAAATTCAGGTCACCAACAGTGCCCCATGTTACTAAAAATGCAGTGCCATCGAGATTCCTATTCAGAGCCTCAAGTAGCCTTGAGTGTGAAAGAGGTCTCAAATCACCTTCCAGCCCCAATTGCTCTCCCAAGCGATGTACTGTCACAGACCTCATTGTTTCTACTGATCCTCATGGGTACATTTAATGATAATTTGTAATTATTTCTTCATTGATCATTTCCCTCTCAATGAACTATTCCCATTATTTCAATTTGTTAGACACTCTGATTGGATTGAAGTAAAGAGTAATGAAATGGATACAATAAGCCCTCCTAGTTCTATTCAATTTGAGTCTGAAAAAGAGGATCAAGAAAAAGAGAGCCCTCCCTCTTCAATTTTATTAGGGTCTGAGATTGAGGCTGGAGAGAAAGAGAGCAGTGCACATTCTGTTAAAAGCTGTAGTTCTGGTGAAACTTCTACTTTTACAAGGTATGCTATTTTAGTTTTAATTATTATTTTTTCTTTTTTTTCCCTTTTCTTTTCTTTAAGGTAGATAGTTTTGGTATCCGCTCTTTCTAACTCTTAATTAAAATTGTTTTAATGAGTAGCTCAGGTTCAAAATCAAAAGCAAGTGGCAGTACTGGTAGTACTGGTAGTACTGGTAGTAGCACTTCAGAAACCTCAAGCTCAACCAAATCTTCACAGATTTCAATTCCAATAAGGTAGTTCACCAGAAAATATGTTTCTCATTGTTAGTTCAAAATCATATTTTTTTTAATATTTTTTTTTTCTTTTTTGATAAAGCAAGCAGTTTAAGTTTGATCATAGCTATAGCAAAGAAATCCCATACAATCTAGAAAGGCTGATGCAAACTTACAAACAAGTACTTCTTCCCACCAAAACTTGGAGTGCAATTCAGTATCAGGATCAAAAGACAGCTTTTGTGCATCACAATGTGCATTTTGAAACTGACAAGGCTGTTGTATTCCATTCATCCATGAGGCCAGATGTCTATTTTTGCAAGATTAATTATCCTGATCCTCCTCTTATCAGCACTAAAACAGATCTGGAGGAGTTTTTGTTAAAGGTTGATAGGTTGAGTCCTTGTGATGGATCTCTTGACAGTGGAGAACGGTCAAAAGGTTGTAGGGGCTATGTTAACTGCAACCCACATAGACAAATTAAAAGATGTGAGCCGTGTAGGAATGACAGGAGACGTCTGCAAAAGGGAATAAAAGTTAAAGTTAATAAAGAAGACAGAAGGAAAAAAATACTGACAAATTACAGAAAGAAAAGCAGGAGGAAAACTAAAAGAGTAAGCTATTAACTATTAACAGACTAACAATTTTATTTTTTGAAATATTCCTATTATTGTTTTTGTTTTAGATTGAGTCTCTAAGAAAAAGATTACAGGAATGCTTAGAAAAATGTGCATCAACAACGGAGAGTGACTTAGAGGCTTATGTTAGTAAAGTTCCGAAAGAGCAGCAAGAACTGGTGAAAAATATCTTTATGGCGGCAAAATGCAAGAGCTCAAAAGGACGAAGATATTCTAGAGAGTTTGTTTATCAATGCATGGTCATGCGAATCAAAGGGCATGCTCTTTATAGAAAATTAAGGAGGGAAAACAAGTTGCCTTTACCTTCTGAAAGAACTCTGAATAAATATATGAAAGCACTTAAACCAGAATATGGGTTTCAAGAAAAAGTTTTTTCAGCTATGGGTCTAAAAGGAAAAGGTCTTGATACATCTGAAAGACACGGTATGATAGTTCTAGAAAATTGTGATTATCACTTTACAAAAAAAAATAATAATAATAATTCAATATTATTTACCTACTAGGTTGCCTGCTTCTAGATGAGATGCAATTAGATGCAGCTCTTTGCTTTAGAGCTGATCTGTGCAAAGTTGTAGGTTTAGTTGACCTGGAAAAGTACACACCCCCAGATCAGGAGAAGAGGCAAGGTGATCATGGTCTAGTCCTCATGTACCAGCCGTTCAAGGGGCAATGGGTCCAGACTTTAGGGGCATTCTTGAGCTCAGCAACAGTGCCAGGGTACATACTGAGAAATATTATCCTAGAGGCGGTTATTCTTCTGTATAATCAAGGGTTTACCGTGGATATTGTGATTTTTTTTTCACCGGTGTGTAGTTTGAACCCCCAGGGAAGATATCCTGAGGGAATAAAGTTCCTAGCTCCAATACTTTCGGAGTTATAGGGAATTTCCATGACCTCCAATTTTGATCCATGTTTGGGTGGGGGTACCCAAACATGGATCACCAAGCTAGACTGTTGTCCTTCACATATGTGATACACAACAGTGTTAGGGGAAGGCAACTTTTTTTGTTTTATCCCAAAACAACCCCTTCCCCCTTTTAGGGGTTGTGATCCATGTTTGGACGCTGACCCAAACATGGATCAAAACTTAGGCTTGTTTGGATACGTTTTGCAGGCTCGTCTGTCTGCGAAATAAATAGTTTCTCATACCAACGTGTTTCTCTCACTATTCTGCTCACGAAATTACAACTTGCTTCCGCCCATTTGCATCTTCGGGGCTGATATAGGGCCTGGGAAAGTGGCATTTCTTTAACGAGAAATTCGATTATTTTCTATATATCCTAACTAACCACGTGACATAGACCCTCCGATTCGTCGTAGAAATGTTGCCTGAAACCTGTTCTATAAACTTAAAACATACGCTTTTGAAATTATTGTATTTTCTTGCTCAGTCACGTGATCCTTAAGGCGCTAAGAGTGGAAAGAGATCTGATGTGTGCGCCAGGTTGCCTACCCGGACCTCTCGTAAGGCGCAATGGAAGATGTAAACGCTTGTAAAAAGTTTCCTATTGGAAATTTGTGCTGTTTGTTTGCATTAATCCCTTTATTTTGGTCATATTTTGCCGTGTGCAAAGTGGCATCACGCATGAACGATTTCTAATGACTGATATTGAGGCGCAAACTAAAGAAGTTACTTGAGCACTGTTCGAATTCTATGTTTTTACCCCTACCCGCATTTTCAAAATACTTAAGGTAAAGGATCAAAACCTTCAGAGTCTTAAAAGGCATATCTTAAAGTGTCTTCTCGTCGAGTATCAAGTATTTCCTCCGGTTAGTTTTCTTACAAATAGGAAATAAGTAGAGTTATGTATCTTGCCTTGTCTTTTTGCGCGCTTTGACGAGGTCTGTTGTGCAGACTGTTTTTCGGAGAGCTCCAGCGGGCAGAGGAGCGAGCAGACAATAAAATGTCACATACACATATTGTTGCATATGTAGTCGTCTACCTGAGGAACTTTGAAATTTTTAATTCAGTCGACCCAATCAGCCGTTAGAGCCCGCCAAACAGAAATGATCCAAGTTTGGTACCTGATCCATGTTTGGTACTTTTACCCTAAAGACAATCTGGAATAGAGTTGTTTCCAGAAAAATATTAAGTGTTCGTATCAATCACAAGCTCTCCTATAAAAACTCAATAAGTGTTCGTATCAATCACAAGCTCTCCTATAAAAACTCAATGAATTACTAGATTAAAAATAAGAGTGTTACGTTTATGCAGTTACCAGAGGGAATCATTAAACTGTCTCATTGGGAGGCAGTCATAAAGCACAATGAAAAATACCCTGTCAAGCAGTGTTGGACTCTGAAAGTGGACCATTTACAGCCTTCAAATTATCAGAAGATGAATGTAAAAATGGCATTTGAGGTAATACATACAAAAATGTTGCAGTGTATTCCATGACTCATATGATCCAAGTTTATGACATTTTCTACTGTTGCACCTCAGTTTTTTGGTGAGAATGTTCTTGCCTCTATGAAACTGTTGAAGGAAAAAAATATTTATCCAGAATTAACTGATTGCGGACCAACATTGAGATTCATACAAAGAATGTCAAATTTAATCAAGGCCATGAACTCTAAAGATATTCGAAACTCCCTCAGAGCTGATCCAAACTGTCCACAAAACAAGGTTTCACTCAAATTTTCTAATTATTAGTTACAGTTGAACATAGACAGTTCTTTAAAGTTAAGTTAATTTTTATTTCAGATCCTGACGGATTTCCTTGTATATTTAGAGAGCATGCATGAGATTTCTAAAACAAAGCATCCATATGGACCTAAATCAAAAAAAGTTGTACCTCAGGGAACAGTTGTGAAGCAGAGGAAAACTAAAACCAGTGGTCAGCGCATATTTGTTGGGGCCGAAGATGAAATAACATCTGACGCATTTTTAGGCCTATATGTTACAATAAGGGCCACACTGGAGCTGGTGAAATATTTATGTAATGAAATAGGCTTCCAATTCTTAATGACAAGAAGGCTCAACCAGGATGCCTTGGAGGTAGATTCCTAAAAAGAAAATTAAACATATAAGAAAGTTTTCATTATTACTTTAAGGGATTGATTTGACAATAAAAATAATTTACTTGTATTTACCAACAGCATTTCTTTGGAGATATAAGAACAGCCTGTGGCTCTGGCTCTCACCCTGATCCTCTTATCTTTATTCAACTGTATAGACTTTTATCTCTGTACTCTCTGGTCAAGCCACCACGGGGTAGTAATGTTTCTGGTGGAGAAATCTTTGAAGCACTTGTACAACTGCAAGATTTAGAAAGAGATAAAAGTCAAGATAATAAGGAAAAGGTCATTAAATTAATTGATAGTATAGTTGAAGAATCATGCATAGCTGACTCACCTGAATCCTTGGGCCAATTCACTCCTGAAATGACATCAGAGAAAATAAATGAAGAAGCTCTATCTTTAATGGCAGGGTATGTTTCATTTAAAGTAAAAAAAATGAAGCCAGCAAAAACATGTGCAACCTGTGCAGAAAGTCTTGTTTGTCCCAACTCCGAGTCTCCAAAAGAAAGAGAGCGTCTGATTGAAATAAAAACACACGGAGGCCTGTTGCGACCATCTGATTTGGTCTATGGCATTATACTTCAGGTACCACCTCTGAAACGAAGGAGAATTTTCCTTATAGTTATACTGTTTATGTTCTTGATTACTTCAAATTCAAATGCATGTTTGCAGGTTGAGCCGGGTATTATACATACCACTAGCCAAGAAAGTATTCACACAAATACCATATTTTCAATCTTGGAAAATATACGGGACCATGCTGTATTTCCTGCGACTGGCTGTGATGAACATCACAAATCGTTAATATCAGCCATTGTCACATTTTACCTCACTGTGCGGATGCATTTTATTTGTAGGGATGTTAACAAGGAAACAGCCCTGAGAAAAAAAAGAAACAAAAATATGGCAAAGATGGCAAGGTTGCAGACAACTTTAGCACCAACAGGTTGGCTTCTTACACCTCTCAATCACAAAACGCAGATTACATCTTGATCCTCACTCACTTCATTCTCTGCACAGGTGGTGATGCAGATATTGGTATCCAGTTAGAATAATCCTTCACTTAGTCGAACTGATCAATCTAGTCTTTATAGACTGTCTATGTTTTACAATTATTTTTATACATTGTTATTTTGTTTCACTTCGCTGGAAGTTGGAATCAATGTTTTAACCTGTTTCGTTTGCAAAAGAGATTTTATTATTTGTTGAATATTTCGGCGGAAATGCAGTATATCGAATTATCTTGAATTATCTTCAAACAGTTTAATCATAAAATATCATTTACCTAACTCATGTTTGAAACCTTCTTGATTATAACCTCTTGATTCGTCAGTTGCCAATAACACTGCGACTTCTATTGCTCTTTTCAATAACATCTCGAGCTCATTAAAATTCGCGGAAGGTAATAGTGAGGCAGATGACTCAGTCCAAGTAAGTTAAAACAGCGTTTCATGTACTAAACTCATTTCTAACGATAACTCAAACCACACACATTCGAGACTCGACATAAACAAAAACAAAGCCGCCGCTGCTACTGCAGCCGCCAAAAGTGGTCGTGACGTCACGGGCGATCGTCACTTGTCTGGGAATCGGTCGATGGCTGCGCGCTCTGGTGACTCTCTCTGAACTACAAACCTGCCGCCGTTCCGCGGCCCACTCTTAGCACCCCCAGCGGCCGAAGAGCCTCCACCGTATTAACTACATCGTGTTTGTCCCCCCCCCACAACAAAAAAACACTGAAATTGACACTTTACCCGCCCTTCGCCCTTTACCAGCATAGCGTGATTCTACAGGCTGCTTCTGGGATGACAAGCCTGTATGTTGGGTTGCCTATGTTCCCTACGGCAGGCGCTCGAGTGCTGCAGAAGGAGAGGGAGAATTTGAAGGACCGTGTGCGAGGGGTATTGCCGGGGAACAAACGCCAAACGCGCCTCGCCGTCACCCCTGCCGTCACCCTGGCGGGAGGACGCAAGTGTCCGCGGCTATCCCCCGCGGGGCGAGCCGCGGGGATAGGGATAGCCGCGAGGCGAGATGCGTCAAGTTACCAAGGGGTGGCAAACTCATGTATTTCTGTGTACACTTGCCTTGTAATTCTTGTATTTCTTGGTATTTTTTGGTATTTTTCTTGTATTTTTGTTGAGTATTTCTATGTATTTTTGTGTATTGTACAGTATTCCCTTGTATTTTTAGTGTATTTCTAGAAATACACAGGTATTTCTGTGTACACGTTCTTTTCGAGTTGGCCGCCCCTTGCAAGTTACTTCCTGCCCCGCGACTCGGCCTGGCCCACGGCTGCACAGTCGCACCCGCCCGCAGCACGACTTCTTGTTGGAGCGGTATCCTGCGTTACAATGCGTGGTCTGAAAGGCGTTGTACGATTCTTCGTCAAGAAAATAATAACGATGCCGTCAAGCCGGCCGGGTATGTCTGCTTTACTATATACTAACAGTAAATAAAGTTGCGCCATGAGAGTAACATTCATCGAGTGTAAAAAACATTTATAGAAAAAATAATGTTTTGTACTTTTCCGCTCGTTCATGTGGTGCCTGGACTTGCGAGCTCCGGAGGAGCTGCCTGTTCCGAACGGGAAATGAGCATTGCTGTGTGCGATCTGAGCTGCGACACCTAAAGGTATGTACCGGTTCTCCCACATTACACTTGGCAGTAGGTTGCCTATGCACTGGCTGTAGGCGTTTTAGGGCAAAGGGGGGAGGGGCGGGGTGGGCAGGTGGGCCGGTCATGTCCACCGAGCAGGAAGGGGGTCCCAGGAATTTAATTCCTGCTTCCCCTGCGCTTTGGCTCTCCGGGTAGGCCGCCACCCTCACACAAGTGCTTGGCGGGTTGGCCTATCCAGTGTGTCGCAGGCGCTCTCATTAGCCTCGCCTCGGGAACGTCCATTGTGGGAGTGGGGACACCATAACAATACTTCTTTTTGATCTTTTTGTCAATAGCAACTCCAAGAAGCTATGATGGAGAATGAAATCGCAGTGGCCCACCGCATGAATGCTTTGGAGGCACGGCTGGAAGCGCGTGACCGACAGTACTCGGAGCTCCAGCAGCGCCACGACGAGCTCCTTCACCGCTACGATGAGCTGCAGCAACGTCATGAGCAGCAGCAGCAGTGCCTTGAGCAGCAGTCGCAGATCTGCACTGAGCCGGTGGCGCGCCAGCAGAATGCCTCCACGGAGAGGCGGGATGTCGGTGTAAGTTTTTTCATGACTTGCATTTACTTCTAGAGTGATTCCATGTCAACGGTACACTGAAAAAAAAGTTGTCTCCAGAATCAACCTTTTTTTGTTGGCTCTCCTATTGTACAAGACTCAACCCTGTAAATGTCAGCTCACTAGGTGCACCCAGTCTGGAGTTATAAAATACTACCATTTCGGTACTATGTAGAAATGAGCTATAGGTAAAAGTAGGGAAGGAGTCATGGTACCGACTTTCCACTTGGTATGCAGCCTGTTAGGTGTCAGTAGATGAAAAAAAAATTAAATTTTTTTTTATTTTTATTTTTCAATTTTTTTTTATCTACTGACACCTAACAGGCTGCATACCAAGTGGAAAGTCGATACCATGACTCCTCCCTACTTTTACCTATACCTCATTTCTACATAGTACCGAAATGGTAGTATTTTATATCTCCAGACTGGGTGCACCTAGAGAGCTGCCATTTACAGGGTAGAGTCTTGTACAATAGGAGAGCCAAAAAAAAAAACAAAATGGTTGATTTTGGAGACAACTTTTTTTTTTCGGTGTACCGTTGACATGGAATCACTCTCTAGTCTTTGCAGTTCTAAGTCACACTAATTGCTTTTGTAACATGCATTAATTTTCTGTTGTTTCTTTTCTTTTTCAGGTTCAGACAAAGTATGTTCATTGTTCTGTTTTTAACTCTGAGGGAAGTGCACCTGACTGCATAATTTCTTGAAAACAATGCTATGTGTTAATCATGCGAAGTACCTAGTCTATAGATTATGTACTTGTACTCAATGTTTTTACTATAATGTTTAATGAATTTTAGAATAATACGGTATGAATATAGTTTTGTAAATTAAGGACAACAAAGTTCTTTGGAAGACCTCAGTCAAAACTATTATTTCAAATTGTAAGATACAAACATAGCAAACATGCCTTCAAATTAAGGACAATAAATTTCTTTTGAAAACATCAGTCAAAACTATTATTTTAAATATAAAATACAAAACATGCTCCCAAATTTAGGACAATAAAGTTCTGTCAAAATTATTATGCAATTACAATAAACATACATAGCAAATAAATTCTTTGGGACGGACTGCAGCTCACAGCAATAGGTAATAAAGAAATCTACAATAAACGAGACACACAACAAGGAATATCAAAATTTGTTACATTCTTATCAAGCACCATCAGCAAAAATATTATATTCACTTTCAGCGTCACTTTCAAGTGTGTTGTCAGGGGTACATGCTTTCTTCTTGCGTACAATGTTCTTTTGGATGTGAAACTGAGTGAAACAATTCCTGCAGCTTTCAGCATCCTTGCTGACGACAAAACACAGGTACACTTCACACTTTGAGCACTTGCACCTGGTGAGAGCAGAGCAAAACCTACATCGATGCTGCTTGTTATCACTTACTATCCAGTGATTGTATCCATCAGTTCTTATGGCATCTACAGGTCTAGGCAGGATCGGCCTTCTCACTTCATGTTGAGAAAGAGGGCGCCGCAATGATGGTCTCCCTCGAGATCTTTGACTAGGTGCCATCAGAGCATTACTAACAGATAGTGTGAAGTCTTTCAGATTCTGAAATTTGGCTATTACACCCAGAAGACCACAATCTCTCTTGTATAGTAAATAAGCATTACACATCGCCAAGTCATGAGCAAACCCAAAGAGTGGGAAATACCATCGTTTTGCTCTGATAGGAGTAGATAACATAGTTCTATATAGGGATTGAAAGGTCGGAAAAATTTCCGGAAAAATTGGAAACATTTCCGGAAAAATTGGAAATTTTTCCGAGCTATAAATTTCCTGGAAAAATATGGAAAAATATTTTCTTCTGTTTTTATGAACTTGTGAAGTGAAATCAGTGAAATTACAAATATAGTGAAAAGAAAAATAGTTTTCAAGTTGTATGAGGTTCTTCATGATTATGTAGAGGGTATCCCTTAATATAATTACACTGGTAAAACAAATGTGCAGCTTTCCATACTTAAAGTGTGCTTTTTACAACTTTGCACATTACATGGTGTCGAGTTTTACTAGACATTACAATAACGTCTAAACTTTGAACGTCTCGCAAGTGTCGAATGTTTGCACACTTGGACACATGCACCAGCTATTGGGAAGCCATAACAGACATCGAGTAACTGCAAACTAAATGGTGTGCAGTTTATTGAACGTTTCGGAAGTGTTGAAACATTGCACACCAAATGACGTTTAGTTAAGCTCGACACCTTCAAGTGTGCATTGCACATTTGCAGTGATAAACCAAGTGTTCAACCCTTCAACACTTTTAAGTGTTCAAATACCATTTAAACAAATAAAAGTGTTCAACAGAGTTGTCGTGCACGTAAAAGTGTTCAACTCAGAAGTTGTGCACTTGTAAGTGTTCAACTCCACAGCTGCACACTTCCCCGATACAGTGCGTCCAAGCTAAGGAAGTGTGTAACCGGGGAGTTGAACACTTTTAAGTGCACAACTTCTGAGTTGAACACTTGTAAGTGTACAAGAACTCTGTTGAACACATTTATATGTTTAAATGGTATTTGAACATTTTAAAGTGTTGAAGGGTTGAACACTTGGATTATCAGTGTGAAACTAAACACCATTAATGTATTAAAACTAAAGATTTGTTTTACCAGTGTAACATTATTTTAATTGAAAGATATACAATCCACAACGGTGACAACGGGGCGAGAACCCGCATCGACGACAGATTTATTTATTTATTTATGTATTGCCTCAGCTTTTAGGTCCCATGAGCTACAGCGAGTTCTGATCAATTATGAAGCGATTAGCGAAATAAGACATACTGATGTTTGCTGTTTTCTCTAAAACGAATCCTAACGCGATAGGAGAACTTAAAATTATTTATTATTTCAAAATAAGAGAAAAATGATATTTTTCCAATTTTTCCATTTTTTTCGGAAAAATTGGAAATATTTCCAAAAAATATTTTTCCGGAAAATTTCAATCCCTAGTTCTATATTGATCACTCAAGTCCACAACTCCCATAGAAGAGTTATAGGTCAATATTGCACGTGGAATATTTATGAGCACTCTGGACTTCGAAGCTTTGTCCCACCTCAGGACCGCTCCCAATGGCTGGACACCTGCACGAGTGCCAGCCAAAGACACAACTTTGTTATCCAACCATTTCATTACAACAACTCCTGTCTTGCTCACCTGGCTCTCAACATATCCCCTCGCCTGAGTGCGCAGAAGATCCTTGTCAGGCTTTAGGGGGCAGTTTTCCATACGATTACTTTTGATTGTTCCAAGGCTGCAGATATTAAGTTCAGACTGTAGGTAATTAATTAGTGGGAGTCCCGTGTACCAATTGTCAAAGGTTAAAGATGATGACTTAGGATTTTTTATGCATTTACTGAGAGCAATTATAGCCATGGCCCCTACACCCATTGTTTTCTCTTGAGGCAACAAATTTTCTTGAGAGAAAGTATCAGCTCCAGAGTAAAAAATGAAGTCATAAAGCATCCCACTTGCTCCCGCCAATCCAAAAAATTTAAAGCCCCATTTAGAGCTGGGCTTGTTTGGTAAATACTGACGCAGACAACCAGCATACCTGCCTTTATAACCCACCATTCCTTCATCAGCACTCAAAGTTGACTCTTGCTCTAAAGTATTTATCTTGGCTCGCATATGGTTAAGAATAGGCCTGACTTTTCTGAACGGGTCAGTTCCTGGTTCATCTGAGTTGTCAACAAAATGAATATGTGACCGAATCTTCTGGAAGCGCCTATAGGACATCACATCAGCAACCTGCTTCACGTAAGTATTAGAATTCCAATAATCTTCTATGGCTGGAAGGGACACGACACCCATATACAGAATAATGCCAAGAAAAATCTTCAGCTCTTGAATTGTGATAGCAGCATTATTGTTTATGTTTTCTTGAGTGAAGTAAAGATTGGTCTGTTCTACTATGAGAGAAAGTATGGCTTCATCAAAATAGTATGAAAAGTAATCAAGAGAATCCTTCTCTTCTTGCGGTGTGGTAAATGGTGGATGGGGATCGAGTACTTTCTCCTCAATATCTCCTTCCCGCCACATTTCAGCTGAAGCATTCTCTTCACTTTCACTTAGTTCTAGAGAGTTGACAGGAGAATGGTTTTTACACAAATCAGAGGCTGAAATTAGAAAAAAATAAATTATTAAGTAGTGTATAAACACAGGTAAAAAAAATCAATCAATCAAAAGATGAGGGCACAGTATTACCAGTTTGATAATTTGGTTCAGTTACTGTTTTTGAAACAGTTTGAAGGCTAGCAGATCTCGTTTCTTTGGCAAGCTGAGCTTTCACAATGGGAACTGGATAAATGTAATACTAAAAATAAGTCAACCATTTTTATACAAAAGGGAACTGGGATTTAAAACTATATTTACCTTTTCTGTCAGGGATTCTTGACTTATTGTTTTTGTTGGAGTTGACAGCACTAAGAACATTTCTTGTAGCAGTGTCGCAGCTGTGCAAAATTCTTCCAGTTTCTGGTAAGTTTGCTTGAATATTATTTCTTGTTCTTCTTGATCTAGTTGAGAGTGGGGATCCCTTGTTGAAAACTGCAATGTTTTGCAAAATTTCAAGATGAGAAACCCTTTAAATTTGATTCCAAAACAGAAGGAAATTATGTTAACACCAGATTCATTGTAAAAATACTTACTGTTGTCCTGGTTATTGTTACTGTCACGAATAGTTTTTATCTTATCAGCTAAAAACAAAAATGTTTGTGATAAAAGAATTGAAACAAACAAAAAATACAATGCTAATGCTGTATAGAACCCAAACCAGATAGGTGACATGCAAAACCTACCTAACATTTGCAATGGCATATCATCGCTGTCACTGTCAGAGGCTAATGTCCCATCACATAATTTTCCATGAACTTTTGAAACCTGCTTGTAAACTGGAATGTTGGACTGAGTATGTGGAACTGCAAATGAAAAAGAAATGAGACAAAAGAAATATTTTAGGAAAAGATACAAAAAGTTTTAAAAAGACTTGTTTTACCAAGTACTCTAGCGGGATTTTCTTTTTTTTCAGGGCTTGTCGCCAACATGTCCATATCATCTAGAAAATATTACAGGGATAAGATGGAAAAGTAACAAAACATGGGTAAGCTAGATAATTGAAACCCAACAGGATACAGCGAGACATTCTTACCAGATCCACTAAAGGTGAGCACTGGACAGTAGTATTGACTATCAGTCTCTTCAGGTGCAGTTTTTGTTTTCTCTATAGCAGGTATCATTGATTCTCCAAGATGCATGCTAACATTACTGTGGCCTTCAGCAGGAGATGACGTTTTCATTGATGACTGATTGCCATCGGCTGATAAATTTGAAAAATCAAACAATCTCCGGCTCACTACTCTCTGACCCCGGTTTGGTTCTAAAAAGTATAAGAAATGAATGAGGATATTTTTCCAAGTTGTAAGATAATAAATAAAACACACTCTAAAACACTATTATTAATCAACTTACCTCTGTTCTCTTTTGAAAACCTATCCTGAACTGAGAATTTAGTAATTCTGTACTTGCGAACAACCTGAAAAAAATACACATTGATTGATGCTCAGATATGAAATTAAATTTGTATGAAAAATAAAAGTATTTATCCAAAAAAATACTTTGTTTTCTTCATGTTCAGGAGATGGGAGAATAACTGTTGAATCCGGTGAACAATTCCTCGGCCACCTTGGTGATGATTCATCCTCATCTCCAGATGTGTTGGAATCAGTACTGTTGATTTCAGCTAAGACATGGCGGTCTTTTTGTTGCAAATCTCTGTCACCTCCATCATCATCAGATCCATCTGACTCCACATTGTTGATAGGGACAACGGTCTTAAAACCCTTGTGATAAAATCGCAAGCCATCAATCGGCATTTTGATGTTGCTCCCTGTGGACAGAATATTCACTATAAGTAAGCAAAATTAATATTATCAGTGAACAGAATATAAATTTAAAACAAATAAAAAATAGAACTGAACAGTGCGAGGAAAGAAGTACAGAGCAGAAGTGCTGTAAAGTGCAATAGGGGCAAGTATATACTAGAACATTCCCATTGTTTACAAGTGTTAACAACCTAACCTCAAGGGTGCAAAACCCAGCAGCCAGTTTCGGAAACGTGTAAGAATTCACTGGAAACCAAAAACAAACTCAAAGCGCAATTTTTTTTTACATTATTTTGATGAACTGGAAACAAAACCTAACCCCACAGCTACAAGATACTAACAAAACAACTTACGACTCGAATGGAAGGTATAACATTAGTTTTGTGACTAAATTAAGGCAAAGCTACCCAGTTCCGTTATGACTGCTGCCTTTTCAAATCTAATTGTCACGATTGAGATAAAGTGATCATAGGAGATAAAAAGACAGAAACCGCACGTCCCGACCCGGTAGTGTATTCCCCTGAATACAACTGCTTTGACGAGAGTTTTCGGAGAGAAAAATTTCGCTCTAGACCAACGTAATGGTTCTAATACATCCCCTGATACTTAATTCAACACAAAAACATAGTGTCAAACTATTTCAGTAACTTACCTGGCCATGAAATATCTCGGTGTGTACCTCCTTACAAGAAAGATGCGCTAGGATGGCGGCGTCAGTACGATTGCTTACACACACAAACACCAGTCGACTCGATCCGTTCGATACCTCGAGACTCGATTCACGGAAGTTCACTCTATCGATGTGTGTCGCGCCCAGGGCGGTAATTTTAAAACAAAGACCACTAGAACGACTTAAAGTAGCTGTATTCCGTGGAATACATTGCCGGTTAAAGGGTTAAGAATGTACTATGAAGATGGTTATGAGCACCACAACGTGTTGCTCCACTTTGTTCAACTAGTCTTATTCAACATGCAATATCAAACCTCGTTCTAAGCCTTCCTTTTGTGCTGCTACGCTCCATGGTTACTTCTGCCACTTAAATCCTGAATAGCTCCTTCCACGATGGTGTGTTGTTGCCGCATAATAGAAGATCCAAAGACCAGGAAACCTGGAACAATTTATTCGTAGAGGACAAGTAGGTTGCAGATCAGAGCAGGAAATTCCTTGAAGATTTCACACAATTTAGTTGGATTTAAAAAAAAATGACTAAGATAGGCATGACCTAGAGCTAAATACTTCAAGTAAACTAGGAGTTGATTTCAAACTATAACTCTGATGATAGCCCATGACAACAAGTAGGTTTGAAAATTCAAGTAGGTCAAATATTTTTTTGTTATAATTTAAAAAAAAACAACAACAACAAAACATGAGGCATGATATGGGTTCCATAACACATTCATCCATTTTATGTAACTAATCTTATGCAAAAACAAACCTCATTAAAAGCCTTCCTTTTGTGCTGCGTCACAGTCCATGGTTACTTCTACAAGTAAAATCCTGAATAGTTTCTGCTCCTCACACGATGGGGTTGTTGCCAGATAAAAGAAGATCCAAAGACTAGGAACCCTGAAACAATTTATTAGTACAAGTAGATAAAAAGAATTCAGATCAGAGCAGAATATTTCTTGAAAGATTTCACGCAATTTGGTTGGTTAAAAAAAAAAAGAGAAAAAGATGACTGAGACAGGCCTAATCTAGAGCTAAATACTTCACGTAAAATGAAAGTTGATTTCAAACTAAAATTCTTCTGTGATGACAGCATGAAGTGTTCTAGACTGATTTAAGATGATATTTAAAGTAGGTCTAATATTTTCAAGAATGTACTAGGTAGATGGTCAAGCACCACAACATGTGGCTCCATTTTGTTTAACTAATTTTATTCCACATGCACTATCAAACCTCGTAATGAGCCTTCCTTTTGTGATGTTACGGTCCATGGCTATTTCTTCAACTTAAATCCCGAATAGCTACTTCCACAATGGTGTGTTGTTGCAGCAGAATAGAAGATCCAAAGACCAGGAGATCTGAAACAATTTGTCAGAAGAGGATAAATAGGTTGAAGACACAAGAAGTCAAGTTTCTTGCACGATTCCACATAATCTGGTTAGAATTTTTTTTAAATTGCTGAGATGGGCATAACCTAGAGCTAAATACTTCAAGTAAACTGAGAGATGATTTCAAACTATAACTCTGATGATAGCCCATGACAACAAATAAGTGTGACAATTCAAGTAGGACAATTATTTATTTATTAAAAAAAATAATTTTTTTTTAAAAAGGTGAGGCATATGTTTTGAGTTCCATGACATGTTCATCCACATTATTTAACTAGTTTTATACCATACCAAACCTCATTAAAAGCCTTCCTTTTGTGCTGTCACAGTCCATGGTTACTTCTAAAACTCAAATCCCACACAGGATGGGGTTGTTGCCGGATAATTGAAGATTCTATGACCACGATACCTAAAACAATTTATCAGAAGAGGATCAGTAAGCTGCAGACTAGAGCAGTAAATTTCTTGCAAAGATTTCACACAAAGTGGTTGCAGAGGTGGAAGGCATACGAAAAATGAATCATTAGAAGCCATTTTCATGTGTGGTTTGCCAATACCAGCATAGTGATTTCTATTGCCAAAATGTAGTCAAAATGTCAGTTGACTTTGCGTAGTTTCTCTCGGAAAGCAAAGGGTAAATGAACTTGCGAGGCTCAAGTATGGAAAGCATTCGCAAGCAAGACGCAGGAAATTTGTACCAGAACCTCAAGCCAAGCACTAGGTTAGGTTCTCACCTGAGGAATCATTGTACGCCGCAAAAACGAACATTGCCCATGATTTAAGGTGACACGAGTAAAAAAAAACAACGCGACGAGGCGGGTGAGAAGTCGCATTAACACCGTCACACAAGCCTAATGCATCGTCTTGAGACGGATCAAAAGTTCGTAAGTTTGTAGCCCAAACAAACCTTCAAGTGAGGGGGGGGGGGGGGGGGGCGGAGACGGAGGAAAGGAGAGGAGGAGGAGGAGGGAAAGGGGCAGGGTGGGAGGAGTCGACTCGAACAGTCGAACTTTGAGCTAGCTTTCCTGCCTGCGAATAAGAGATAACAATAACACGAGAAGAGACCATCCCATGAAGTTCAGTGTTTACACATGTTTACGTGATACCGGAAACCTAAATCCCTTATCAATCCTTTCGCGCTTGAAACATGTGTTGCGTGTTGGAACAGACCAGCGTCATTTGTTGCTCGAGAAAATACTATAGAGGCTTTATTGGGTGAGAATAGAAACGACTGCAAATGCACGCGAATGGTACCAAACCCCACCCACCCCTACCCCTACCCGCACCTACCCCCACCCCTAACCGTACCCACCCCCATTCACACCATTCCCTGTAAGGGAAGTCCTTATTGTTAGATTTAGCTCTATAGAATTCCGAATGTAGAGTCCGAATACCAGCTCCTCGTCTTAATCGAGCTCGAAGTGGACCGCAGCCATGGTCTCAGCCAAGTGAAGAGAGCTCAAATGGTCGGTTGCTGGTTTCTATAGAGCAAAATCTAACGATAGGGGCTTCCCTTACAGGGTATGGTGGGAATGGGGCTGGGTGCGGTTAGGGGTGGGGGTGGGTGCGGGTAGGGGTGGGTGGATGGGGTTTGGTAATATTCGCGTGCATTTGCAGTCGTTTCTATTCCCACCCAATTGTAATTCGGACTCGGCCCAACAAACTTCGGGCCAAGTTGATTTCACCTAACTTGGCCCGGTCCAAGCTAGGTCATATCAGCTTGGCCCAACCACCTCTGGTCCAGCCGGGCTTGGCCCGGTCCAACCTAGGTCGGCCCGGCCACCGGACTCGGCCCGTAACATATATATGATTGTTTTCGAACAAAATTATGTTTGACAAACAACACCAGTCCTTACCAAATCGTTTGACAAGAAAGTTGTTTTAAGACAGCAAATGTTGTCGATTGACATCTAACTTTCACGTAAAGTCCCAACAAATTTGCTGTTCTCAAACAGTTTTTACTGTTTTTGAACAGGTACGTTGTCATTTGACAGGGAAGTTGTTTCACTACAACAAAAGCTGTCGATTAACAGTTTGCAGTGTCGTCGGGTCCTGACAACTTTGTTGTTTTGAAACAGCTGTTATTGTTTTCTAACAACCCTGTTGTCATTCGACAGTAAAGTTGTTCCACTACAGCAAATTTTGTTGTTTGACAGTTAATTTTTTGGGCGCGATTCATGTCAAATTTTGTTGTTACGTGACAATAAAGTTGTCAGTGAACAGGTGTGTTGCTGGATTGCGATAAATCTGGTTAGGTAACAGCGCGTGTGATTAAAAAAAAAATAGCAACCCAAATGCTGTCTACGAACAACATTTTTTTTTACAGTGTTCTTTCTCTTCACCGTTGTCAACGGGCAGAACACACCACACGCCTTAAGTCAACATAAACACCGCGGATTTCGGGTTTCGCCGCGTTCGCATCGTAGATGGCAGCACTATTAACGCAAACACAAGGCCTCTGGACAAAAGATACGCAGCTCAGCGCCCCCTTCAGTCGGGCGCGTCGCGTTCGCGTCGCCGCGTCCGTCTGCGTAGATGGCAGCAGTCGAACGACCGATCACAGCCAGTCAGCCAGTCAATGAACATTAAAAAAACTTATGCATTGTGTAAATTGTGCACTGTAAAATTCTTACGAAGGAAATTCTTCGCAGCGTTGCGAAGAATTTGGCTGCTTCGTAAGGCTTCGCAATACGAAGTATTTTCTTCGTAAGCCCCGCCTTGCGAAGAAATTTCTCCGCACACTCCGAAGAAAATGCTTCGCAATACAAAGCAGCCAAATGCTTCGCAGCTTACGAACGATTTTCTTCGTAATGCGAAGCATTTCTTCGCAAGGTTTTAACAGTGTGTTATGAACACTCGAAATATAATCTACAACCAGAGTTGAGCCGGAAAACGCGCGTTGCACCCAGAAAACGGTTCCGTTGATTCAACGAAATATTTGGCCATAACAATTTCCGTTAAAATCCGACTATGAATTAAAAGAATTCCGTTGATTCTCCGACGACGCTCCACGAGCTCCGCTGTTGCACTAATGAAGAAGTTCGCATCCCGTAACATCGAGATTGGCGCTGCGAGCGTGCGAGAGAGACAGACAGTTTGCTGCTCACCGGTGTCCGAGCACCGAAGCTCCGTCGGGAGAGCGAGCGTTTGACCCACCACTACCCCCACTCCCCCTCACTCAGCTGCCAGCAGCGGCCAGCAGCGGCTATAGCGATGGACGACAAGACGAAGACGCTTCTCCGTGAGTGCGGGGATTTGAAGACCTCATCCCGACGTTTCAAGGTAAGAAAGTGTATGTTATCTGAGCAATTAAAAAACGAGAGCAAAATGCTACAACTGTGCCAGTGTACAATATCAGTATATTTATTTACGCGAGGGGCTCGGACACCAGACTGATTCCGCAAATGCGTTTTGTCGCTCTGTCTCTCTCGCACTCATGGAACTTCCTGTGTGAGCGAGACAGAGCGACGAGACGCGTTTGCGGAATCAGCCTTCAGGGCCGCAGGGCAGTGCGTAGGGGACAACTCCGCAATGTTGACATTTTTGAACGCTCGGGGGGGGGGGTGGGGGCGGACAGGGCCGCAGGTCAGTGCTTCTGAAGGGCGTAATTCATTGATGTTGACGGACACGAAAGTGACCGTGTCTGAGTGGGCGCGCGCGGCGGGGCCGCCGTGCCGGCGCGGCGGGGCGTAACTCAGTGATGTTGGCGGACAAGAAAGTGACCGTGTCTGAGTGGGCGCGCGCGGCGGGTCCGCCGTGCCGGCGCGACGGGACGGTGTGTCGGCGCGGCGGGGCGTAACTCAGTGATGTTGGCGGACAAGAAAGTGACCGTGTCTGAGGGGGCGCGCGCGGCGGGGCCGCCGTGCCGGCGCGGCGGGGTGTAACTCAGTGATGTTGGCGGACAAGAAAGTGACCGTGTCTGAGTGGGCGCGCGCGGCGGGGCCGCCGTGCTGGTGTGTGGGCCTGACGAGCGTGACTCGGTGACGTTGCGGCCCTCATCTGATGTCGCGTTCTTGGTGTACCTCTACGACAAATAATTATTCTGTAATAATGACTTTTTTTTGTGGCTGAGGATATTGATTTTGATAGTCTGCTGCTGCTTGACAACGAGACATTGAAAGAGCATATTCCGAAAGCAGCCCCACGGCTTAAATTTCTCAACAGGCTTGAATCCTTCCCAGGTAAAATGAGCTCATATATAAGTTAGATGTGATCACATATGAGCAATTATATATAAGCTGTTATGTAGAGTTGTATCTAGCTATATATGGCATAGATATAAATCACACAAAGTTATATATGGCTTATATATAAGGCTCTAGATATGGTCTCATATAACCATGTATAATTGTATATGCAACAATCTAGAGCTCTGTACATGGCCATATACAGTTCTATATGCTTCTATATAGTCATCAAGAAATAACTTTGATATGGTTATACGTGATTATATATGGGAGCAGTACAAAAAGTGATAGGATTGCTTGCAAAATTCTTTATTTAACAAATAAAATCAGGTGGATATTAAATATCCAACAATACAACAAAAGTAGTTTCAGCACAATATTCATGAATTATAAGTGCTTCAGGTGTGTGAAAAATAAAAGTAAAAATTAAATGAAACTTAAAAATGGACTGACTATGGCCTGACTTCCCTGAACCAAAGGGATGAATAATAGATTAGATATCATCTAAGCTCTACAGGAATGTGAAAAATAAAAAGTAACAATTAAATTAAACTTAAAAATGGCCTGACTATAGCCTGACTTCCCCTAGCCAAAAGTCATGAATAATAGATGAGATATCTAAGCTCTACAGGAATGTAAAAAATAAAAAAGTAAAAATTAAATTCAACTTGAAAATATTGGTTTGACTTCAACCAAACCAAAGGGATTAGTAATAGATGAGACACATCAATCAGCAGGTTTGGCATTTTGCTTCCTGTAGGTCCTCTTCATTTCCCCTAGTTTTTGGGTGATGACTGTATGAAGGTCCTTCTTCCTCAAAATTGGCCACTTCCTGCTTTTTGCTGTTACTTTGGAGTATTCTGGAAAAAAAAGTTTTTTTTTAAAAGAAGGCATTGTTTTCATTATTTTGTGTTGGCAGGAGCTAATTAAAAAAAAATGTACTAGTTTCACTAAAATGACCAATGATGCATTCCATACTAAGCAACCGAGTGCCTGAAGAGGTCTGTCGTATTTCTTAGGGGGGTATATAGATTTCAAATCCTTCCTATTTTTGACCGAGTTAGCATTTAAGATTTCAAATCTAAATTAAGAAAAAAGATGTCCCCCCCAACCCCTGCAGGCTCTCTGTGGTTTAGTGAGGACTGCACCCAAAGGTCATTCTGATAAAAAGTGGAAGTTTTGAAAGAAAAAATCTAAATATTGAAATCAGAAGTTAGAGAGATTTCCAATGGCTATACTCCAATAAAACTGGGATTAATAATGGAATAATGGACTACCTGAAAAAAAAATACTTACTGAGAATAGCTAAAATTGCCCCTGGGTGCAGGGGATCAATCTTTTTTCCTATCAATTGATCAGCACCCGCTGCAGTGGGCCTCCTCCCCGTAAAAGTACAATTCAAAATTTCCTCAACCTTGAAAACTCCAACCATTAGCCTTCGCACCATGTGTGTCATTTCTCTAGAGGCTTGAATTGCAGATGTCAACTCCCTTGCATCACAATAGATTCCATTCATGAGGTGGATTGTATCCTGGAAGAAAAGTGAAGCACAAATTAGAAACATAAAATACACTGCTAGTTAAATGGACAGACAAAAAAGAAAAGGACTTACTTTTTGATTTCCATACAGCTGGTAAGATAAGTACTCATAAGTATCAGCATCATCTAACTCACTTGATTCACCAGATTTCTTGCTTTCGAGTTTGCTTTTTTTAACATTAGGAGACTTTCCTGTACGTACATCATCATTGTCATCATCTTCATCTGACTGCTCATGTTTCTTCCCCTGATTTGCTTTCTTCACATCTTCATTATTATCTTCCTCTTGATCAGAGTCCTCTTGTTTTTCAACTTCAGGTTTCTTTATCTTCTTTCCTTTCTCTCTATCTGACAGAGTTTGTTTATCCTTTTCATTAATCTTGCAAGACTTATCATTATCTTCCTCTTGATCAGAGTCCTCTTGTTTCTTAACTTCAGGTTTCTTTATCTTCTTTCCTTTCTCTCTATCTGACAGAGTTTGTTTTTCCTTTTCATTAATCTTACCAGACTTGAATCTCCCACTATCTTTCTTGTACTCTGCACTAAAGTTGACTTCTCTTATTTTCTCAATATCGTCAGCTAGCTTTTTATCCTCAGCATCAAAAAAAATTTCTTTATCATTTGTTGGTGTGAGTTTGTGGTCAGAATCATCTCGATCTGAAAGGTAAAATAAATTATTAAAGACCTTGTTCCATAACAGGCTGATGACAAGAAAGTCTTTCAATTGAAGTATACGTTAACATTATCTCCAAAACTTTTTAGAATTCTGATCAATAACAATAATCCAAGGCAGTTAGTGCTGGGAAATTCTAAATTTACAAGATTTCAAGATAATCAAAAATTTAAGCAGACTTCAATGGTTCTCCTAGACTTTTAGTGACAATACAGCAAACAAATCCCAAGAGAGAACTGAATATCTTTTCCAGAAAATGAGAATGAACCTTTAAACCTCTGACTTAATATTCCACTTCACACAGTATAAAATCAAAATGTCAAAACTTGAAGAAACACCACTGTTAATTTCACATAGTGGCAAATGTCCTTGCCTGGGGTTCAATGAATCATGGTGTAAAGGTTTGTTGCTACAGCTAGTATCTAGCTGTGACGTCAGGTGAAGAGCAGCTTTTGTCAAAAACACAAAAAAGATATTTGTGTGTGCTATGGATATGGTCCCCAGATTATTAAAAGCAAATGGAAACAAGAAAAAAGCCTTAACAGGAAAGTGTCTTTTCACTGCACTCCCATGGAAAGGCTTTTTAATGTGTCTATTTACTTTGAATAATCTGAGAACCATATCTATGTCACAAATTATTATCTTGTTTGTGTTAGGGATGAAAGATGCTATTCGCCTGAAGTCACAGCTACGCACTAGCTGCCTCAACAAACCCCTCACACTCCGATCCTTTGAAGCCCAGGGACTTTCGCCACTTTGTCAACTTAACGGTGCAATATTGAGACAGATACAATCCTGACAGATGAGTCCTTTTCAGAAAAAAAATAATTTTGACCACTGAAAGTTAATTTAGAACTCACCATAAGCCGCTTGCAGTTTAAGTTTGTACTCCTCTAACTGCCTTCGTAGTTCCTCCTTTGTTGGACTTGCCGAAGCAGTACTCGCTGATTCCGCCTTGCTGCTACCAGCAGAATTTTTGGCACTCTTAAACAACTGAACCCTTTCCTCTTTTCTCTGTAAAAATTCCACCACAGATTAAAGCCTGAACCTACTTTTAAAAACAAGCGAGTCTATTAATATATTGACATTACTCTAATGGAGTCCTGAACAAAGTCGCACATCTCAGATGATGAGGAACCATCACTTGCATCATCCGAATCTAGCTTGTAGCTTGGATCGTCTTCAGCAGATTTGTTATTCACACTTTTGATAATACTGTGGCTCATAGCTCTGTCAGCTCTTGCTTTGTTCAGTTCTAAGATCCTCTTTCTGGTACTTTCATCCTGCTGACAGAACATAAGACTTGTTCAATCCTTTCTGTTAGTTTCCCTATCGTAACCCAGTTCTACGAGTCAGTAACAAGTGTACATACCTCAGGCAGGGTTCGCCGATTGCTTCTGCTATTATTGACTTTCTTCGAGGCTGGTGGCCCATCAAAGCCACTTTCTCCATACTTCACAGGGGGCTGCTGGGACCTCCTCTTTTGATTCATAGCAGAAACACTGGAGTCCACATTCTCTTTCTTTTCCTGCTTCATTCTGATTTTCTCAGCTTTCGCAAGCTCATCAATCTCGACTCTTGAATCTAACGAAGAAATAAAATAAAATTGGGCTAAGGCAAAGAAAAACTATGTAAACAAAGGGGAATGACAAAGGTAACCAAAGTTAATATCAGAGAGGTTAGGTCGTTATTCGGCCGTTATACATGTTAAAATTCTCGCGCAAAAAAAAATCCTGAACGCAAACGAAGCTTTTAGTAAACAAAATCAATTAATTTTCTGCAAAAGCAAGTGGCCGTACGTGGCCGGGCTACTAGGCTACGCGACGCGACCGAGGAAAGCCGTTACTTTCAAATACATAACCTTCCTAATTAGAAAATATCATAACGGACAATTTAATTTTTAATTATGAGTCAGCTTAGCTCCATAAGACTAAAAGACAAACTAAATACAAACCTGACATGCCCAGGATAACTCCCATGTACGAGGCGCCGGCGTACACGAATGTGACATGATCATGAACTTTCAAAAACTTCATCTGTGATCTGTCCCCCGCACTCACAATTGCGCTTGCATCAATGATACTGAGCGATTTATCCTTTTCGGTATACACTAAATACCACTCCATGATTACTTGATTTGTCTCGTACTTGTCGGTTAACACACACTACACACTCGCCTCAGCCGCCTTCGACGCTCGACGCTCCAACGGTCTGATGCCCCGCCTCGCCCAACTGTTGCTTGCGGACGGAAGAAGTTCCACCGACCGTAGCGCTGCGCAGGCGCAGTGCAGCGCAGTGCCGCTCTTGTCTCTCTCGCACCACGAGTCTTCTAGTGGGGAGAGAGAGACAGAGAGATAGCATGCGCATCAGGTGGAGCACCTTTGAAGATGTCTGACTGGTCTGACGCACAAGTCACAAGGAGAAACAAAGCAATTTTATGAAACTACGTGGTACGCGTTTTCTTCTTCAGTCCAGATTTGGATTTTTTCGAAAGCTAACCGAAAAATGGTGTTCATAACTTTATTTTTGGTGTTTGGGAAGCTGTAAGGAATCAAAGCTGCTGTTCGGTTGAAGACGTCGTAGATTTTTTTTTTTCAGTTCGTTTGCACAAGTTCCCTTGCGCTCCCTTTTAAATAGTGAATCCAGACCAATGTGTGTGAGGTCAAAATGTGTAGCTCTAATTTAACTCCCAAAAGAAAAAGGTTGGATCCTGAGGTAAGATTATGTGAAAAAACTAGATTATATTTCTTCTTCATCGTGTCATGGCCTCATGACCACTTTTGTTTTAATTTTTTTTTAGGAAGACGACACTTGCTCAAGTTATGAGGATGAAATGCTTAAACGTGTCTGTGATCATACTCAGGTGAATACAAAATACAATAAATGTGAAGTAAAATTTTCAACCTACATACATCAAATATTTTAATAACAGGTGGCTTTTAAAGTTCCAAAATCTCCTCAAATATCCCAAGATGACAATACACAGGTTAGCGCTTGAAAACTGTTCCTAATGATTGTTTTCTCTGTCACTGTAAACATCAATTATGTGCTGATCGGTTTTAAGCAGGAATTCAACATCTCTCAAGACTTAAGCGAGGCGAATAGTCAGAATGATACGTCAGTCATCATCAGACGAAGTAGCTCAACTAATTTCTATGACAAAGATGAGGAGAGTCTTCAGATGCGTGTAACAAAACATATCCAAGTGAGTTTTGACTACCATTTCCATTGCGAAGTTTACATCAGTGAAAATTAAGAGGTGCTTTTTTCATATTTTCCAAATGTTACATACTCTCAAGTGTGAGTTAAACGGTCTACGGTCTCTCGTTGAAGTGTCACTAATGCGCACTAGTCAGACTTGGTTTATGGTCACAAATTATTAGATTGTTTTGAATATTAGAGTGTTCCCACAACTAATGCCTTGAAACTTTTGGGACGAGGTTGTGAGACATTTGAGTGGACAATGGCATTAGAATTTATTATCATAATGAGCATGAAGGTGGGGGGTATGCCTACCACAATGAGGTTTTGTTATAGTATCAACACATTGTTGTGTCTGGCGGAGCGGGGTTGGAAGGAGACTCAGATTGGGCGGCAGCGGGTTTATTACACACACATTTATACACACCGAATATCACACAAGACACAGTACACGCACACACACTGACACCTGGACGCTGTAGTTCCACGTACCGACGGCCGGGTAGCACAGTCCGGGGGAGCTGGCTAGTTGGCGGTCGGTACAGAACTGGCCCTTGCTGGGACGGGCCAGCCGAGCTGCCCTCGGTCGAGCCGAGGGCGCCCCCTAGGTGTGTTCTGGAGAACCCTTTCGGCCCGAGCGACGCCGGACCCAGCATCCCTCCCCCCTTGGATGCAGCTTGGGGGCGCCGTCGTGTCGATGGCGCAGAACGACGTCCTCGTTGCTCTTCATGCCGACGCTGGGTGCCGGCTCGTGAGGGCCCACGGAAGGCTCCTCCAGACTGCTCCAGGTAACCGTGATCCTGCACACGGCTCCCGCCGTGCTCGTCTCAGCCAACGAGCTGGCGCGAGCCCTGCAGGTCCACGCGCGCCGTCGGCGTTGCAGACCGCGCCTAGTACTCGCCGTCTGCGTCAGAGAAACGCAGGGGGCCCGCGGGGCTCCCCCCCCCCCACGTGAACTTGACTCGCAGGCTCGGGTGATGTGGCGGCCCCACAACACAGGCAGGATGTCACAACACAGGCAGGATGTGCGCCAAAAAGGACACAGTGCCCGGTCAAGATTTCCCGTGCACCCGGCGCAAGCACGGGAATTTACTGCCGCATTCCACCGCAGAGCAAACAGGTCCGCGTCCATCCCCGGTGCGTTCTGCTCTGGGTCAGGTGGCGGGGGTGGCCCGCGGCGCGGCCCTTGCGGTGTCACGGCAGTGGCACCACAGCCGTGTGGTGACCGGGGGAAACAGTACACCAGCCGACACCAGCACTATACCAGACTATACTCGAGGATTTGCAGAAACCCGCGGGGCCGTACTCCAGCACCCGTGTTTACCTCCGCCTACTTGCCGACACAACACCACACAACAACACACCAGATAGGTTGGTCCGGTGCCCAGCGGTCGCCCGGGCCAGCCGGCGCGAACCGCACAATAATAAAAACAAAGTCACTGGTAAAACGGCACACACTGCTGTGCGGCCGATAAAAGCGGTTTAAAATTTGGGCACTCGGAAAAACAAAGATTTGATACCAACGCTGCTGGATGTTGTCGCCTCAGATCCTTGCTGTCGTCGCGTAGCCGAATCTCATCCCAGTCGCCACTGTTGTGTCTGGCGGAGCGGGGTTGGAAGGAGACTCAGATTGGGCGGCAGCGGGTTTATTACACACACATTTATACACACCAAATATCACACAAGACACAGTACACGCACACACACTGACACCTGGACGCTCTAGTTCCACGTACCGACGGCCGGGTAGCACAGTCCGGGGGAGCTGGCTAGTTGGCGGTCGGTACAGAACTGGCCCTTGCTGGGACGGGCCAGCCGAGCTGCCCTCGGTCGAGCCGAGGGCGCCCCCTAGGTGTGTTCTGGAGAACCCTTTCGGCCCGAGCGACGCCGGACCCAGCATACATATTATGTAACCCTACTTTAGAACTCAATTTGTACAAATTTGTACAAAAGTGTTGAAATGACTGGGACGGGGTTACAGCCTCAGAAACTATGCACAGACTAAGATTAAAATTTTAAAGTGACTTGAAACAACTTTATTTATGCCACTACACTTTTAAGTTTAGTGAATATCACACTAGCAAATATGAGTCAAATGAAATAGAGGCAACATTGTGGGAGTACCAAAATGGTCATCGCTTTCGCTCCAACTATTCATGACTACTTGCTGTCTATTTGCGTAGACTCCTGTCATCCACTGTTTATTTTTAAACTTAGTTACCATTTGTGCTTTGCTTGCGGGATGCGGGTGGTTCATTTGAGAGCGAACAAGGTCAAGCCAACACGAGCCGCTCTGCTCCAGCTGATCGGGAGGGAAATAACAGTCATAACACTGTTGATGTCAACTTCAAGAATCTTTTTAAGGACTTTCAGGTAACACTAACAAAAAATATCAAGTTACTTATGAATAATCACAGTTTTATTTAGAATAAATTCTCACATATCATTTTTTATGAAAATTTGCAGGGCCCTCATCAAGCAAACCAGAATTTATCTTTTTTGCACCTGAATAGCAATGAGTTTGAGGAAGTTTTGTTGAATAGAGTCAATAGACACATAAAGGTAAAAGAATATTAAAAAAAACAAATTGCTTTGCCTAACTTTACTTGCATTTCCTTCTATATGGTAAATATCTTTATTTCTTTGAAAACCAGAATGCCACAGCAGCAGAAAAGGAGGACGATGAAGAAGAGATGAGAGTAGGAAGGGATCACAATATTGTTTTGCATAACACTGTACATGAGGTAATAGAATTGTTACTTGTAAGTCCAATGTTAATAGAATTATAGTTACTTCTTTTCTAATTTCCCCATTTTTCTAGGTCTCTAGTTCAAGCAAGAATGGTAGTTCTGAAGGCCTTCTGAATGAACATGAAATGTGCTCTGACCTCCTAGACGATGAAATCTCTCGAATAAACAGTGATATTATAAGAGACATTAACGAACGTGCACAGCAGGTTCAGAACTTGTTAGTGCCTCCTCGCTCTGAAGATAGTAAAGATGGTAAAGCCATTTGTTTCCATATTCCATAGCTGTAGAAAGATTAATAATATTAAGTTATTATTTTCATTACTATTGAACCTTGCTCAACATTTAATCTAAGTTACTTAGTAGCTTTCTGTTTTAAAACTGTCTTTATTTGTTTTCAGGTGAAGTTAGTGATGCTTCTTCTCAGCCAATATTTTACATAAGTAATGAAGCTGAAGCGTTTGAAAATGGCCTGTTAGGTCAGTTGTGTTCTCCCCCTAAATCTCAACATAATTCATCAGGCAGTAATAAAAGTTCTGAAGCTTTGTCAACAAGTACAAGTCAAGATAAAAATGGAGACAGTGAAGAAAATGAAGAAATTATTGTCGTGTAGGCACACCTACCCTCCCGGCCCCGCCCGGCCCCGCCGCGCCCGGGCCTCGCCCCCTCGCCCCGCCCGGTCGGGTCCCATTGTCGGGGCGCCTATAAGACGGAGCGCGCCGGTTGCCCCGTGCGCAGAGCAGCCCCAACGCTGGAGCAAGCCGGTCCTAGCGCTGAATAAAAGTTCAAACACCTTTTGCCCGCCAGCGAGTTGGAGGACCCAGAGGACGGGCAGACCGCTAAGCGGAAGACTGTCTGCTCGGCGCTGACCTGATGGTGCACCTGAGGGCGACTGTCAACATGGGTTTGTCACGGTTCACCACGAACCACGAGGTCCGGTGACGGTCCGCTTCGCGCTGGCCCGAAACGAAGCGAAGTTCTACCGCTGCAGCGTGTACTTCGCTGTCCGCACGCCGGTCGAGCTGCGGGTGCCAGCCGGTGGCGAGAGCACGAGTGCTCTCCTCCACACGGACTGGCGCCTACCAGCTCGACTGTCACTTTGCTCAACGGCGCCCGGGGATGGTCTGCCACAGGGCGGGTCCCCGGGGCCGCCTGGCTCCACCAAGGAGAGGTCCCGAGAAGAGCCGCGTCGTGCGCATGTGCACGTGCCACGATGCGGGACGAAGGGCGCGCAGGGCGCGCCCAGCGGACCAGGTCTCCCGGTTGGTGTTGAGCAGGATGAGCAAGGGCGGACCGATGACAATGACGAACTGAACGCTTGGCCAGAGCGGACGCGTTTCGGACTTGTCCTGGACCTGGAGCAGCTACATTCTGTCGCCCCCTCACCACGCGATGCCATCCGTGTTCGCCCGGGTGTCGTCCCGTGTGTTAGGCAGGAAGTCCGACCCGACCCGGGCCCGCACGCGGTTGTGGTCCCCCGACACGCCGTCGTGGCCGAGGTGTACCTCGTCGCCCTGGAGCCCCCCTCCCCACCGCCGTCACGCTGAGCGTGACCGAGCCCCGCTTCAGCCGGACACCCCCCTCGCTCCGTCTCTCCGGGACCTGCTGGACAGGGCAACGGAACTGAACACGTCATATCGCCGTGAAGCAGATGACTTTATTCGCGAGTTTCACGATGCTTTCTCCAAGGACGGTGAGTTTGGTTTCTGAGACTTGGTTTAGGTCTTGGGTGGGTCCCTTTAGGTGGTGAGTTTCCTGTCGGGCGCCACGGCGAGGATCTCGCCCTTGTTCGAGACGGCGGGAAGGAGACGCGAGGTGCTCAAGGTGCACGTGGACCGGCTGGCAGTGCGCAACTTGCCGCACGCACGCCCCCGCAACAGAGGTAGTGTTGTCAGGGAAATAAGAGCACTTGCCACCAGCCACACATCACAGGGCGCCATGGACCTGCGAGACGCACTCTGTGGGCTGCGACTTCGCAAGTCCGGGCAGCGCCGGCGAGAACAACGGCGCCCTCTCGGACGTTCTGCTGGCCCCGGTGTACCCCGGAGCACCCCGCGCGCTGCTGTTTGCACCGTGGCAGTGCAAACCTCCCGGACGCTGGGACAGCACTCCGTGGCCGTGCAGACTCCGGCCCGGATGTACTCCCCGGAGTATCCTGCGGCGGCCACTCGAGAGGCCTCGGTGCAGACGGAGCTGCGCGCCAGGACGGGGCATCACCGCGACCCAGTGGGACACCGGGCAGCCAGCAGCCGTCACCGTCACCCGGCGTCTCGGACCGGCCGCCAACAGGTTCGTCGTCACCAGACCCGGTCCAGGTCCAGTACCCGTTCCCGTCGGAGCCCTTCTGCGCGCGCCGGGTCAGGGACGACCCGCCAGCGACGCCCCGTGAGAGAGCGGCTCGGCTCGCCCGCACCGTGCGCCGCCGCAGCCCGCGCGCCGTCGCCGCTGCCGCCGGCACCCTCTCTGCCCGCCGAGGTGACGCTGACGTCACCCGCGTCACCGCCCTGGTCCCTGGCAGACCTGGACGCCATGTACGACATGGAGCTGGAGGTCGGGGACCTGTTTGGTGACGACGGGGGGAGTGTCGTGTAGGCACACCTACCCTCCCGGCCCCGCCCGGCCCCGCCGCGCCCGGGCCTCGCCCCCTCGCCCCGCCCGGTCGGGTCCCATTGTCGGGGCGCCTATAAGACGGAGCGCGCCGGTTGCCCCGTGCGCAGAGCAGCCCCAACGCTGGAGCAAGCCGGTCCTAGCGCTGAATAAAAGTTCAAACACCTTTTGCCCAGTGCCCTGAATTGTCCCCACAACGGACTAGGCGGCCATACGCAAACCCTCCAGCGTACAATGTTGCACTCGGAATCTTCATCCCGGCTACAATACGCAGTTATAAGTACTCTGACAACACCAGCTGCGCCCCAGCCCTGCCCAGTCAACACAACCCTCCCCTGCATGTGACGTTGCCTAGGCATGACTCGCTCGTACCCTATGTGGGCGAGCTGTTGATAGAAGCAAGCCCACATAGGGTACGAGCGAGTCATGCCTAGGCAACGTCACATGCAGGGGAGGGTTGTGTTGACTGGGCAGGGCTGGGGCGCAGCTGGTGTTGTCAGAGTACTTATAACTGCGTATTGTAGCCGGGATGAAGATTCCGAGTGCAACATTGTACGCTGGAGGGTTTGCGTATGGCCGCCTAGTCCGTTGCAGTACAACATTCGCCTGGTTGCAAATTGCGAAGTCTTCACACATGATGGGGGCTGCATCCTGTAGCTGTTGGACAACTTGTTGGGTAACCACATTTATGGCCAACTGTCCATAGGGCACATACTTAAAAGGTTCTGAGCTGGCCAGCCTCTGGTCGTAGCTGGATTGCGACCCGGGGTAACTTGAATATCCCAGCAGTTGCGGATCACCTTCCAGCAGTATTTCCTTGTCAAAATTGACACTTGGTTGAGCTGTCGTAATTCCCCACTGTATCGGCAGGTTCCTGATGATCCCAGTTGTTGATAGGACTGATCCCAATTGAGGAGGCTCTTCCGGTGCAAAGAACTCCGGCCAATCTATACAGGAGTTATATTCTTCATAGGATCTATCATAAATGATGGTCCCGGCATATGTGGACCTAGGCAATCTCAAACCATAATGTCGGTTAATGCCCTCGGATAGGCCAGAGTGCCAAAGTGTCCCAAAGACCGCCATATCACCAGCTAATAACGTCCAGACTGGCATGTGGGCCAAGCCTAACAGGGCGTTGGGCTGTTGAGGAGCGTTACCTAGGACTGCCGTGAGCTCCGTTCCTGTTAAGCTGTAGTCCAGATGGCTGCACGTCGACTCATTTGATATGACGGCCGATGTCAATACTGCAGCCAGGTCGCCATCAGTGGATAGTCGTACAGACAGGTCAGCTCTTTGGCGTTCTTCAGGCGAACTAGGGTGGGCGAGGCCAAGTCCAAACAGATGGTGGAGCACGTTTCTAGAACCCGGGTATGGTAACCGCCACCGTGATTGGCTGGTACACAAAGGACGGACTGGCACATAGATTGTTGGTATGGCTCGCCCTTCCGGGGTCCAAGAAGCCATACCCTCGTCCTGTTGTGGGTGGTCATCTGGATCTTCGACTTCTTCGGGGTCCTCGCTATGTCCATACCACTCTGGCCTATCAGCCACATCATAGTCATGAACGCGAGCGGCGTCATGTGGAGGAGGCTCGGGACGGCGCCGGCGATCCGGTGGGCCATAATCGGGGAAGTCAACTGCTGGTGCAAGGTGCCACCGACTACCGAACATCTCCGCCGCCTGGTGGTATCCGGCCTCCATCGCGTCACGCTGATTCCAGTTGGTGGCGTATCGCGAAGCAAAATTCAAGATGTCTGCTCCAGTTATTGCAGGGAAAACGTCGGGAGTGCCGGGAAGATTATAACCGCGACGCACAACAAAGAGAGGGCGTACTACTGGCCATTCTAGCGCGTCCACAACAGCCTTCCATTGGATGTCGGGCTCACTTCCACTTCCCTCAGAGCAAAGTAAGCTGACGATCGCCATGTCGTTGGGCGTACAGACGTCTTCTCCCACCACGAAGCACAATTGGTGTTGTGTCACTTGAGAGTTTAGGGTGGTCGCCCATTCCTCATCTGTATCGGTGCCTAAGACATCCGCCCATTCATTGATATCATCAGGGATCTCTGGTGCCAGCGTTTCCCACCCAGCTCTCACATTTCGCTGGTGTTTAAAAGCTTCAAGAGCTGCTCTGGTGTAGAAGGAACTATTGAAAACGTCATGACGCCCTAAGGTCCATTGGTTGCCAGTTCCGTTTGCAACGACGTTGTCTGTGATCTGGAAGATGTTGGCCAACTCAGTTGTGAAGCTTTTCGAGTCGAAGACTGTGGTGCGTTGCTTGGCAGCGATGTCAGCGTCGGCTATCGGGTTTTATTTAATCTGGGGGCCATACTGCACGGCAGGCGTGACACGGAAATACCCTTCATCGATATGGTTTGTCCAGTTGGAAGATGATCTAGCCTGTTCGCCTACTGCCATACCTGCAGGTTTGGGGAAGGTTGTAACAGTAGACCGACACCTGACACCTGCCACCAAATGTCGTGTAGGTGGGTTGGGGTAATGGGGACAATTCAGGGCACTGGGCCAAAGGTGTTTGAACTTTTATTCAGTGCTAGGTCCGGCTTGCTCCAGCGTTGGGGCTGCTCTCCACACGGGGCAACCGGCGCGCTCCCTCTTATAGGCGCCCCGACAATGGGACCCGACCGGGCGGGGCGAGGGGGCGAGGCCCGGGCGCGGCGGGGCCGGGCGGGGCCGGGCGGGTAGAGGTGCCTACACGACACTCCCCCCGTCGTCACCAAACAGGTCCCCGACCTCCAGCTCCATGTCGTACATGGCGTCCAGGTCTGCTAGGGACCAGGACGGTGACGCGGGTGACGTCAGCGTCACCTCGGCGGGTAGAGAGGGTGCCGGCGGCAGGCGCCCTACACCCTCCCGGCCCCGCCCGGCCCCACCGCGCCCGGGCCTCGCCCCCTCGCCCCGCCCGGTCGGGTCCCATTGTCGGGGCGCCTATAAGACGGAGCGCGCCGGTTGCCCCGTGCGCAGAGCAGCCCCAACGCTGGAGCAAGCCGATCCTAGCGCTGAATAAAAGTTCAAACACCTTTTGCCCAGTGCCCTGAATTGTCCCCATCACCCCAATCCACCTACACGACATTATTACAGAAAATAAAGAAGAATCCGAAGAATCTGAAGAGATGGAAAATTCTTCCTCTGCTGCCTCCTGTGAAAATTCAGCTATTGGGCTGGCAATGGAATAGAACCGAGTTAAACTCTTTGAAGGAAGTGACCTCACCGTCAATGAAGGCATACTTAATGTCATGGATTTATGGATTTCAAATAAAGAATCTAAATCAGCGCTGGATAGAACACTCAAAGCAATTTCTAGGCTGCTGCCTAAAAATAATAATTTACCATCTAGTGTTCACACTGTTTTATCTTTTATTGAAGGTTTGGCTCCAGATTTGTCAGTTAGCAAACATTACTTCTGCAAAGCTTGTGGAATGTACTCTGAACATGATGATCCCTGCTCCATCTGTGTTACTGATAACGAGGCCATCGAAAATAGTTCACCTGAGAATGGTCATTTTTTTATTTTTGACATTGGTTGTATACTTAAGTACTGGTTTGAAGAAAGAAATTTAGAAAAATTAATGCATGAATGCAGAGGAAATAATAACTTAGGTGATGGGACGTATTCTGATATACAGGATGGCACCATTTATAAATCAGTGAATAGTAACAGTTCAAGACATGATGTCAACCTTGTGCTTGGAATTGATGGTGTTTCTTTAAGAAAGTTCAGCTGCAAAGAGTGTTGGATTGTGATGGCCGTTCCTGTAGAAGTACCTATTCATCTTAGAGCATCCTTTACTACTGTTGTTGGCATTTGGTATGACAAGGTAAAACCAAAAAATATGAATGAATTTTTGAAACCATTTTGTGAGAAGATTAAAGCAATTAATGAGGACCAAGGACTGTGTTGGAAGCATCCAGATACCGGAGAGACACACAAGAGTCAAATTGAAGTTCCACTTGTTGTTGCTGACGCACCAGCTCGTGCTAAGGAGCAGAACTTAATGAACTTCAATTCTATAAATGGATGTAACATTTGCGAAATTGCAACAGTTAGATGTGCCCCACAACCTGGGAAAAAAATAATTAGGTACTATAGGTACAGGCATAATCTAACTTTGAGAAATAAGGAAACTATGCACCATCAAGCTGCCCAAGCTACTGACACAGGCAAACCTGTGAAAGGAGTGAAGGGGCCCTCTATTTTAAGCATTCTCCCAAATTTTGACATTCTACCTGCTGCTTTCCAGAGTACATGCACAGCGTGCTCTTGGGATCCTGGAAGCAAATTATTAAGATATTTATCGAGCAGACTGGTCCTTTCAAACTTAAGGACAGAATCCCAGCAATATTCAACACCCAGACTTCATTCACCGAATAGGAAGAACTTTTAAACATTTATCTGCTTGGAAGGCATCGGATTATTATTATTTTCTCCTGTATGAAGCCTTGCCAGTACTTCAAGAGTTTCTTCCTGAAATGTATTTTCAGCATCTCATTCTACTTGTTCGCTCTATCTTCCACCTCCTCAAGAGGAAAGTTTCGGAGTCTGATATTATTGAAGCTGGTTTATTATTAAGGTTGTTTGTTCAAGAGTTTCAAACTCTGTATGGTGATCGTGCCATGTCCTACAATGTACACCAGTTGTGCCATCTTGCTTTGTCTGTTAAACGCTTTGGTCCGCTGCACTGCAACAGTGCATTCCCATTTGAAAATATGAATGGTATAATTGCAAAAGCTACGCATGGTACAAACTTTGTAAGCCAAGAAATTGTGAACAATATTAGAATATACCAAGGTGTTCAGAGATCAGAGAGAATTTCCAAGGGTCTTGACAGTAATATTACCCAATTTTCCCAATTTTGCTCTGGTGAAGTACTGGGGAGGTGTAGAGAAGTTGAAGTTAACCATGAAGAAATGGAACTGTTAGGAACCAGCAGTGTAAAAGTGTACTCAAGAGCTAAGCTTGGGTTTGATGTTTACACATCAGAAATTCACAAAAAGTTGAAGACTGCTAATTATTATGTAATGTGGAAACATAAGGAAGCTAATTTGTATGGCAGTGTTAGATATTTTTTAGAAAGAGAAAATGTATTTTCTGTCTGTGTGAGGATGTTAAAAATTGATCACGTGAATGTTATTTATCATCATGAAACTTTAAAATCAGTAACCCATTTAATCCCATTCCAATTATCAGATGAGGTAATTCTTATTAATGACCAACAAATTTTGTCAACCTTTGTAAAAGTAGGAAAAGTGAAAAATTTCCTTTATGTGAGACCTAACACATTGCGTAGTGTCCTTTAAAACATTGCTATTTGTCTCCATGTGCTGCATACTTTTCAGTATTATTTGCAATAAAACTACAAACTGTGATTAAAATAAAATTTAAAAACTTTAAGGTTTACCAAAAATTCCTCTTTTTTTGAAGGAAGGCTTATTGCTTGACATATGCACTTGATCAGACTTAATTTGTGGCCGTAAACAGTGAGATGGGCGCGGCGTCAGGGTGGAGCAGGTGGACTTGTGGAGGGTGGTCTGGCCTTGGGATGATGCGATCACGTGCCCTCTGCCCCGCCACACATTGCACGTACAGGGTGGCGCGTTTGCCCCGGCCGTTTGGAGAGGTAGGCAGACCCGCCACAGCCCGCTCTCAAGCCGGGGCCGGTTCAGGAGCGGCCTGGCCAGCGCTCTCTCACTCGTACAATAGCTCCGTCTCGTTCTGAGGCGGCGGGAGGTGCGGGGCAGAGCCCGCGGGGGTGAGCGCCACGAGGGTGAGCGCGGCCCGCGGGGGTGAGCACCAGGAGGGTGCGCGTGGCTCGCAGGGGGTGAGCGCCACGAGGGTGAGCGCGGCTCGCGGGGGGTGAGCGCCACGAGGGTGAGCGCGGCCCGCGGGGGGTGAGCGCCACGGGGGTGAGCACCACGAGGGTGAGCACGGCCCGCGGGGGTGAGCACCAGGAGGGTGAGCGAGCGGTGAGCGCGGGCGGCGTTCAACGGAGGCCGCTGTGGAGAGGGACGCGCCAGGCGCGCGCCGGCTGCTCAGTCGAGCAGAGGAGGGGTCCCGCCACATCGGCGCAATGCAGCGAAGTTTTGACGGCCCGCGTCGGCTATGGCTTTGGTTCGGTCGCCCCCAACTAATGAGAGCGCCTGCGACACTCTGAGTAGGCCAGCCCGCCAAGCACCTGTGTGAAGGTGGCGGCCTATCCGGGATAGCCCCCCGAGCGCAGGCAGCGGCGGCCTCTGCCTTTCTGGCCTGCTTCCTAAAGTTTTGGTTACGAAGTCGGATTAAATAAAGGATTTCCGCACTACACCAAAATATTTCTGCCTTAACTATTACCTTTTCAACAAAAGTCAACGCGGTGTTTTATTTTTGTTTTGATACCTGGTTTTGATTTTGTTGCTGTGGTTTCGACGCGTTCCCATGCCTTTCGTAGTGCTGCATAATTCAATGCATGAAAAACTTACTATAGTCAGACGGTTACATATAATGTGTCAGTTTACAATATGTTTTTATCTAACGATGCATAAGAGTATGTTATTTGACATGAGCACATATGACTATATATGTAGCTGTTCACTTATATGAAGATATATCTAGGAGCCTGTTCGTGTTTATGTATAATGATATACACATATATATACGATATTTCAATCACATATAAATATATATCATTATATATAGGAACCTATATAAAATTATGTGTAACTATATATAGCTTTCCATAATCCATATATAGCCCACATATAACTGTATATAATCATATCTAGGGGTTCACATAATTTTATATGGACGATATATCGTCATACAGAAATACATAAGATTGTATTTAATTCTATATGAACTCATTTTACCTGGGTTCTCACTGGAATCGGTAAGTAACGCGTTGTTTCGAAGTGCGGATATCCCTACTACCTGATGAAATATTTAAACATTTAAATTTCCAGGTTACGCCACCCAACAAGGAAAAGGATTTACAGCCTATAGCGTCGACTTCACACTGCTTGGACGATGTAATTGCCGGTGACCCCGAGGACGTGGACACGCCAGATGAAGCAGACTGTGTTGAAGATATCGCAGGCTGCTCTTCAACTGGTCCTGCAGTATGTATTATACATATTACGACTTTGTGCAAGGTAATTTTTTTTAAAAAAAAAATTATTTGTTTTAATGTCTTCGGTGTCTTTTGCTGAAAAACGGGCCTTGGATTTATCAGTTACTCTTCAAATCAAAAAACTGGTACGTGCCACCTCTGCACTACTCTTCATGTTTTCACGCTCTTCTCGCCTCTCCCGATGATCCTCTGCTAATCTTCTCCGCTCTCTAATGGTCCACACTCGTCTCTCGCTCGTCTCCCGCCCTGTGTTCTTATCGCTCTTCTCCTTTAACACATTTAATGTTGAAATGATGTTAACGTAATACTTTAAATTGTGATGCACAGGATGTTAAAGAAGTGCTAAAGTACGGGGGTATAGCAGAGCAAACTGTAACTAAATATGGAATTACTAAAGTTCTTGACCCATCTGGTCGTACAATTGTAGTCCATGCTGTTGCTGCACATCTCATCAAAATAAGCAAAGAGTAGGTTTCGTTTTGCAAGGTGGAGTGTTTCTGCTTTCTTAAAAATCAAAGATTCATTGTATTTTTTTAATTTTGCCTACAGGCTGAAGTACAGTCATCTTCAAATTGTTGCAGACAAAATAGCAGAGGCATTCCCCACGGAAAGTTCTGTAAGTATTTAAAAGGTGGCCTTTTTTAAAATATCTTTTACTTCGATTTTATGACATTCTTTATGTCGTTTTCGTATAGGGAGTCTACTTTGTTCCGCCTAAATCGTCGGAGCACCAGGAAAAGGCACGAGGAAAGCTGTACAACAGATACAATCTTCTGAAAACCAAGCTTTTGAAAACTGGTTTGGACGGTATAGTTTGTCACTCTTCATCGATTGCTACCTCCTCTTCGACGGTTCCAACTATCACCAATTTATTGGCTTCAAAAGGTAAATTTTAAAATGATTTCAACTGAAGGTTTTTTTTTTAATTTTTTTGTTTTTTCCCATTTTAGATGGTGACGAAGTGTTAATTAACATGAAATTTTTTCTTACTGTCACAGACGTTGAACCTGAGGAATACCGTACTTCATCTGAATGGCTGAAGTATAACAGTGCACCCTGGCCACGAGATTTTGGAGAACTGGCGCATAACTGCGCCTAAGCGTCTCAAGGAGCTGCATTCTACTCCAAACCAGTCAAAGAAGAGTTCTAGAAAGAGGAAAGCTGGAGGAGACAGCAGTGAACCCCAAGAGGAGGAGGCCCAAACTTTGGTGAAATATTATGAAGACTGGCCATGTTTAAAACATGCCTCTGGTTATCAGCTCGTAAGTGACTCCTCAAGCTTTTGCATTATTCGATTGAAGATGACTGCTGTTCCCTAAATTTAAACTAATTGTAACTGTTTCAGCTTAACGAAGACTTTGCATTTTTATATGAAAATTTCTCTAACAAACTCTTTGGAAATTGGGAACTGTTTTCCTTGAAAGTTGAGTCTTTGGCAAAAGTTGAGGTCAGGGACGAGTTTGGTCGCAATCTTCTAAAGGATTTACAACAAGAGGATCTAAGCAAAAGTGAGTAAGACCCCTTGCAACGATGTCTTGCTCTCGCTTTCGCCGTCTGGCTTTCACCGTCATGCTCTCGCCGTCTCGTCGCTCGCCCTCGCCGTCTCTGTCTCTCTCCCTCCCTTCCTCCCTCCCCGCCTCCCTCCCGTTATCCCTCCCTCCCTCTCTCTCGCACTCCCTCCCTCCCTCTCGTACTCCCTCCCTCCCTCTCGTACTCACTCCCTCCCTCCCTCTCGTACTCACTCCCTCCCTCCCTCTCGTACTCTCTCCCTCCCTCTCGTACTCTTTCCCTCCCTCTCGTACTCCCTCCCTCCCTCTCGCACTCCCTCCCTCCCTCTCGTACTCCCTCCCTCCCTCTCGTACTCACTCCCTCCCTCCCTCTCGTACTCTCTCCCTCCCTCTCGTACTCTCTCCCTCCCTCTCGTACTCCCTCCCTCCCTCTCGTACTCCTTCCCTCCCTCTCGTACTCCCTCACTGTAAATCGAGGAGTCAGAAATCTCGCTCTCAGGGGAGCGAGATTGGTGACCCAAATTTTGTCACTCCTGGGGAGTCATATTATTAAATATCACTCCTTTTGAGTCGCTTCTATGACTCAAAACGAGCGATATCTAGTGATCTCGCTCGATTTGAGTGAGGCTTATCACTCCAAATGAGCGATATAGAATTTCCTCACTCCTTTAGGGCAACGTTATATGCCTCGCTCAATTACAGTCAGAAACATGACTCTCAGATTTACAGTGCTCCCTCTCGTGCTCACTCCCTCTTCCTCTCATCCCCCTCTCTCTCACTTGCTCCCTACTAAACCTCCCCCCTCTCCCTGACTTCCTCAAGCTGATGTACTGACGTGCGGTTTTCAACATTACAGATGCACGATCAGTGATGACATGCCTCCTTCTGGTCTCACTATGTCCACCTACTGTAAGAATCCCTATTCGGAAGAATGGTGGTAAAAATGGAGTGTGGAAAGTTTCCATTTGTGAGTCAAGGAACGCATTTATTTTGCACGTAAAGGTAGAGTAAAACCCGTTCTTCGTGGTGATAGTAGTCCCGCACAAGCTAGCTCATTTCAAATTTAACGCAACACTGGTAAAACTAAGGCGTAACCTTACGCCCTTTCTCAAGCGTACTGTGATTACGCTTGAGAAAGGGCGTAATAGGTCTATCCGCTCCAATTTGCCCTATCTAAATGTATGGAAGAAATTCTGTCCTGCGCCCTATTTCAAGCGTAACCTCTTCAAGCGTAACTGTACGCCTTTTTCAAGCGTACAGTTGCGCCTTAGTTTTACCAGTGAACTTTTTATTTTTCATTTTTAGACTTTGTCTGCTGTACGGGAGAGGCTGCAAGAAAGAAATGAGCAGCTTCGTCAGCACGGGCTCCGCAAACAACCTCTCGTTGTTGTAGTTGGCAATGATCTGAAGAGTCTAACGCACCACATTTTAGTAGTTGATGCCTTTACCTACAATATGCCAAATCTCCTTGAGGCTCTGGATGCCTGCTTCAAGGCATTCTTTGCTTTAAATGCGCTCTGCCCACAGGAATGTGAACAGGTTTGGCTGATTATTCAGAGGTGCGTTTATGGAATAACCACACAGTTTGACAATTTGTCTATTGCTAATGTTAATGTTTGTCTGAGGTCATTGTCTGTGACTTCCCCGTAAGTTTATTTTTTTTTAAATTGTTTTGCACTGCTCACAAAATGATTCCTTGTTCACAATGTGACGTTGTTTTTGAAAATTTACCAACTGCTATACAGCACTTACGGGTCATGCACCCTATTCCCCTTCTTGCTGGTTATAAATGCAAGCTTCTTGCATGTGGTCGTCACTTTGACTCTCTTACGTCTTATTGTGCTCATTTAACAATTCACGATAGAAATAATGACTTTGATAATTACATTGGCCCCCTAAATGAACGTGATGAAAATGTTGAACGTGGTGAAAATGTTGAACGTTGTGAGAATCTGGAACGTGATGAGAACGTGGAGCATAATGAAGATGTGCATGAAAATAATGATCTACTTGCTGATGTGAATGATTTGAGTGCTAGGGCCATGGCTGAGTTAACTGCTGACTCAGCGCTCAGATTTATTTCGAAGTTATATTCTATTAGTACCATGAACAGAGCTCACGTTGACTGAATAGTTACTTATTGCTCTCAATTAGTTAATTCAATTGTTGGAAATTTGCGGAAAAAAATTGACGAGCTGCATGCTGACGCTCGTTTGGAACCATTTTTAAGTATCGCCGAAAGCCCATTTACGGATCTTGAAACAGAGAACCGTCGGTTTTCCGCTTTAAAGCTTAGCAATGCTTACATTGAACCGTCGTCATTTGACATAGATTTTGTTCCGGATATTGTTGGTAACAATGCACCAATGTTAAATCAAATTCGCTTGTCCGGCCAATCTGTGCCAATTCGGCAGGTGCTGAAGAATTTTTTCGAAATGCCTGGAGTTTTGAGATCTGTTTTAGACAATTATGAATATCTGATGAATACTGTTAGTCCTGTCAGTAACATTGTGCAATGTAGGCTGTGGAAAAACCACATTCAACCAAGGTATGCAGGGAAAACAGTTCTGCCTTTAAATGCTTATTTCGATGATACCGAGCCGGATAACGCTTTAGGTTCTCATGCTGGTGATCATAAACTTGGAACTGTGTATTATAACTGCCCAGTCATACCCCAAAAGTACCTCAGTTTGTTAAAAAATATATTTGTCTCTGCTATTTTTCTGTCTGATGACAGAGATGTTGTAAACGGGAACCATAAGGTCTTTCATAATTTAATTTTGGAACTCAAGTCTTTGGCAGATGGAGGGCTTGACATTTCTATAGATGGTAGAGTTATAACAATTTATTTCCCCCTTGTTGTGTTTTTAGGTGATAATTTGGGCCTAAATTCCATATTAGGTTTTATAGAAAGTTTTGTGGCTAATTTCCCTTGTCGGATGTGTAAAATGCATATTGAAGAAATAAGAAGGCTCAATAATATTCCTCCACATCTAAACCGTACTGTTGCAAACTATGCTCAGGATGTAGCAGTCAATAGTATGGCTGATACTGGCGTTTTTGAGGAATGTGTTTTTAATGAAATCAGTTCTTTTCATGTTATTACTAATGCATCAGTGGATATTATGCACGACATTTTAGAAGGTGTCGCTAAGTATGACATTTGTCAGATTTTGTTTTATCTTATCTTTGTTCGAGAGTATCTCTCCATGGAGTCATTTCATTTAAGGGTGTCTGATTTTCACTACGGCCCCCTTGAAGCTGGTAATAGACCCCCTGTCAGAAAAATTACCAGACATGCCATTGTAAATGACAGCATGAATTTGTCTGCAGCAGAAATGCTGTGTTTAGTTCGCAATCTATCCCAGATGGTTGGAGATCTTGTTCCCGAGGGTGATCGTGTTTGGAGATTTTACCTCACCCTTCGAGAAATTGTTGATATTTTGTTTGCATTAAATATGGCCCCAGGTACAGAGGATTATCTACATGCTATTATCCAAGACCATAATACTATGTACATTGAACTATTTCATCAAACTTTGAAACCTAAATTCCACCACATGCTTCATTATCGAGACATTTTAAAATCTGTTGGTCCACTGGTGCTCTTAAGCAGTATTCGATGGGAAGCTAAGCATAGATTTATTAAACAAGTGGCTCGAAATACATGCTCTAGAATCAACTTACCATATACTTTAATGGTGAAAATTATGCTTGATTTCGGTTTTCGTGTTCTATCCGAAGATGGATTACGCCCCGAATTCGAGCTTGGAAAAATGTCTGTTTACAGGAGGGAATTTGTAGACCCAAATAATTTAATTGAGTACTTTGATGTTGATGTTCCTCATGGAGAGAGTTTCAATACTGTATCCTGGCTAAAAGTAAATGGAATTTATTTTAAGAATGGAATGGTAATTCATGTTGATGTATCAGAACATTTGCCTGTATTTGCACACATTGTTCATATTATTTTTGATGGTGTCACAGAGGGACACGAACCAAACGTAATATTTGTATGTCGTTACCTCTCAACAATATGTTTCAGTCATCACTATCATTCATATGAAGTGCGAGAGAGTGATGAGTGGATGGCAGTTGCACTGAACAAGTTAGTAACCCCTCACTCTTTAATGATGAGGACCCTACCAAATGGTCTGAAATATGTCAACGCAAAATATGATTTGTAAAAACAGAATACTTTAATGTGATTATGTCATGTGATAATGTATGCGTAGGTAAAATAAAGTTAATTTTGCATTTAATTATATTTTACTAATTTTCTTATACACTCTGCTTTTTTCAAACGCATTTTGTACACCGCCTGATATATAGGCAATATGCAGTAACATGTCAATTTGAAAACGGAAAAAAACCAGCTAAATTGCTGCCTCAGAACGATATAGATACAGGCAAATATTTTAATATTTTAATAAGTGCTGTGATATCTCCTTGAAACACTCATTTCGATCTGCTACCTTTTCTGGCTGTCGTAAGAGAAGGAGAAGGTCTGACATGTTTTGACGTCAGAAAATTCAATGGAATACCACCAGATCCTCAAATTAACGTAAAATGGTCGTTTAACCAATTCTCGGACACATTCTGTTAATTTAACGAAATATATAAAGAAAATCCCCAACACCATTTTTCAATGCTAATATTCGACGCTAATTATTATTAGATCCAGTTTCTCCAAATTGACAGATATTTTCACATAACGCCATGGATGTTTCTCTTGATAGTAAGATGTAGCCTTTGAAATAAAGGCAACCTCAAGGGAAAAAATCCCTTACTAGAACAGAAATTTCTGGTATTCCGCGAGCGAAAAAAAGGTTCCCACAATTCAACAGCGTCGACTTTAATTCAACGGAACCGTTTTCTGGGTGTGTGATATGTGATGGGTCGTGATGGGGCGTGATCCAGAGGGAAAAAGGGCCAGGGGGAAGCCTAAAAGGCGGTGGCTGGAGTATATCGAAGAGACCGCCCAGCGACACGGCTTCGATGATTGGGTGGATATGGCGCAGGACCGTGAAAGGTGGAAGGCGCTGTGTACGATGGTCAAAACTGCACCACCTTCCCCCACCAGGCCCCGTACCAGCAACGCGAACTCCGAGACAACTGACGACGTCAGGAGTCAACCACGTGTATTCTCCTTGATGAATGATGGTATAACCCACCCCCCGCGTTACAGAAGGCAACCAGATCATGCACTGAGTGACAGCAGTGCGGACGAGACCGACTAGCTGCCAGTTAAGCCCAGTCCCCTCCCCCCAAGCACTTTCCTCCCAAACGAGTAGGCGGAGACCGGGTACAACAAACTATGGATCAGCTGTGTGAATACTCTCCATGTACTAACCCCTCCTCTTGCAGAGTATCACAGGAGTCCGGGACAGAACGCCGGAGAAGTCTACCATGGTGTAACACTCTATAGAGGGTGTAAGGAAAGGCCATAGCACTGCGGTGTGAGGCCATGGACCTTCGAGTGTTACACCCAACCAAATAGACAAACATAACAAACTAGCTGTGACCACACCTAGACGGCTCAGTGCGCGCCGTCTAGGATGTTGGCCACGCGGGTGGCCTCACCGCCCGCACCGTGCAGGTGATCGGCAGGGAGGGCTCGGCATTCCAGTCCGACCAGCAGGAACCCTCGCGGATACCGCCGCTAGGCGATGGTGACTAGTGGGGTACCCGCGCACCACCAGCCCGAGCTAACCCAGAGTGCAGAGGGCGAACAGAGATACGGTGCGCGGTGCTGACTGCGAACTCACGGCGATACAGCAATAGCTGGTCGTGGGGGATGGTCCGTTCACGGACTGGCGACTTTGCCTAAGTAATAGGTGTCCAAAGTTCACAATGAACTGTCGCCGTTATAACCCAAGTTGAAGTTGAAGAGAAGTGATGGGGCGTGATGGGTCCCTATCATGGGGGCACCTTAACATTTCAATGTCAACTACAGCTGACAGAGGCATTTTGAAGCAGCCTAAAAATCTCTTGATGGAAAATGGCAATCTCACAGGATTTATCCATGTTCCTGACATTGGAATGGTAACAGTAAAAAATACATGCAGCTTTGACGCGCTGGTCGAGGTTCTTACTATTTTGTACATTGATAATGAAAAATTCCGAGAATTGGTGGAGCGCAAGAAAAGGGACGTCACTTAGCCTGCAAGTGGTTGCTTCTCTTGCAATGAAAGGGGCCTGAAAAGAAGTTTACCAAAAGTGGATTGAAGCACTAGTTCTTTTGTGCGTGTTACAGGGACGTAATTAGGGGGGGGTAGGGGGCGATGGGGGCGATCCGATTTTCGGCTGTCATACGGGGCGCACTGAGCCGCAGTGGTGGCCCCGTGTGCGGCCCATGCATGATGAAACTGCTTACTGCTTATTATTCTTATTCGCCTTTTTTGAGTCCACAGAATACAATACACAGAAACGTAACGGAATACTAGACATTAAAGTAGAATTCGCGGTTTGCCCCTGAAGTTAGGCAACCCGCGATGCACCCCCCCCCCTCCCCCCTCACACAGGCAGGCTGCACCACAACCCACCGAAAAACGCGAAAATATTGCTGCGCCGCAGCGAGTGCCGCCCGGCCGCCGTTTGAATCTCGCGCGCCGCCCGGCCCGGGAGCCGGGTGGGGGGAGCCGAAGCCGCCGGCTCCGCTCGGTCGCTGTTGGCGCCAAGCGCGCGCGATTCAAACTAGGCACGGCGCACGCTGCATCATTCTTTTGCATGTTTTGGCGAAATAGGGAAAGGGGAAAGGGGGGAATGAGTGTGCATAGCCAGCGCTGCCTGAAGGTAGGCGGGCGAGCCGGCGAGACCCACCGACACTACTGTCACTCGTCAGCTGGCAGAGCGGCAGAGCGTCTGCTGTGATCGGCGTGCGGCGTGCGCTGGGCGAGGATGTGGTTTTTTAGGTGCCAAGAAGAGATCGATTTGAGAACATTTCGTGAAGAGAGTATTTTAATGTGCAGTGGATTCGGGAGCGGAGGTGGAGGAAGAAGATGAGGACTTTAAGATCGAGGGGTGGGAGAACGAAGCAGCCCCCTGCAGAGGTACTGCTGTATGGTCCAGTGGCTCAGGATGAGTTGCTCCTCGTTCCGGACAGATGCCAGATCAGTTCCAGAAATGCATTTCGCAGTTTGAGTATGGCGGCAAGGTATTTCCATATTTTAGACCCTAAAAGTGTAAAAATCAGCCGGAATTCAATCCGTCGAAAAAGGGAAAAGGCCAGGAACGCTGTTTGGCTGCGCATACGGCAGTCATTCAGGCCTTCCGTGCCACTCACTGTACATGCAGACGGTATGAAGGTTCGAGACCTACCTAAAAGGACGTTCAAAGGTAGAACATCTGCCAGTGATTGTGACAGGTGCGCTGAGTTCGACGTCGACTTTACATTATCATGGTCACTGTCCAGTATCAAGAGTGATGGGCATTTTTCTGTCATTTTACAGGAAAGGGGGTAGATCAGATGTTTGGAGCACATATCATAGAAAGCTCATCAGGAGAGTGTCAGAGCAAGAAAATTGATAAAAATTTGGATGATTGGAAGAGCGCGGAGAAGGTGAGCGCCTTCCGCACTGACACTACCTCCTCCAATACAGGGAACAGGGTGGGCGCAGTAGTGAAACTTGAAGCCGCCCCTGGGCGGAAACTACTGTGCCTTGCATGCCGTCACCATGCTTTGGAAATAATTCATAAGCACTATTTGAAACCCTGGTGGAAAAGTCTAGCAGCCCTGATTTGGGGCGCTGTGTTCAAGGTATGAACGAGAATGGCCCAACATGGACCAAAGTAGCTTTTTGCCCGGGACAGAGGATGACGAGCTGTACCGTATCCTAACGCCCGAAATTGTGGGGGAAATATTGAATTTTTCGTTGATGAAGCTGCAGGTAGGTGTTTCCCATTTATATGTCCCAGATTGCTTTGTTAAAAATCACAAATAGACTTTAAAAAAAAATAGTCGCAGCTGATTCGCGCTGATTATAAATATTTTTGGAGCTGGTAGTGCTTTTTGTTGGTGGACAACTAGACAATTTCCATTTTCGACCCCCGATGGCCCTCTCATCGGCGAGGTTCATGGGGAGAATAATTTACTGCCTGTTAATGTACATGTTTTCCAAAGGAGGTAGGTCTTACGTAAAGTAGGCGTCCTTGTCCTTGTCCGTTACCTGTAAACAGTATTTTCAGAATCACAAATTTATTCTTTCGTTTGTAGGTCAGTTCGCTCTAGATGAGAAACATTTGTCAGGTATCAGGGAAATCAATGTCTTTTCTGTTACCACCTACTTAGAGCTGTGGTTCACTGTCACTGACCCTGTGAAGGCTCCACTGACTGACCTGACTCTGATCAAAAATATTGTTAGCTACTTCCCGATATCACCTCTGACTGCTGAGTGTGCCTTAAAAGCCTTCCAGGAGCACTTGTGGTACCTCTCCGAGGAGTGCGTCGCTCTGGCGTTCTTCGATGAACGCGTGAACGTAGATATTAAAAAAGCAATGGTCACGAAGCTAGTTGTCCCAAAGAAGCAGAGTTCAAAAAGCAGGATAAAATATGTTCTCACTCAAAATGAAAATATTTTCAATCTTGCAGACTAGGGTCTAGACCACTTTGTTTCCCAAAACACTCTAAATTTGTTCACCTACCTCGGTATTAATACCGATTTCCTACAAACTGATCCAGCCAAATGGCATTTCCATCCTAGTTTCCAGCATGGATTGGAAATTGTAAAGGCGTTACAAGTTGTAAATGATGTTGCCGAACGGGAAGCAGCGTTGGTAAAATCCTACACTGGGTGTGGATCGGTGACCAATGATGAAACTGAGTTTCAAAAGCTTATTGTGGTTAGTGCAGATAAAAAACGCCTATTATATGTATCTTTCCTCGTCAGGATCACTAATGTACAATATTTGTCTACCCACAGGTATGCCGTAAACTCACTATGGCAGAGACGCCTCAAGACCAGACAGTGAAGGGAATCTTCAATAGAAATGCAAAAATTAAAAAAAATAGTACATATGTTGTCCTTTTCAGTTGTCTGTGACACCTTTCAAAAATTTACCAATTCATTAAAAAATCCCTTGAATCGTGCTAAAAAACGAGACTACGATCTCTCCGTCCGTTTATCCTGGCCCCTGTACCCTGTGGCTCTTCGTCACGCGCCGTGCCTAGTTTGAATCGCGCGCGCTTGGCACCAAAAGCGGCCGAGCGGAGCCGGGGCGCGTTCGGAAACTACACCCGGGTCACCCGCTTGGGTGGAAGGTGGAGGGGGGCAGGGTGGCTCGGATGGCGATGGGTTCCCGAACGGCACCCGGGGAGTGATCGTGTCGTCTGCTCTTTCGCTACCAGAGGAAGCAAGGAGGGTCGTGCACTTTAATTGTTTGTTTTCTGGCCTGGAAAATGGAAAACAATCGCCGAAAAGTGTTGCTCGCTCTAGCAATCAACGCAACCGATCGGTTTTTGAAATTATATGACGATGACAGTGATTCTGAGAGCGAGTATGAACAAAATTTAGTTCTGATGGTGGGACAGAGCCGACTCAGACTTAGGGGAACACCAACAAAACCAGTGCGGAATGAAAATTATTTCGACTTGACAGTCCCCCGTTACACAGACAAACAATTTAGAGAGCATTTTCGACTATCTCGAACTTCGTTTGTAAATCTTGAAAATTGGTTAGGTCCCCATCTCCAAGGCAATGAAGATTCAAGAAGACCACGAATTGAAGTCAGAAAACAGCTGTTGTCAGTATTGTGGCTCTTGGCTACACCAGATTCCTTTCGGTGAGTATATTAATCTTGGTTTCAATAAATATTGCACTTGATTTTACCTCAAAATTTGAGAAAGTTTTGTTAATTCCTTGTTACTTTTACAGATCAGTGGCAGACAGATTTGATATGGGAAAATCAATTCTTCATGACTGTTTCAAAAGAACAATTAAATGTCTATCAGATGAAGCTAGAACCTACATCGTGTGGCCAACAGGGCATAATTTAGAAGAAACAAAGAGGCGATTCTCTTGCAAGACTTGGTTTGTTGCCAAATGTGATTGGTGCTGTGGATGGCAGTTATATTCCAATTCCTCAGCCTAAAGTAAACCATCCATATTACAACACTAGGAAAAAGTTTTATGCCATTGTGCTGCAAGGAATATGTAATGCCGATTTAGTCTTTACAGACTGCTTTGCTGGCTATCCCGGCTCTGTCTCTGACATCCGTATCTTTCGAAATTCAGACATATGGACAGCAGTGCAAGAAAACCCTCAAAATTATTTTCCTGGTGATGAGTACATCATTGGTGACAAGGCGTATCCAGTTCTTACCTGGTGCATTCCACCATTTATCAACCGAGGTGTACTGACACAAGACCAGAAGATATTCAACACATGCTTGAGCTCAATGAGACAAGTCATTGAAAGGGCTTTCTCTTTACTGAAAGGAAGGTTCAGGAGACTAAAATACCTTGATATGAAACGGATAGATTTAATACCTGCAACAATTATAGCCTGCTGTGTCCTTCATAACGTGTGTCTCCTTGGTGGAGAAGAAAATTATGACGACTTCATTCAAGAAGGAGAGGAAGCAAGAGCATTAGAGAGAAATGGAAACAATGAGCCAATCCAGGAAATACCCCATGATCCTGCTGGCGGTGTAAAGCGAGATCACATCATGAATATAGTACTTAGAGAACGGGCAAGAGTCCAACACCAGAACTGATTTGTTTTTCCATTATAGTAATGGTCACTGAATAAGGATTAATGAAGGAATATATTGATAATTTTTTTTATTCAATATGAGTAATAAAGAACAATATAGAAAATAAACACATGTAAGTCTTTTTTCCTTGCCATTAAATAGGAAAGTCTCTCAAAATTTGCAAACTAACACAAGTCTTTGGGATTCTTGACAGAATCAGTACTTTGGTCACAATAGCACAAAGAACTAAAGGAATTAAATTACTATATGTGGACTTGTAAACAAATCACAGAATTAAGAATAATATCACTTGCTACACAAACATGACACAATTTGGGATTCTTGACAGAATCAGTACTTTGGTCACAATAGCACAAAGAACTAAAATAACTAAATTGATATACCCATACAAGATAAACGAAAGTAAATATTTGGACTTCTAAACAAAACGAGGCAGCAAGTATAAGAACACTTGCTGCACGTACTTGGCACATGACACAGTCTACCTTCTGATTAAGATAGGGCTTAATATTAGTACATAAAAAAATATCTTTTGGCATAAAAACAACAAAGATAAGTATCACATCTGTTAGAGCAAGTACTACGCCGTCTTATAAAATAAGATTTTGAGCCTATCCAAGGAAGTACTTAAAGACTCTGACTAATACATTACAAAGAATATAGAGATACAAAAAAGAATACATGGAAATAAAAAGTAATACATGGGTGTGGTAAAGAATATGTGAGTACATAAAAATTGTAGAAAAAAACAAATGCAGTAAAGAATATGTGGGTAAATAAAAATTGAAGAACAAAACAACTACTCACTACTAAAACTTTCATTATACCCGTACACAATACAAGAGGGGAGGACAATACTCACAGCTTGTCAAGTAGTTTTTGCATTATATCTTGATAAGTCTGTAACCCTCTTTCAAAGCGCCTTTCTCTTGCTTCTTCTCTCTTTTCAGCATCACGTCTGAGAACTTCAGTCCAGGACTCAATTTCTTTTTGAACTCTTGTCTTTTTCTTTTTAGATTTTTGCTTCTTATTTTCAGAGTTGCTTTCTTCACTACCATCGCTTTCACAGCCATCATCAGATGCACTACCTTTTGTAGCTGGACGTTTTATTGTTGAAGATGCTAGTGCCACGGGTTCAACACAAGGCTTATCACCCAAAGCCTCATCCATTTCTTCATAGAAAGGGCATGTCTTTGGTGAATTACCAGATTGCCTGCTCCAGTCTTTGGCTTTCATATATTCTTTACGAACATATTTAATCTTGTCTTTGCATTGCTGCCACGTATAATTCCACAAAGGATTAGCTGTTTGCAACTGAGCAGCAACTTTAACCCACACGGCATCGTTTTTAATGCTTTTGCTTTTAAATAGAGTTTCATGTTTATGCCAAAGATGAATAAGCTGCCTCACGGCATCATCTCTTCCCTTCCAGTTCACTGCTACTCCTGGAAATTCAGTTGCATCGTCACTTCCAGCTGCCGAAATTGCTGCATCACTGACCCTCGATGCAGAAGAGTCTTGAGTCATCTGACCTAATAATTTTTTAGAAGAAAAGTAAACCACTGCTTGAACCAAACCAATGCATATTTCATCAACAAAATTACATACTGTTCGTGGATGTCACGGCTTTTAGCTCAAACAGAGTGACAGCTTCTTCCGTAGCCTCAATCCACATTACATTTTCATCTGGAACATGATTGGAACATATGAGATTCAGACCTTCCACAAATTTCATAAGTAGTATAACCTATAACTCTCAGTTTTAAAATCTTACCTATTTTATCAAAAATACAAATTTTCCCATCCTGCAACAAAATACCGTCATCTGATGCCACTGGGGCATGTCTACTAACATCTAATACAATAGCCATTTTTACAATATATCTATAACTGCTATAACACTGTGGCTCCGACTTCACATTCCGCGCACTTTTTGCGGGGTGACTCCGCTCACCCCACTATTTTGCAGGGTGGACTGGGTCGCCCCGGGGAGACACTCACGGAGTTTCCGAACGGCTTCACCCGAGCACGCCCGAGTGTCACCCAGGGCTTTCCGAACGGGTCTGGGTGACCCGGGTGTAGTTTCCGAACGCGCCCCCGGCGGCTTCGGCTCCCCCCACCCGGCTCCCGAGCCGGGCAGCGCGCGAGATTCAAACGGCGGCCGGGCGGCGCTCGCTGCGGTGCAGCAATATTTTCGCGTTTTTCGGTGGGTTGTCCGAGGATAATAGTGACTCCGGCGATTTGAGCTGATGTGTGGGACCCTTGGCGAGGGTAAGGCGTTGGGCACATGTCGAAAATACTCCTGAGGTTGTCCTAAGGGCCTGAGTGCTCTGAGCGACTTTAACTCGCTCGATAGCCCGAACGACTTGTCGCACGGAGGTCGGACTAATCGCGTTCGGAAGGGGTGCCCCTAAGGTAAGTTACATGTGATGAGAGTATGGCTCACCTGCGCTGCGCGCCGTCGCTGGGGCAGTCGTCCAAATGACGATGGCTGACTTGGCGCCCGCGCGGTCTCAAATCTTTAGCGCCTTGTCGCGGTGGGTTCCCGTCGTCGTAGAGCGGTCGCTTAAAGACCAACGTGCTCAGCATCAAAAATACTCCCAGAAAAACCACCGTTCGCAAAAATCCGTGATGTGACCCTGAATTTTGGCCCACCCTACCGCGCGGCTCGCCATGCCAGGCACGGCGTCGCGGGGGGCTGTTCGCCGTCGTCTGGCAGGGTTCGCACATTGCGACCATGTTCTCAATGTCTGTGCCGATCCCTGGCCACCAGACCACCGTGCGTGCCAGTTGTTTGCTCCGTCTTGTCCCCGGTTGCCCTTTGTGCAGGCGAATCAGCACCGCGCCGCGCAGCTCGTCGGGCACTATAACCGAGCGGTCGACAACTCGGGATTTTGGGGGACACAAGAGTTTAGTCGGAGTACTCGGAGTACAGCCGGAGAAGACGGAGTACAGCGAGAGAACAAAGAGCAGAGCCGGAGTACAGTCGGAGTTCTTCGGAGAACACCGGTGAACAGCCGGAGAACAGGCAAATTTTACTCGGAGAACGCTCAGAGAACGCTCGGAGTACACCCGGAGAACACGGAGTACACCCGGAGTACGCGGAGTTTATTCGGAGAACGTCTAGCCTGGAACACAGGAGAACACGAGTTGTCGACCCCTCGACTATAACGCGGTCGCCCCAGAGCAGGCAGCCGCGGTGTGTGCTGATCTCGTTACGCCTCATAAAGTACTCTTTGAGACTGGCCTCGTTTTTTTTTGGCCAGCCCTGCACAGTGTAGTGCCACACTTTGCTCAGCACCGGGTCGCGGTCCGTCGCGTCGGCGACGGCCGCCACTGCCAACGTCGTTGACTGGGTGCGGGCCACTTGCACGCAGAAGGCGGTCTGAACCTGTGCGTCCTCCGGCTCCGCGTCCATGCGCACGGTATAAGGAAAGTCGTGGATTTCAAGGTCCTTTCCTGAAATGAAAGGCTAAGAGGATGATTTCAAGTATTTCCCTTGAAAGTAATGTGTTTTTAAGAGAACGCCTTGGAAATTTGGCATGACATCCAAGGGAATTCCGTGGAGTACTTCAAGAGATCCCCTTGGATGCCTGGCCAAATGTCCAAGGTGTTCCCCTGAAAACACGTTACCTTCAAGGGATATACTTGAAATCATCCTCTTAGCCTTGAATTTCACGAAAGGACCTTGAAATCCAAGACTTTCTTTTTACCGTGCAGGGGCACGGGTGGCGCGACAGGCCGTCTGCGTTTCCATGCTCCGCTCCCGGCCAGTACTTCACCGTGCAGGAGTAGGGCTGGGCGGTATTTCAATATATTGGAAAAAAAATCAATATTTAAAATATTGGAATTTCCAATATCGCTATATTGGTTTTTTCAATACCAATATTTTGTATTGACCAATATCCAATATTGATCCCAATATCCAATATTGATCTCAATATCCAACATTGAATTTCGGGCCCAATATCCAATATTGGTACCAATATCAAATACTGAATATTGATCCCAATATCCAATACTGCTTGCTTCGACTGTCACTCTATATTCATCGAGAACATCAGATGAGCGCTTTCAAAATGACTAAAATGGCTAAAATGTCTAAATTTGCGAAAAATGTCTAGCTATTCCATCTACCAGCTTGCCTTCAGAGGGGCTGGATTCAAAATAATGGACACAAGAAACTCATTATCAGGAGAAAATTCAGAAATGCTCATATTTTGCGGTGTAAATCAGGCGTTCCTGCCAGCAATTAAATAACATTTTTTTAAAGTGCTACAATTTTTTTTTCTGATCATGTGCATATATATTTGTGACAAGTTTCTCCAAGTTGGACAAGTTAAAAAATACACCAATATTTGTATTGGTTGACACATTTAGTGGAAAATCAATACATCAATATTAGAATTGATCGAACACTATTCTGGAGACCAACATTCCAATATTTGTATTGGTCAATCAATACATTGGAAAACCAATATTCCAATTTTTGTATTGGTCGATCAATATATTGGAAAGCCAATATTCCAATACAGAATATTGGTATTGATTGCAAAAACAATATTTTAAATATTGGATATTGGTATTGGAATTGCTTATACCGCCCAGCCCTATGCAGGAGTACGCCCCGAGCCTTAACAATCCCCTCAGCACGCGTTGGCCACTGGTGAGGGGCTGTTGTTGATCAAGCCTGTAAGGGGCTTATGGTCCGTGAGGATTTCAAAGCGGCGCCCGCCCAAGTAAGCATGGAATTTCTTTACGCCGTACACTACCGCAGCGAACTCTTTATCCAATTGGCTGTAGTTGCGCTGGGCCGGTGTCAGCGTGCAGGAGCCGTACGCGACCGGGCGCTCCATGTTGTCTGGAAATCGGTGCGCCAGGACCGCGCCAAACCCGTAGGGCGACGCGTCGACTAACAATATCATTGGCAGGTGCAAGGAGTAGTGACAGACTAGCAAATCGCTGCTGAGGAGCCGCTTAGCGGCGAGGAACGCGGCGTCTTGCTCGGCGCTCCACGGCTTGTCTTTCTCTAGCAGCGAGTCGAGGGAGGCGCAAATCGCGGCTCGATTCGGCAAGAAGCGATCATAGAACGCCATCTTGCCTAAGAAACTTTGGAGCTGCGGTACGTTCTCGGGTGCTGGCGCGTCCAGGAGGTACTGGACGCGGTCCGCCAGCGGCCGCAGCCCGGCCGCGGAAACCTTATGTCCCAGGTATTTTACCGCTGTCAGCCCGAACTCGCATTTGGAATATTTGAGTCGCAAACCCGCATCGCTTAGTGGCTAAAGCACTACTTCGACGTAGGAATCGAGCTCCGCCGGGGTCTCCTCTGCAATCAGGATGTCGTCTAGGGGTGGCTCGCAAGCGCTACAGATCACAAGCGCTACGGATCACAAACGCTACGGTTCGCTAGCGCTACGGGTCACAAGCGCTACAGCTCACAAGCGCTAGGCCTACAGCTCGCTAGCGCCACGGCTCGCTAGCGCTACGCGACGTGTCCTAACAACAACGTTCTATCTGCAGCGCGTCATTTTCACAATGTCCTATCTGCAAAGGGTCGTTCTCACAATGTTGTATCTGCAAAAAGCCCGTTCTGAGATATTCAAAGATAAATGTTTAGAGCTCTGCATCAACTCGGCCGATGATCCTAAAAGGCTGTTAGTGGGCTGTATTGAATCTGCACTGTAAAATGCTTGCAAAGAATTGGTTCGTCTTGCAAACTATTTTCTTTGTAAGTTGCAAAGAATTTTTAAGCATTGTATTACGAACTAATTCTTCGTAAGCTTACGAACTATTTTCTTTGCAATACAAACAAATAGTTTGTAAGAATTCTAGTTGCTTGCAAAGAAGTTCTTTGCAATATGAACAAATTCTTCGTAATACGAATATTAAAATTTCTTCGCAACGTTGCAAAGAATTTAGTTTGCAAGCATTTTACAGTGTGTAGACCTTCTAGATTCCGCCAATGTAACTATATTCGCGCGGAGGTAATCCGATCGTTTTCAAAACGCGAAATTGTGAAGCCGCGTAACCATACGCTCAGTTGACCCATGCAATTGTCCCCGTCAGCTGCGACAGGCAAACCTGGTACCGTAATGGAAGAAATGCATATAAAATGTAAGTAATGGCTTACTCTAGATTAAACACCGTTTCAGTGATAAAACTTTTGATACATTGGTTTTAAATTCTTTATTGTGAGCGAAGCTCACTCTCCTGAGCAAGGGACCCGGGGAGGTTTATGGTCGTGTGTCTGTCTGTGAGAAGGAAGCGTAACAACAGTCTTCTCCTCTCAGACTACAGCAAGTGCAGCGATAACCCAATATGTTTTCGAAACATCAAGTCACGGACTTTTAAAATATCGAAAGGACATTGCATTTGACGGAGTTTGAAATAATTATTTTAGTGAATGGATTAAAAGTTCAGCAGTTGGCAACGCCACACTAGCGCCATCTAGCGGCAACCGCTCCGCACCGCTCCACCGCTACCGCTGCAGCGCCGGTCTTGTCCTTCCGTCATCACTTCGGTTGTTTACAGTATGAAAGTTAAAAATTTAAGCGTCTGATAGACGAATAGTGCTATTTGAAGTTGTTTTATGAGTTGCGGACGTCACCACACAATGTTTCAAGTGTCGTCATTGTGTGGAAGTGTGCGAACGCGTAATTTATGGAGTGGCCGACCGGGTCTCTGGGCTCGGCTCTGCTGGGCTTTTAATAACATTCAAGTTAAATATTTTGCCGTCAGATAAACAAAGTGTGTGGTCTGCAAGTGTTTTTAGAGTGACAGAAGTCCCCTCACAAAGTTTCAAGTGCCTGCATTTTGTAGAAGTAAGAAACGAATGTTCTGTTGTGAATGTTTACATCGAGGGGGAGGGGAAGGGGAGTGGTGGGTGGGTATGTCCCGAAGTTATAGTTCAAGATGACATAAACTTGTTGTGGATTTGTGAAATGAACATGGATTACGGAAATGACAGCCAATGTCGACTCAACTTACTTTTGGACTTATTGTTTTAGTGAGTAACCTAACCTTATTAGTCAAGAATAATATTGTCTGCAAAGCAGCATCCCATGTCTGATTTGTACAGTACGCAGGTAAGGATAGTTTCAGTATTGAAAAAGCATACTGCCCAAGTGAAAGGTGCCATCTCAGACATGGTTTCCTGAATTTAATTTAATTTCCCTTTATATATTATAGACCATTTCTCGGTTCCCCAGTGTGGTAATATTTTTTGACCTATCGTATGCCTCGCTCCAACGGTGATTAGTAATAATGTGTACAAAGTAATATTTGGAGGCATATTTTTCTAATGAAAGGGCATTTAGGTATAGTTTGTGGATTATAATATTTTAACTTTTAGACTCAAAATGCTGAAAACAGTAGATGTGACACTATCTGGGCAAATGAGTTGTTATTACATGTTAGTGGTATGATTTCACGTCGAGCTGTCCTGTGTGTTACACTTAAAATATTTTTGAGTCGTTTTGGATTAGAATTTATACAAGAGAAAGTGGGCGTAATAAATATTATAACTAGGCCTTTTTTTACAAATCTGGTAGTATAGCTCTACCTTTTGGGTGATTTACACAAAAAATATTATTTTTTAGTGGAAATAGAAATATTTGCAGTACATCAGCCCAAGTATTTCACTGAAGTGTTCTTTTAAGTAGACTCATATGATCAATGAAATGACAGATGCGTTTCACTGTTTATGGAGTGTATCTGTAACATTCCGAACATTCATTTCAGAACATATTTGCCGTTTTTATTGAATCCACAATTCTAAGCGCCCGTAAGAAATATTCATGGTTATAACATTCTAGCATATAAAATTATTAATGAGACACTGTTTTGTTAGAGTCAACTTGGGGACAGTCATAATCCAGAAGTAGCAGAATTATGTGTGTGTGTGTGTGTGTGTGTTGGGGTAGCCAAACTTTGCACATCTTGATGAAAAAGATTTGATGTCTTTGACGTTTACCCTAGGGTGCTTCATTTGTTGGGATAGGGCGATGCACCACATCTGTCCCTTCATCCTGTTCAAGGCCAAGAAGTGCCAAATCATGTACAAAGCGCGTCTCTAAGAGATATTGTGTAGGGCGTTCAATGGGCCTGGCTGCTCAATAAGATAGTGACAGCGCCATGCTCATGCTCCTTAATGGGCGCAGAGCGCGCACCCTTCCTGGCCTCCTAAAAGGTGCCCGAAGTGCCCCATTCTGTACAACATCTTGACTTACTACCGTCCAGTGTACTCCAGAAGGATGCCAATCGTTTTGTTTCCCATATCCAGTATCCAATAGTGTGAACGCCCGTCCCGTCCGCGCGCACCTCGCGGGCCCGTGTCCTGGCCTCCTACAAGCCTCCTCAAGTGCCCCATCCTCTTCAACAACTTGCTTTCCCGACCACTTATCGTCCCCGCTCGGGTGTCAATCGATTGAAATCTTCAATCCACTCATTCTGCCACATCCCGCGCACACGCTAGCCTCCTAAAAGGTACCCGAAGTGCCCCATCCTCTACAAAAACTTGACTTACTACCGTCTAGTGTACTCCAGAAGGATGCCAATCGAGTTTTTTTTCCCCCATATCCAATAGTTTGAACGCCCGTCCCGTCCGCGCGCACCTTGCGCGCCCGTGTCCTGGCCTCCTACAAGCTTCCTCAAGTGCCCCATCCTCTACAACAACTTGCTCTCCCGACCACTTATCGACCCCGCTCGGGTGCCAATCGATTGAAATCTTCTATCCTCTCATTCTGCCACATTCCGCCCACACGCTAGCCTCCTAGAAGGTACTCGAAGTGCCCCATCCTCTACATTAACGTGACTTTCTGTCGTCCGGTGTACTCCATAGGGGTGCCAATCGTTTTGTCTGCCATTTCCAGTAATTTCAATACCCGGCCCGTCGGTGCGCGCCCGTGTCTTGCCCCCCCCTCCCCCCCCCCCCCCAAGGTCTCATATCCTCTACAACCACTGCTTGCTTAACACTCCATTCGAGTGCCGACCGACTGGTGTGTCTAGTTAACCCAATTTGCCACTTTCCGCCCACACGCTTGCCGCCTAAAAGGCACCACAAGTGCCCCATCCTCTACAACGATATGACTTACTGTAAATCTTTTTAAAATTTTAATGTCGCTTCGCTCACCACTTCGTGCCTGCCGCACGTACTCCTAGTATTTTGGCTCATTGAGGAAGAAGAACGGGTAGAACATAAAGGTTCGGTGGAGCCTTTACCCGACCAGCGTGACTTAGATACTGGCATGGTTTTGTGGGGTGGGTGTTGAGGGGAGCTCTGCGCGTCGACCCTAATCGCCTCTAATCTGCTCTCAGGAAGCCACCTGGTACGTATGCAATTTGACATACATCGCTCCTGAAAGATAGGCAACCCACAGTAAAGCACCCCCTCTGTCGACCGGACTTCAAACCGCGCCTTCGTGGAGGCGAGAAGCTCTCGACCGACCGGCTCTCAATTTTACTGACTGTCTTGCCGCCGCCTCGCCAAGCGCGCCGCGCGGTTGGAGTAGATACACTAGTGTGCGCGGGACATACGAGTGTACTCTGTAGATACAATACTTACAAACCCCCTAAAAAAGGTACTTTGGGATCAAAATTTCGAAAAAAAATTTGGTTGTACGTGTAGAGAATCATGTCACGACCTCAAAACCAGTCATAACTCATTTTGGTCAAAAATGTCAGTTAGAACAATGTGAGAACGACCCTTGGTAGATAGGACATTGTGAAAATGACGCGCTGTAGATAGGACATTGTAAAAATGACGCGCAGCAGATAGGACATTGTGAAAATGACGCGCTGTAGATGGAACGTTGTTGTTAGGACACGTCGTACGGGACACAAGCGCTACAGCGAGAATCCGACCGTTAGGCGGAGCCGACTATTGGCGGGGTTTTGGGCGAGAAGATCTATTGATATCAGTGCGTATGAGAAAATAAATTGCTCCGTTGGAATCTCCTCTCTGTCCAAGGCCGAGGCGGGTCCCTGTCCTGTACCCTTTGTTGTGATATCAGCTTTTATAGTCAATAGCCGCCTCTATTTATTGTCCTAACTCAAAGAACAAATCATCAAAATGATTTCTATAGGTTCCAGTAGAATTCGGAGTACTTCGTGGTGAGTTGTCAAGTTTCGCTCAATTCGTCGTTGCCAGTGATCTCAGAATCATTTTGCAGCAAAGAAAATAAACATTTCAAGGGTTAGTTAGAAACAATAAACTGGATTTCACGCAGTTTCACCGCAGACGCGCCAGCCTCGGCCTCGGCCTCGGAGGTAGAGAGAAAGAGGAGAGAGACTCGAACGGAGCAATTTTTTTCTCATACGCACTGAGATCAATAGATCGTTCTCGCCCGAGACCCCGTCAATAGTCGGCTCCACCTAACGGTCAGATTCTCGCTGTAGCGCTTGTGACCCGTAGCGCTAGCGAGCCGTAGCGCTAGCGAGCTGTAGCGCTTGTGAGCTGTAGCGCTTGTGACCCGTAGCGCTAGCGAACCGTAGCGCTAGCGAGCTGTAGCGCTTGTGATCTGTAGCGCTTGTGACCCGTAGCGCTAGCGAGCTGTAGCGTTTGTGACCCGTAGCGCTTGTGATCTGTAGCGCTTGTGACCTACGTCCACGACGACCCTGGGAATGCCTTTTAGCAATCCATCAATTAGTCTTTGAAAAATTGCAGGGAAGGTGGTGACCCCGAACGCCAATCGGTTTACACGGAGTAAACCCTTGTGAGTCGTGACGGTCAAAATTTCCACCGTTTCCTTCTTCACTGGCAGCTGGGCGTAGGCTTGGGCTAAATCAAGTTTTGTGAAAAACCTGGCGCCCGCAAGCTAGGCAAAAGCCTCATCTAACGTAGTCACCGGGTACGGGTCGGGAGATAGTGCTTTGTTGACTGTCTGTCGATAGTCTCCGCACAATCTCGGTGACCCGTCCGCTTTTGTGACCACGACGAGAGGTGTTGCCCACTTTGCCCACGCGATCGGGGTGAAAATATTTGCGGCTGTCAGGCGGTCAATTTCCTTTTCCAGCCCCTCCCGCTTCGCGAAAGGCACGGCTCAGGCCTTGAGTCTAATGGGCTGTACGCTCGCATCGACTTCCAAGTGTACGGGCGGCCCCGTGAAGCACCCTAGTCCCTCCGCGAAGCACCTGAAATTCTTCACATGCAGCCCCGCTGACAGCTGGGCCGGTGGCTTGCTGGTGCGGTGGGGGGGGGGGGGGGGGGTGCTGCTCTGTCAATTCAAATGTATACATTGTATACTTTAAATAAAGTATACATGGCATGTATACTTCAAATAATGTATACACACCATGTATGCATTCATAAATGTGTACATGCCGATGTGTGCATTTATAAATGTATACATACCCATGTATTCTTTGTAAAGAATACACATTTTGCCCTCAGTTTACATACCATGTACACTCTGGAGAAATGTATACATGGGCATGTATACATTTATTGAAGTATACAGAGACATGTATACATTTATCAAAGCATACATGGTAATGTATACTTTTATTAAAGTGTACATGGCAGGTATACATTAATCAAAGTGTACAATGTACACATTTGTGTTGACAGAGTGGGGGTGTTTCTTGGCCCAGTGGGGGTGTGGCGAGCTGAGCCCAGTTGATCTCCTGGACCCAGCGTGGCACTTCACCGTGAATTATTTCAAACCCCAGGACCAAAAACCAATCGCAGCCCAGTAGTGTCGGGCCACGCCCCTGGCCTACATGGATGGACAATTGTGCGGTCACCCCTCGAAACGCCACCTCCACAGTGAGCGGCCCCAACACCGGCACCGACGTGCCATTCCATGCACGCAGTATCAATGGGCTGGGCAGGATCAGTGCGTCTGGGCAGTTTTGGCGCAGTGTCCATTCATCGATAATGGACACGCTGACAACTGTTTCGATTTCCATTGCTACTAGGCGGTTGTTGATCTCCATCGTGACCCGCACGGCCTTCCGCGGGTGTCGCGGGGTCTGCTCTGGGGCGTCCGCTCCACCCGCCTGCGGTGCTGTCACTGCGGCGGCGGCTGGGGATGCTGCGGCTTGTGGCTCAGCGGCACCCCTTCTGACATCCCCCGCTTACCACAGTCGCGGCCGGGGGCTCGGCGGCTGAGGGCGCTGCCGTATGGGCTGCTAGGTGGGGGAGGGGGGGGGGCAGACCTCATTCACGTAGAAGAGGAAGTCTCTCCAGTCGGTGGATTCGTTGTTTGGTGCCTACCCCAAATAGTGCATCCATTGTGACGGGTGTGGTCTTGGCGTCCCGGCGGTGTCTGCACTGAACGCGAACGCGCGCCGCCCGCCAAGTCCCTCGTCCGGGTCCCAGTGCTCGCGGTGCGCGGTTAGCGGCGGCGGCCTCGCTTGCCATTGGCTTGACTGTCCGGCCGCGGGCCATGGCGCACTCGGCGGTGTTTGCGTGCGCAGCGGCAGTGTTTGCGTGAGCAGCGGGGGCGCCCCAGCCGGCGTTTGCCTCGGCTCGGCCGAGTGCTCGGCGCTGTGGTTACGCCCTTCCACCGCTGACCTAATTTCTCTCGAAGCATACTGCCAAGGCGCATTCCAAGGCTCGGTGCCGTAGCCTTGCTCTGGGGGCGCCCAGCGCCACGCCTCCTCGCCGCCCACCGGGGCGAGACAGTGGACGGCCTGGGTCGGTCCTGATCGCCCACCCCGCCTACGAGTACTCGCGCCGTCGTCCGTGCGCGACGAACAGACCCGTTTGATGTGTCCTCGGTTACCGCGAGCATGACACACCGTATCACGGAACGGGCACTGAGCGCGCTCATGGGGAGCCCCGCACCCTGCGCAGGGCTGTCGACGCGATCCTTTGCGTCTTTGCCACTGCAGGGCAAAGATCTCTACGTCCACTCCCTCCGCAAACTGGTCCGGGTCGGGTAGCTCGTCACCGGGCTGTGCGCTCGCGGTGTGGCCTTGTTCCCTCGCTCGGCCGGCCGCGGCTGTCCGCCCCAGGGAGCCGCCATGTTGAAGGCTGTCCAGGCCGGGCTCGGCCCGTACCCGGGAGGTTGTACCTGCGGCGGCCCCTGTTCCGCCCCGAACACTTCTTTTCTGTTGTTTTCCCGTTTCACATTTCACCTAGGGAATACTGAGAGTTGTCATACAGGTGAAGGCGAGCGTCCGGGTCCGCCGCGCCCCTCATGATTTGGGCCTCGAGCCTGCCCTTGAAACCGGCCTGGAACGCGCAGAAGGATGCCAGCGTCCTGAGCTCGGAAATCCACTCGGTTACCGGCTCGTTCGGACGCTGTTTCCTGTCGGGGAACTTGGTCTTGGCCTGCACCGGGGAGAGATCAAGGGACGCATAGCGGCCCTCGAACGCCTTTAGCACGGTGCCAGCTGTGACCTGCGCGCTTAGCAAGCGGCGGAGGTACACACAGCTTTTCACGGCTTGGAACTGTTCGGGCGTGAGAGTAGATATGATAGCACCTTTGAGTATGCTATCGTCGGCTCCAGCATAACCCTGTGAGATAAGGGCAAATTCTAGCCTTTCCTCGTAACATGACCACAGCTCCTGCCCGGCCGAAAAGGCTCGAAACGGAACCGTGCTGGCAGGCATTGGGGGGGCCGCCGTTCTGCCCTCTCCCGTTCATGGTGACGTTTCAATCGTGTCCTAGGTAGCTTGCAGCTAGGGGCCACTTACACGGGGCTGGGTTTGCTCGCCGTGTATATTTGACCGTATAGCTGTGAGTCGCAAGTTGCCACTACACAAACGCACAACACAGGAGGGGCGAGCGCCCACGCCGACTGTTTACGTGGTTTGTTGTGGGCTAGCACGTGGCCAATGGCGCGCCGTGTGTCTGCCTCCAAACCCAGTGTACTTTGCGCGTAGGTGAGGAAACAACGGGTGTAGGTCGCCCGCGACGTACAACCCGTTTTGTTTTAAAGTAACAAGTAACTACAATGTCCTCATTAAAACAACAGTAAAAAAACTCACGCGGCTAATCGGCGCGGGCGCGAGCCCTGAGCGAGAACAAAACCTTCGCATTCCAATTTAAAAATGTTTACTCACCGTACAGCGCGAGGGCTTCATGGCCGATTGGTGTCCAATGCTCGTCCTCGTCGTCACTGCTGGGGTCGGGGGTCACCGGCGCGCACACACATTCTCGCAATATCTATATTTATTACATTAGCACTGTCCACAACTACAGGGTGAGTGTCTTCGTATCTGCCAGACTTCGGGAGCGGGTAGGGGACATTTAGACGAGTATTTTGATATAAGACACTTGGGGTCGGAAATCAAAATTACGCCCGCTAGAGGGAAATTAAATTTCGGAACCGAGCGCTGGCTGGTAGGCAACCCACCCGGCTGGCAGCCTAGGAGCGGCGTGGCGTGGCGTAGTTTAGCTTCCCCACGAGACTGCGGTCCTCC